>JAANDH010000288.1:0-219825 GCA_011799765.1 Nymphaea thermarum | reverse complement strand
ATAAAGATTATGTAAACATAGAAATATGTTTCCTTATTATCAAACACAGAAATATATTTCTGGAAATATATTTCTCAGTCATCACACACACACCAAAATGAGAATCGGAAAAATTTTTCTCATTCCTTTATTCCAGGAAATATATTTCCAGAAATATATTTCCAATTCCAAGTTTCCTTGCCATCAAACACTACCTTAAAGTCTCTACAAAAGGTTGTTTGGTAATAATAACTATTACTATTTCATGAATCTCCATAGAAAAATATGATAGATTCATGGAATCAGGGGCGGAGCCAAGTTTTGCTTTAGGGGTGGGCCAAACTGGCCAAGACGATCGCGAGTCGGGCCAAACTAAAAAAAATTATTTTTTCAATATAATTTTTTTTTTATTTTTTCAATATAAAAAATTTTAAATTAACTTTTTTAATATAAAAAAATTATGTTTTCAATATACTTTTTTTTTCCAGCGCTCACTCGGGCCATGGCCCAGTGCCCGCACCCCCCCCCCCTCTGCATGGAATACTACAACGTACTATTTAATGGATTTGTAGGATAAATTCATGAAACAGTAACACTATGTTACTAATGTCAAACATTCATATGCCTTGATGGATCCCCTTTTAACAAAGTTTTACATTGTCCACATTATGGATCTCCAAGTCCTGATTAGATAGGATTAATTTGAAGGATACAATGACAAGTAATGCAGACTTTTGACCTCTTCCATATGAAAGGTGAAAGTGTAATTATGTTATGTCTTGAGAACTTGTTCTAACATAACAGTAATTGTTTTTTTGTTTTTTTTTTTTAATTTAAGCTCCTCATTTGATTGGCTATGTATCTGTCAAGAGAAATCATAATGAAAGCAATGTTTAAATAAACAAGTCATATAAATAAAATAGTACATGTTAATGACCAATAGCAATAGCAATAGAGCCAAAAATGAGTTACAAACAAACTAAAACAAGTAAAAGAAATGAATTTCGAACAATTTTGGTCCAAATTACTTGTAAGACTCAATCCAAGACTGACCTGGATTCCTGAGTTCTCGGCATACCCTATAAGATTGAATACATATAAAGAAAAAGCTCATCTGCTGGTTGGATTTGAACAAGCATATTTCACACCTAATATTGCAAACTTTAACTATCTGCCCCTCAAATAGGCTCCTTGAAAAACCTGCCCTTGTGTGGAGTATCAAGATGTTGAAAACTAATTTTCAACTCAGGTGCTCGACTTGAATAATTTAATTCTCCTGGTAGAAAGATAGAAGGCATAATGTTTAAAACCACAAGATAACAGATGAAAAATGATACTGAATAAGAAATTCTATCGTACCCATACATGAAAGAAAAAGATTTGTAGACAAACATAAGATGTTCAACTATTTGTGATGGTGGTTCATTAGCTTTGTTCTTATGCATAAATAAGTGATATATAACAAAAAATTTCCGGTTCTACTTCTGCCATTGTTTGTGGTGAAGCTTAGTTTGACTCCTTAGAAATAGTTATATGATGATATAGAGACGTCAATTAGTATATCTGATCGAATCATTCCAAAAACTAGCTAGTTTTCTACAACACAACCCATTAATCAAGCTAATGGACCGCCAGTCTCTGCCATTGAACCGGTCCATCCATTCCAAGGACTTCTATCGGTTTCGGCTCAGGCAAATTCAAGTACATGGCGCGAACTCTCACCCACACACTTGCACTCTCTCTTTCTATATAAATAACATGGATTCCTCCAGCTGTGAGAAAAATCCCTCTCACACGCAGCTCAATGTTTTCTTTGTTTGGGTTGTGTTAATGAGGCGGGATGGGAATCCAGTGCTTTATAGTTTATATATTTATATATATAATATATAGATATATATATAATTTAAATCAAATTTAGATTGAAAATCATTTTTATATATAGAATTTATAGATTTCTCTATTTTAAGTTTAGACTGAAAATCTTGAGCCCTCAGCACACCACTCGATACAATGTAAATGTACACTCTTTTTTTTTTTTGACTAGTGTACAAACAAGGCAAGTATAAAACAAATTTAAGAGCCCATGCTTGAGAAAATCAGAATAATAACAATGCATCTATTAATTCTCCAACCAGCCACTCACCCCCAACTTCCAAAATAAAAATGCAAAATAAAATTTATCTTGTGTTGCAGTTTATCTTCAGGAGATATTTTGCCCCTAAAAGATTATTGTATCGCATCACATCCAAATTGGCTAATCGGTTTATAACCTAAGGGCAGCTGCTATTAGGTTAGCTAAGCATGAAATTGAAGGCCATGTGTTCATTATCTAGACCCAACCTTTAGTGTATACATTCAGTTGCGATTCTACTATGAGTTCTAAATTTCTAGCAGCATAGCAGGTTGGAGCACATGTAGTTAAGATAAAACACATACAATTATGTGTTATGCATGACAAAACATGTAACATATGGTAGATGGCTGGCAGAACAAGCTTAAAATCTAGATTAATTAAGGTTTTAGCCTTTTTGAATTGGAGATCAGCTGTGCTAAGCTTTGTCAGATTGCTTAAAATGCATGTCCCAAGTGTAATTTGGCAGCCTTGCTCAGAGACCACTTGGGGAGTGTTTGGATGGCACCCTCAAAAAACACGGTTTTGTGAAACCCAGTTTTGTAAACTTGGTTTGGATGTTTGGATGACAAGTGAAAAACTTAGTTTATAGAGCGACAAAAAATAAGTTTTGCCTAAAAAACTTAGGGGAAGCAAGTTTTTCTAGCCCTTGATGAAAACCAAGTTTTGACAAAAGCCAGTCTTAATGTCATCCAAACTTTCTTGAAATGGTGTTTTGGGGCAAACCCCCTTGGTTGGTAGCATATTTTTGTCGGTAAATATTATTTAAAAGACATGAGAAAAAAAGTATGGGTATTACCTGATGATTCAATTGTGGAAAGTAACATACGAAACTTCTTTATTTATGTTATGGCTTTCCAACAAACTACGTCAGCGTAAGATCCCAAGTTGATCGATCATCCAAAATCCAAATTGAAGCAAGAGAGCTAAAATCCAAGGAACAAATGGGTGGAGGAAAAAGACTCAATTCCTTCAAGAGTCGAATAATTAGCTGGATTTCAATATTCAATGTCATCTCACTCTTGTTTGATATTTTGAACATATTTCTATTATTTAACAGGGAGTATGCAGATTGTTTTGATCTGGACCCATTTGGTAGAGTCCAGATATCTTGGATAACCGGTGGACTTCTACTTAGTTTTATGAAGATAGAGATTAATCTAGAAAAGGTCAAGGGTTGAAATTATTCTCCATCCATCTGCCCTAACATATATCTATATAAATAAATATAAATATACATATATATCTATATATAAACTGAATGTTAGAGCATCAGATTCTAAATCTGAATGGGTCAGATTTTCCTCCCTTTTTCTCAGTTTCTCTCTTTCCCTCTCATACTCTCTCTCATCTTCTCAAAGAGTCCGATGGCTCCTCCTCCTCCTCAGTCGCTGTCCTACCCACCCGGTGGTGATCCTCTGAGTCTCTCACTCTCATCTCTCTCACATTGTAATGGTAGGAGCCCCGCCGGCTCCTGCCTTCCTCTAATGCTTCTACCCATCGTGGGTAGAGTCTTTCCTTTGCCCAGGACGAGTACAGGCAAGGGGGGCGCCCTAGCAGCTCCCCCCTTGTCGCCGCCGGTGCCTCCAGCACCCTCTGGCGGTGCCGATGCCGTCCGGCCAGCCCGCCGCCAATGGCCATGTTGAGAAGCAGAGAAGAGAAGACAAAGGAGGAGAGGAAGAGAGAGGGAGGGAGAAAATTGATGTACAAAACACAATTTGTCACAAAATTAAAAGGGTGTTTAGATGATAACCCACATTTCAAGAATGTTTGAATGACATTAAAATTGGATTTTGTCAAAACTCAGTTTTCATAAAATACTTGAAACACCTCTTAACCCCCAAGCTTTTGAGGCAAGATTAACTTTTGCTTTTAAACCAAGTTTTTTAGTTGTCATCCAAACCAAGTTAGGAAAACTAGGTTTTAGTCAAAACTGGGTTTTTGTATGACTAAATTTTTTTATTAGAGCAAACACTCCTTAAATGTTTTAAAAAATATTACATTATTTTATCCTATCATTCAAGAAAACGGCTGAAATTTTAATTATTTCCTTCATTTTTCTATAGTATCATATCTTTAGGAAATTAGTTTTTTAAAAATTCAAAACAAAAACTGACCGCCTATCAATTCGTGTCTCATATGTTGCCACATAAACCCTTTTTCGAAGTTTAAATTCTTGACCCCCAGATTATCAATTGATTCTCCAAATTTTGATTTCTAATGCTTGTTTTTCCAAAAAAGTGCTCAAACTTTTTGTTTATCCAATTCTCTTGGAAAATGATTGAATTTGAAATCCCAACTTGAAAGTATTTTAAAAGGTTTTGATTCAAAAAACACTAGAAAAACGGTGCAACTTAAAAAATTCAAATGCCCCTTCTTCCTGAATCCGTTGCTCCAAAAGAAGCCTATCATTGTTTTTCAGAAAGGGAAAATTCTTGGAAAAGTTTTTACGGAAAACATGCTGTTGAAGTTCCCAAATGACGTCACTATTTGGATATAATTTTTTAAACGAGAAGACGCCATATCTGGATAAGCCATGAAAATTTTTAATTCATTTTTTCTCAGCTTGACTGGAAAAGGGACAAAAAAGGATTCTCATTTTTGCAGTCACTCCCCTGTGTAGTGGGGCCTTCCTGCTTGCAGGGGCAAAGTCAGGATTTTCTTCAGGGGCGGGCCGACAATTCGACCTCTGAATCGGGGTAGGGACAAACTGAATTCTAATACAAAAAATACATTACGTAATTAAAAAATATTATTTTTTTCTATGTAAAAAAGAAAATTTTCATTGGCTGGGGTGGGGCCATGGCCTAGGCGCCCCCCCCCCCCCCCTGCCCCTGCCTGCTTGCCACGAGGGAACATATTACCGAACTGCCTCTCATGGGTATCAACTACCAAGGACACTACCAGCGGGTCGCGGACCGGATCATGGTTATCCTTACATTCTTTAACTTGAAATTCTTGAGTTTGTAATAATTTAAGTATCTAAGCAGGCAAATCAAACATAAGAAAGTATTAGTATGAAAAACATTGTGTTGTTAGAACACCCAACCTTAACCTACATGTTACAAGAACATTGTGATCTTATTTCAAAAAGTAGGGTGCTATTTTTTATTTTTGAATTTAAAAACAACGATAAAATATAAGTACAGTTACATTTCTTGGAATAAGAACACGGCGTTGTTGAAATATGTTTTTTTTATAAACGTGAAGCACAATGTTTTGCTTTTCAAAATTCCTCGGTTATTTTTGTATTTAAATTGTTTAACATACTTAAATACAGTATTTATTAATATTCCATTAAAAAAAGGACTGCTCTAGGATGAATATACCTTGTTACTTAACATTTTAGTGAAAGGACCGATACAAGTGATATAGTAAATTTTGGGTGAATAAGATTTGATCTCTTTCATTTCTTCTATTTTCATGGTACTATAAATGAAATATTATAGTTTAAAGTCTCAAACAAGTTAGCGGAACCACCGACGCGCGCTTCTTGCTAACCCTACGTTAATTCATGCAGTTGCAGTTAACCATCAAATTTTGTACACTAAATATGAACTAATAAAGATTATTCAATAGAGTTTAAAGATTGATCTTTAAAAGAAAGATTGATACCAGGATTCTTCCTGGAGCCAAGCAAATCTTTCGAGATGCATATGTTTTTTCACGTGCCATGCACACTGACTAATCGTTGTGTTTCTAAAAAAACATGAACATGGGTGTTTATATATGCTTGTGCACTAGATCCGTAAAAAGTTATCGTGATTGTTAATCTTTTTCAGATGGACGGTTGAGAAAAAAATGTAAAAAAAAAATATGGGGTATTTTAGTTGTCAAATATCAACCAACAACTTTTTCTTCCTCTTTTTCTTTACAAGATAAGATGATTACTTTTCAGTATGTATCTATGTTCATTAGGCCTACTAGTCGGGTCGGGTCGGTCGGGTCGGGTCGGTTTGGGCTGGGTAGTGGGCCACCCCTCTTGGCTCATGGCCTTATTTGTCGGGTCGGGTAGGGGCAGACCTGACTTCACTCTCCTGGTCAGTGTGTTAAAAAAAAAATTGGTTCCTTCATTTTCCAAGCTGACTTGTGGACTGCCTCACAACTACAAGTAGGGAAGAGCGGGCATGGTGATGAGCAGGCGTGGTTTGAGGTTTTGACAGCGTCGGCGGTGCCGCAATGACTAGTAGAGCAAGGCAGCAGTCGGCAGTGCCGGTGGCGGTGCTGCGACGATTAGTAGAGCAACGCAGGCAGCGATGAGCAACGCTCCGCCATTGGTTAATGGTTTTCATAAGCCGGCCGATGGCCAACATTGGGCGCAGATGTGGCAAGGCTAGGATTGGCCTTGAGTCCACATCACATGGTTATGTTACTTGAAGATGAAAGCTGATGATCCTCATGCCTATGTCATTATTTGATGGAGCCACGATATCCATTTCATGAGCCTCATAGGAGCATCATCTCATCCCATTGGTGTACAAAGAGCACATGTTTGGGATGCTTAGACAGGATATGCGACAGTTTGTCTGAGGTGAGCTGTCATTGATAGGGAATTCGCTGATCTCTTTTTCTGTCTCCGCTCTTGATGTGAGGCAAAAATCAATGGTGACGGTGTTTTTTGTTCATTAAAACAAAAAGTGAGACAAAGTGTCTTCAAAATCATGTGATGGACACCTTGCCTAAACAAACAGGCATGCCCTAAAGATTTGGAGAAATCTCATTCTGAGTGAGCAAGAGGAGTATTTACTGTTCAATTGAATCTCATTCCTCTTCGCAACATCCAAGTGAATTGAACTTATTGTGGAATCCGTGACAAATTCTCCAAGCACCTTGTTATGCGTTCTATCCTTTACGATAAATTAATAATTGATCCCAACAACGATTCATGGTGAATAGTGGCAGAGCCAAGATTTTGATTTTTTGGTTGAGAGGCACTAGCCCAAGTTTGATTTGGACACCCCATGTAATTTTTAAATGTAATTTTGAAAATTTTAACCGAAACTGCAGACACCACCTTTAACGACGGTTTTCAATATCACATGGCCTTGGCCCATCGGTGTCGTCTCTTTGTGCCCACCACACTTGCAGAGTGTTCTGACCTTGGGCATCTTCCTCATCAAATAAACTCAAAGGTAATAATTGAATAAGGAAACACGAATGCCTTCTCTTTTATGAAAAGGAATCCCGTTGTCCCACATTTTCTTGCCTTGGTTCACACTTCACACCCATTGCAAAGCCCATACTTTTAGACCTTAACAAAAATTTCAACTGAAAATCTGTTGCTTTTGATTTTCAAAAGTTGCAGCTGTTCATCTTTTAGAAAGTAGATTATGTAATGGATTCCAGAGACATGAGTACCGTTTGATCTTCAGCTATTGATCATGATGAGAACATCTGCCGTATTATGATATGATGGAATGACAAGCATAGACCACGAAGAGGATGTGAGACTTTAAGGCATGATGATAGGAGATGAAGGGACCTATTGTCTCCTTTTGGTGCCGGTTTAATGCATGGTTTTGTGCGCAGGTGTAGTTAGAGCATGAGAATCTCATTTCACATGAGAGTTGATGGGTGTTCATGCTTTCCAAATGTGAAAATTGGCGAGGCTTGTCGATGATTCATCAAAATGTTCATCAGTTGAGTTGCATGGTCCTGGCTTTCTTGATTTAGTGGAACCCTTCTTCGAGCCAGTACATAGGATTCATGTGCCAAAATCAAGTTGAGGCTTCCCAACATGTTACAAAGATAGAGAAGTAAATCAAGAGACAATCTCATACAATCCCTTCCCCATCCTTCCACCTGCTTCAGAAAAATCTAACAGTATGCCTTCTTTATTTATTTATAACTCATGCCATCGCTCCTGGCAGTTACCATGTAATTTGTTTTTTTACTCTCTTCTGCATTGTCTACTGTAGCACTAGATCTTTGTGGTCGATGTCCGGCATTTGAGATTCTGCTGTTACTCATAAATACTCCTTCCTGTTGTCAACATCAGAGAAAAGCGCAGTTGCCTGTTAAATTCATCTTACTTTATAGTTTATACCATTTATCTAAATGCCAGTCCAAATAGTTCTATTTTTAGCATTCTTTTGCTAATAACAATAAAGAAGCAGATTATTTGCTATTAGTCATGTGACATAGTTTAGACCATCAGTCTGAGTATTAATTTAATATTTGATTAAGCATTATATTGGATGTTCTTGTGCCGCTCTCAATGTTCAGTGGCCTGATCAAGAAAGTTCAAGGAACAGTCGTCAATATTTTCAAAGTTTTGAAGGTGTCCTGATTGAATCAGCATTCTTAGTGTCAACAGATGATATCAGCAAAAGATCATAATATTTTGAGCTATCCTCGGAAAATTTATATTTTGATAATATGATGATATATAATGTTATTTTTCCAAATCTCTTCAGCAAAACACTCTCTATATGTAGCTTTCCAAAACAAAACTTGTCACATCACCAAGCATTCACAATCACACACATCAGTCAAATCTTTCAAAACTTAGCCAAACCACGGAGAGTAGTCTCGATCCGTGATTGGCTCGTAGCTGTCCTACGCAATTATCATTCTATGATGCTTTCTAATGCACGATTGAGGTCGAAGAGATACTCCACTCGATACCCCGCCTCATCTGTCCTAAGTAGTTATCAATTCTAGCATGCACATGCAATCGCGTAGTCATTTAACAAAACAAAACTAATCACATACATTCAATCTTATGCATACATTCATTCATTCAATTACATTACAATCATTCAATCACATCACAATCCGAGGATCCAACGATCCTGAAACACGCAGTCACAAATTGGAAGAACCTTGCTGAAAAATTGAAGAGACTGATATTAGTTTCTACTGTTCAAAGGAAGGTGAAAAATGCCTAGAGTGGGGAATGTAAGCTGAAGTACTTGCAATCACACGTAGAGCTTGACTTACCGAAACGTGAGAATGAGGTCCCATGTAGAGTCCAGGAGTGAAACCGATACTTCAAATTTCCCAAATCTTTCAGTCTATTGAGTTCTGGCAATACCACTGTGGCAAGATCTGGTTTGTCCTTTCTCCTCAGCTCAGCACACTTTAGTGCCAATTTTGCAAATATAAGAGCTTCTTCCACAGGCCAATCTGGAACTGTGGCATCCAACATCTCCTTAAAAGTCCCTCTCTCTATTGACCTCTCAACATGGTGAGTGAGACCCATTGGAGGCTTTGCTGTTATAATCTGCAGTAGCATAATTCCAAGAGAGTACATGTCAGATTTGATACCTAACATTCCTGTTTGTTGGTACTCTGGATCAATGTAGCAGAAGGTTCCTGCAGTGGAAGTCATCCTGTACTGAGTGACTGTATCAGCCACAGAGGGTGGGACAAGCCGGGCAAGGCCGACATCACTGATTTTGCTTACATAGTTCCGATCAAGTAAAATGTTTGCTGGCTTGAGGTCTCTGTGAACAAGAGGCTCTGGCTTTCTTTGGTGGAGGAAAAGCAAGCCTGTTGCTATTTCTGCTGCTATCTTGAAGCGAAGTTGCCATGGTAGACTCGGCGTGTTCCCTCTTCAAAACAGCCGGTCATCTAAGCTTCCTCTTTCCATAAATTCATAAACCAGGCAGCCATATTCTGGGCAGGTTCCAAGAAGTAACACCATGTTTGGATGTCTGATGCAGCTCAAGACCTCCACCTGTAGAAGTTCAAAAGAGGATAGGTGATATTAGTAAGGCTTGTGCTTGTTTATCCGAGTAGTTCTTTTGAAGTTCATGTTGACCAGGATGCAAAAAATGAACATTGAAAGCAGAGATGTAAATATGGAGGACTTTTCAGAAGTAAAGCGATCAACGGTAAAAGATACAAACAATGTTCACTTATTGTGAAACTAATATAGATAATCGTAAAACTAATATAGATTGTTGTAAAACAAATGCAGATCATTGTCAAACTGATAACAAAATTGCCTCAATAAAGAAAGCACATTTTGTTGGTGTTCTGTTTCCAGAAAATCACACACATTTCCCTCATTCATTAGGTACCCATGCAAAGCGCCTTCCCATCTAGCATTCTCGAACTGATAATGCTTAAAATGGAGGTTCTTTTCTTTTTCCTTTTTTTTGCTAGTGTGCAGAACTGATAGTGCTTAAGAGTAGTGTTTTTCTATACCTCCTGCTGAAATTGCATCCTTCCTTGGACTGCATCAGGCCTTAGAACTTTGATAGCCACTGCAGTGTGGTCCAAAGTAGCTTTGTATACAGGTCCGTATCCACCTTCTCCAATTTTGAGCGATTCAGAGAAGAATTCTGTGGCAGCTTCAATCTCTTGTATGTTATACTTTCGATACCTTACTTCTGAATTTGCCAATGCATCCAGCACCTTTTTCTTTTCTTCTGCTTCCTTCTTGGCTTTCATCTCTGCATTCATCCTCTTCTGTGCTTCGATCTCAGCAAGCCTCCTTGCAGCCTCTGCAGCTTCTATGGCTGCCTTGCTCTTTGCCTTCTCCATTTCTGCAATGGCCAATGCAGCTTCTCCTGCCAGCCTAGCCTCCTCCAGTTTGCGAGCTTCTTCTATTTGCCATTGGTGAAGCTCCTTTGCCTGTGGCCATCCATGTGGTCTCGTCAAACTATTTTCATGTCACACACATACCTTTTGCTTCGCAGTGAGTGCTTCTTTGCATGCATTGTTGTACATTTCCATTGTCTGCTTCAGTTCCAGTCTTAATCTTTTCATTTCAGCCTCCATCTCTCTCTATATATCAATCAACAAAAAAGACACTGTATCAAGTAGATATTCATAAAATTTCTATCCATAATTATGCCAAAATAAAATCAACAGGAGACCAACGAAGCACAGCCAAATATCCCCACAATTTCAATATATCCAGAATTACACCTTCTAAAAAACGCGCCTCCAGGAGAACAAAGAAAAGAAAAAAGAAACAGCTGTAATTTACTTAACCATTTTGAAGTGCAAAAAATACTGTTTTTTGGTATAAATAATAGTAAAATTAGTTTGAATTTGTATATCCATGAATCATAGAAAAGATACCAAACAGCATATGAAGATCCATTGCTCCAACAGACCTGAACTTTCTCCGTTTGAACTTGGGGGACATCCTCATTATCAACTTGGGGGCTCTCTTCAGTAGATGTTGAAATGTTACTCTGGATTCCGGGAACAAGAACATTATCTAAAGTTTTCATGGTTGAAGCTGTTGACTCTGTATCGTAAGATGAAGTCCTCAAGATGAAGTCCTCCTGGAAGATAACCTCCTTATAGAAGAAACCTGATGGGCTGTTACAATGGAAAGCATTTAACTGCACAATGTTTGAAACTTTGAACAACTACTTAAAGGAGGAGAAACTCACGCGCAGGGCGGTTCTGAAAGCAAAGATAACGAAGAGAAGGCGTCCTCCTCTCGCCGCCCGGTCTCGACGCGAAGCCCTCGCCCACACCGAGAGGCACGCGGATGCCTGCACTTGTCCACGCCAATTACGCCATCGCCGACCCCAGCAGATAAAACAAGAAAGCAAGCAAATGAACCAGAAACAAAATGGAAGAAACTCTTCCAGGAGGGGAAGCCGTAAAGCGGGAAGGAATGAGAAGTTGACGAAATTCCTCCCCGTGCGCACTCTCCCTTTTTTACTGGATAATAGTTGCAAATCCATGTTAGTCAGTTGCCGTTATTAAACCATGAACCTATCGACTAAGTTCTGCTTTGTAGTTTTCCCTTCCCCTGCCTCAAGGTGGAAGAGATGCCATAACCAAGAACCCCATTTTACGTGAAGATCAGCTTCCTCACAAGCTTCTGCATCCCAGGATTCTAACGGCTTTAGCCCTTCCTNAGGAAGGGCTAAAGCCGTTAGAATCCTGGGATGCAGAAGCTTGTGAGGAAGCTGATCTTCACGTAAAATGGGGTTCTTGGTTATGGCATCTCTTCCACCTTGAGGCAGGGGAAGGGAAAACTACAAAGCAGAACTTAGTCGATAGGTTCATGGTTTAATAACGGCAACTGACTAACATGGATTTGCAACTATTATCCAGATCCCAGTTACATATGCAGGATTTTATTTGATTACATATAAAACTGAATGCAGATAAAGATTTAAATATATCAGTGAACTTGGATTCACTGATGACTTGATTATTGGGGCTTGGATTGTATTAGAGATGTGTCATAGATTGTGGTTTCCCTCTTCTTGCTTTAAATGCTTATGTGTTGGAATTATATTAGAGTTGATAATTATGGAATTTCTTTCTTGCTAAGACTTTGGTTTAAGGTCTTTGGGTCATCTTTAAATCTTTTAGGTTGATATATTTAGCAGTGTTTTTGGAGCAATTGCACGTTCCTTTGATGGCACCATCGCTTTTGTTTTGCATCACCTTTTAACACCAACCAGGCCAGGGCTCGTTTGAACCTGATTAAGACTGCTTCCACCATGTCCAAGTAATGGGATGGTAGGCGATTATGTATGGGAAATCTTCATTTTTTGAGCTTGCTTTTTTCGTATCATCTTAAAAGGTGGTTCATTAGCTAAATCTCAAGCTTTTCCAGCTTGAAGTATGAACCTGTCCAAAAGTTGCAGTCAAGATCCACAAAGAGATTATGTTTTCTAAAATTAATCTTTTTAGTCTGGGTCCAATAAAGGCTAGTTATACAAGCTTGCTTACAAGTATTATATACTAAAAAAAAAAAGTCCAGTCAAGAGCGAAATTGGCCAATAATTCAAGTCAAATAAAACCGATTGAGTCTCTCGGCCCCTGAACTGGCATCAATGATTTCTTCAATAAATGGATTTGAATTGACTAAGTTGAATAGATATTGCTTTTGGATAGTTTAGGCAGAAAACCTAATTCCAGACCAGCCATGTGATCCTCATCTAGGTAGAGAACCATCCCATACGCAAAGATAGTTCGGAGAAAATGGATAAAAATAATACAAAGAATTTTAGTCATATTTTCTAGAAAATATGATGTGATTTAGAACATTGAAGCAATAATCAGACATAATCACGCAATTTTTCTACCACTTTTTTATTTTCTAAAACAAAAACATGGTTTTCTTGAAATCATGTGATCTTGGTTTTCTTGAAAACATGGTTTCCCAGAACCTATAAGTATGCGCAGGCCTAACTAGTCACGCCCGAAGAGCGAAAAGAATGGCTGGAGTTGGACTCACTAATGTAACAAATAAGGAAGAAAAGATAATCAAAAATCCAACTCAGACCAAAAAAGTTGAGAGCCGGCCAGTTTCTTAGACTTTGACTTATTACTGGCCGATTTTTTCCCTTCAGGGATCGGCTGTAATCTAATACAGAAGAACCGGCCACCAGCCTGAATAATTAAAGAATAGCCCCGTGGGAAATAGCCCAAACAAATAACCTTGGGATGCATCAAGCAAAACACCTTATATTGAACTCCCCACTCCCAGGGGACTATGCTCCTGCACCATACATGATGCATTAATTGTAACCAGTTTTAAACCCCGATCAAGCCTAATCAAGTCTAGCTAGCAATATGTCCCATTCATTGAGCTAGTTGAGCCTTAATGCAACCTTCTTTCTTGTAACTGAGTCTTAATCGAGTGCAACACACTACAAAAAATTCCTTTCAGATATTGATGGTCACACATTCAAAGTCATGAGATAAAGTTGATACATATTGATTTATGTATTAACAATATGTCCCTTAAAGTCTCTACAAAAGGTTGTTTGGTAATAATATCTGTTACTATTTCATGAATCTCCATAGAAAAATATGATAAATTCATGGAATATAATATTTGTTACTATTTCATGAATCTCCATAGAAAAATATGATAAATTCATGGAATACTACAACGTACTATTTAATAGATTTGTAGGATAAATTCATCAAACAGTAACACTATGTTACTAATGTCAAACATTCATATGCCTTGATGGATCCCCTTTTAACAAAGTTTTACATTATCCACATTATGGATCTCCAAGTCCTGATTAGCTAGGATTAATTTGAAGGATACAATGATAAGTAATGCAGACTCTTGACCTCTTTCATATGAAAGGTGAAAATGTAATTATGTTATGTCTTGAGAACTTGTTCTAATATAATAGTAATTGTTTTTTTGTTTATTTTAAAATTTAAGCTCCTCATTTGATTGCGCTCCATGCATCGGTCTAGAGAAATCATAATGAAAGCAATGTTTAAATAAACAAGTCATATACATAAAATAGTACATGTTAATAACCAATAACAATAGCAATAGAGCAAAAAATGAGTTACAAACAAACTAAAACAAGTAAAAGAAAGGAATTTCAAACAATTTTGGTCCAAATTACTTGTAAGACCCAATCCAAGACTGACCTGGGTTCTTGAGTTCTCGGCATACCCTATAAGATTGAATACATATAAAGAAAAAGCTCATCTGCTGGTTGGATCTGAAAAAGTATATTTCACACTTAATATTGTAAACTTTAACTATCTGCCCTTCAAATAGACTCCCTGAAAAACCCGCCTTTGTGTAGAGTATCAAGCTGTTGAAAACTAATTTCCAACTCAGGTGCTCGACTTGAATAGTTTAATTCTCCTGGTAGAAAGATAGAAGGCATAATATTTAAAACCACAAGATAACGGATGGAAAATGATACTGAATAAGAAATCCTAACGTACCCATACATGAAAGAAAAATATTTGTAGACAAACATAAGATATTCAACTATTTGTGAAGGTGGTTCATTAGCTTTGTTCTTATGCATAAATTAATATATCTGATCGAATCATTCCAAAAACTAGCTAGTTTTCTACAACACAACCCATTAATCAAGCTGATGGACCGCCAGTCTCTGCCATTGAACCGGTCCATCCATTCCAAGGACTTCTATCGGTTTCGGCTCAAGTAGATTCAAGCACATGGCGCGAACTCTCACCCACACACTTGCACTCTCTCTTTCTATTATATAAATAACATGGATTCCTCCAGCTGTGAGAAGAATCCCTCACACGCAGCCCAATGTTTTCTTTGTTTGGGTTGTGTTAATGATGTGGGATGGGAATCCAGTGCTTTATAGTTTATATATATATATATATATATATATATATATATATATATATATATATATATATATATATATATATATATATATAATATAGATATATATATAATTTAAATCAAATTTAGATTGAAAATCATTTTTATATATAAAATTTACAGATTTCTCCATTTTAAGTTTAGACTGAAAATCTTGAGTCCTCAGCACACCACTCGATACAATGTAAATGTACACTCATTTTCTCTTTTTGACTAGTATACAAACAAGGCAAGTGTAAAATAAATTTAATAGCCCATGCTTGAGAAAATCAGAATAATAACAATGCATCTATTAATTCTCCAACCAGCCACTCACCCCCAACTTCCAAAATAAAAATGCAAAATAAAATTTTTCTTGTGTTGCAGTTTATCTTCAGGAGATATTTTGCCCCTAAAAGATTATTGTATTGCATCACATCCAAATCAGCTAATCGGTTTATAACCTAAGGGCAGCTCCCACTAGATTAGCTAAGCATGAAAGTGAAGGCCATGTGTTCGTTATCTAGACCCAATCTTTAGTGTATACATTCAGTTGTTGTGATAAAACACATACAATTATGTGTTATGCATGACAAACCACTTAACATAACAAGCTTAAAAGATATATTAATTAAGGTTTTAACCTTTTTGAATTGGAGATCAGTTGTGCTAAGCTTTACCAGATTGCTTAAAATGCATGTCCCAAGTGTAATTTGGCAGCCCTGCACACAGCTTTATGGACCACTTGGGGAGTGTTTGGATGGCACCCTAAAAAAACAACTTAGTTTATAGATCGACGAAAAATATGTCTTGCCTGAAAAACTTAGGGAAAGCAAGTTTTTCTAGCCCTTGATGAAAACCAAGTTTTGACAAAACTCAGTCTTAATGTCATCTAAACATTCTTGAAATGGTGTTTTGAGGCAAACCCCCTTGGTTTGTAGCATATTTTTGTCGGTAAATATTATTTAAAAGACATGAAAAAAAGCATGGCTATTACCTGATAATTCAATTGTGGAAAGTAACATACAGAACTTCTTTATTTATGTTATGGCTTTCCAACAAACTACGTCAGTGTAGGATCCCAAGTTGATCGATCATCCAAAATCCAAATTGAAGCAAGAGAGCTAAAATCCAAGGAACAAATGGGTGGAGAAAAAAGACTCAATTCCTTCAAGAGTCGAATAATTAGCTGGATTTCAATATTCAATGTCATCTCACTCTTGTTTGATATTTTGAACATATTTCTATTATTTAACAGGGAGTATGCAGATTGTTTTGATCTGGACCCATTTGGTAGAGTCAAGACATTTTGGATAACCGGTGGACTTTGTGTATGCTCCAAGAAACCAACTACTTAGTTTTATGAAGATAGAGATTAATCTAGAAAAGGTCAAGGGTTGAAATTATTCTCCATCCATTTGCCCTAACATATATCTATATAAATAAATATAAATATACATATATATATATATATATATATATATATAAACTGAATGTTAGAGCATCAGATTCTAAATCTGAATGGGTCAGATTTTCCTCCCTTTTCTCTCATCTTCTCAAAGAGCCCGATGGCTCCTCCTCCTCAGTCGCTGTCCTGCCCACCCGGCGGCGATCCTCTGAGTCTCTCACTCTCATCTCTCTCACATTGTAATGGTAGGAGCCCCGCCGGCTCCTGCCTTCCTCTAATGCTTCTACCCATCGTGGGTAGAGTCTTTCTTTTGCCCAGGACGAGTACATGCAAGGGGCGCGCCCTAGCAGCTCCCCCCTTGTCGTCGCCGGTGCCTCCAGCACCCTCTGGCGGTGCCGATGCCGTCCGGCCAGCCCGCCGCCAATGGCCATGTTGAGAAGCAAAGAAGAGAAGACAAAGGAGGAGAGGAAGAGAGAGGGAGGGAGAAAATTGATGTACAAAACACAATTAAAAGGGTGTTTAGATGATAACCCACATTTCAAGAATGTTTGAATGACATTAAAACTGGATTTTGTCAAAACTCAGTTTTCATAAAATACTTGAAACACCTGTTAACCCCCAAGCTTTTGAGGCATGATTAACTTTTGCTTTTAAACCAAGCTTTTTCTTTGTCATCCAAACCAAGTTACGAAAACTAGGTTTTAGTGACAAAACTGGGTTTTTGTATGACCAAATTTTTTTTTAGCAAACGCTCCCTAGATGTCTTAAAAATATCACATTATTTTATCCTATCATTCAACAAAACAGCTGAAATTTTAATTCTTTCCTATAATGTCTTTGGAAAATTAGCTCTTCAAAAATTCAAAACAAAAACTGACCGCCTATCAATTCGTGTCTCACATACACCCTTTTTGGAAGTTTTAACTCTTGACCCCCAAATTATCAATTGATTCTCAACCATTTGAGTCTTGAATTTTCTACAAATTTTGATTTCTAATGCTTGTTTTTCCAAAAAAGTGCTCAAACCTTTTGTTTGTCTAATTCTCTTGGAAAATGATTGAATTTGAAATCCCAACATGGAAGTATTTTAAAAGGTTTTGATTCAAAAACACTAGAAAAACGGTGCAACTTAACAAATTCAAACGCCCCTTCTTCCTGAATCCGTTGCTCCAAAAGAAGCCTCTCATTGTTTTTCGGAAAGGGAAAATTCTTGGAAAAGTTTTTACGGAAAACATGCTGTTGGAGTTCCCAAATGACGTCACTATTTGGATATAATTTTTTAAACGAGAAGACGCCGTATCTGGATAAGCCTTGAAATTTTTAATTCATTTTTTCTCAGCTTGACTGGAAAAGGGACAAAAAAAGGATTCTGACTTCTCTGCCCTTCCTGCTTCCCACGAGGGAACATATTACCGAACTGCCCCTCATGGCATGGGTATCAACTACCAAGGACACGAGCAGCGGGTCGCGGACCAGATCAATGTGATCCTGACATTCTTTAGCTTGAAATTCTTGAGTTTGTAATAATTTAAGTATCTAAGCAGGCAAATCAAACGGTAAGAAAGTATTAGTATGAAAAACATTGTGTTGTATGTTACAAGAACATTGTGATCTTATTTCAAAAAGTACGGAGCTATTTTTTATTTTTTGAATTTAAAAACAACGATAAAATATAAGTACAGACTGTACAGTTACATTTCTTGGAATAAGAACACGGCGTTGTTGAAATATGTTTTATTTATAAACGTGAAGCACAATGTTTTGCTTTTCAAAATCCCTTTATTTTTGTATTTAAAATGTTTAACATACTTAAATACAGTATTTATTAATATTTCATTAAAAAGAGGACTGCTGTAGGATGAATATGACTTGTTACTTAACATTTTACAGTGACACAGTAAATTTTGGTAAATAGGCGGTTTTGGTAAATAGGCGGCACACAAAGTACTCTCAAATAAGATCTGGTCTCTTTCATTTCTTCTATTTTCGTGGGGTTGGCCTTCAACTTGGGTGTCATGCATATACCTTCAACGGTACAAAAAAGTAGTATCTGTATCTTGAAAAATCAAACAGGAAACATGCTTTTATGTGTCTGTTTGGTCTACCGACCATCTCTGCTATGTCTCTCCCTTAAAGCAGGATAAACATAAATTGCAATAAAAAAAAATTGAAATACAAATTATATGTCTTTTTTTTTTTCTTTTTACTTGTGGTCATTTATCTCCTGACCACTAAGGCCATCCTCTTCCTCTTGCTATTGGAGTCCCCGTCAGCAGTTATTTCCTTTATTCCAGCTGGTCAATAAACCGGAAGGGACGCTAGATGTAAAAAGTTAGTTTCCTCACAAGTTGATTGATGGTGTTGGAGTAACTTTTTGCACCAAACAACAATAAGGGAAAAAGTAAGAGGGAGCAAGTTTTAAATACTATTAATGAAATATTATAATTTAATGTCTCAAACAAAGTTAGCGGAACCACCGACTCGTGCTTCTTGCTAACCCTACGTTAGTTCATGCAGTTGCAGTTGAACCACCAAGTTTTGTACACTAAATATGAACTAATAAAGATTATTCAATAGAGTTTAAAGATTGATCTTTAAAAGAAAGATTGATACGCCAAGCAAATCTTTCGATATGCATATGTTTTTTCACGTGCCATGCACACTGACTAATCGTTGTTTCTAAACTTAAGTCACATGGGTACAGATGCTGAAGATGCGACATGAGAATTTATAAAAAAAAAAACATGAACATGAGAATTTGAACTTGTGCACTAGATCCGTAAAAAGTTATCGTGATTGTTAATCTTTTTCAGATGGACGGTTGAGAAAAAAAATGTAAAAAAAATATGGGGTATTTTAGTTGTCAAATATCAACCAACAACTTTTTCTCTCCAAGATGAGATGATTACTTTCCAGTATGTATATATATTCATTAGGCCTACTCGTCGGGTCGGGTCGGTCTGGGCGGGGTAGTGGGCACCCCCCTTGGCTCATGGCCTTTTGTAAGTGGTGTCGGGTCGGGCCGGGCAGGGGCAGACCTGACTTCACTCTCCTGGTCGGTGTGTTAAAAAAAAATTGGTTCCTTCATTTTCCAAGCTGACTTGTGGACTGCCTCACAACTACAAGTAGGGAAGAGCGGACATGGTGATGAGCAGGCAGGGCAGGCGTGGTTTGAGGTTTTGACAGCATCGGCGGTGCCACAATGACTAGTAGAGCAAGGCAGCAGTCGGCAGTGGCGGTGGCGGTGCTGCGACGATTAGTAGAGCAGGGCAGCAGCGATAAGCAACGCAGGCATGATTTCAAACTTTCAATTCAATACAGTGTGGCGAGTGGCAACAGTAACCTGTAGTGCGGCGGTGCCAGTGATGGTGTGGCGACAACGGTCCACAGTGGTGCCGGACTGCCGGTGGCAGCCCGGCTTGGTGCCTAGGCCTAATGTTCACCTAGCCATCTAATCAAGACGGTTGTTCATGCATATGGATGGTTGAAAAAAAAAACAAAAAGAAAAAAGAGGGAACAAATACTAAATAATGAAATAACCATTATGTTTTTCTCCTTGTTTTCCTCTTACGTCCATCATTATAGATTGTACGATTATATATATAAATTTTAGGGCTAACCCAAATTCAATCCAAAACATACCCGCTCGTGTCTCGTATCTTTTGTGCCCACATTGGTGCTTGGATCTAAGTGACTTAGTGGAAAGGTTGGGGCGGGTTCGAAGTCTCTATTTACAAGTGGTCCAGGTTCAAGGCAATGGCGAAGCTACATATGGGTTGATGGGCAGTTGCTCGCATCAGCCCCTTAATTTTCTTTTATTTTTACATTACATTTTCAAATATTTGCTCTGTTATATATGTGAGTGCCCCTTCGGATATGAAAATTTGTGAATGAGTTCCCTTCTAAAAAATAAAATTCTCGTTCTGCCATTGGTTAATGGTTTTCATAAGCCGGCCGATGGCCAACATCGGGCGCCCATGTGGCAAGGCTGGGATTGGCCTTGAGTCCACATCACATGGTTATCTTACTTGAAGATGAAAGCTGATGATCCTCATGCCTATGTCATTATTGGATGGAGCCACGATATCCATTTCATGAGCCTCATAGGAGCATCATCTCATCCCATTGGTGTACAAAGAGCACATGTTTGGAATGCTTAGACAGGATATGCGACAGTTTGTCTGAGATGAGCTGTCATTGATAGGGAATTCGCTGATCTCTTTTTCTCTCCGCTCTTGATGTGAGGCAAAAATCAATGGTGACGGTGTTTTTTGTTCATTAAAGCAAAAAGTGAGACAAAGTGTCTTCAAAATCATGTGATAGACACCTTGCCTAAATAAACAGGCATGCCCTAAAGATTTGGAGAAATCTCATTCTGAGTGAGCAAGAGGAGTATTTACTGTTCAATTGAATCTCATTCCTCTTCGCAACATCCAAGTGAATTGAACTTATTGTGGAATCCGAGACAAATTCTCCAAGCACCTTGTTATGCGTCCTATCCTTTATGATAAATTAATAATTGATCCCAACAACGATTCACGGTGAATAGTGGCAGAGCCAAGATTTTGATTTTTTGGTTGAGGGGCATTCGAGTCACTAGCCCAAGTTTGATTTGGACACCCCATGTAATTTTTAAATGTAATTTTGAAAATTTTAACCGAAACTGCTGACACCACCTTTAGCGACGGTTTTCAATATCACATGGCCTTGGCCCATCGGTGTCGTCTCTTTGTGCCCACCACACTTGCAGAGTGTTCTGACCTTGGGCATCTCTTCCTCATCAAATAAACTCAAAGGAATAAGGAAACACGAATGCCTTCTCTTTTATGGAAAGGAATCCCATTGTCCCACATTTTCTTGCCTTGGTTCACACTTCACACCCATTGCAAAGCCCATACTTTTGGACCTTAACAAAAATTTCAACTGAAAATCTGTTGCTTTTGATTTTCAAAAGTTGCAGCTATTCATCTTTTAGAAAGTAGATTATGTAATAGATTCCAGAGACATGAGTACCGTTTGATCTTCAGCTAAAATTGATCATGATGAGAACATCTGCCGTATTATGATATGATGGAATGACAAGCATAGACCATGAAGAGGATGTGAGACTTTAAGGCATGATGATAGGAGATGAAGGGATCTATTGTCTCCTTTTCGTGCCGGTTGAATGCATGGTTAAGTTAGAGCACGAGAATTTCATTTCACATGAGAGTTGATGGGTGTTCATGCTTCCCAAATGTTCCAAATGTGAAAATTGGCTAGGTGTGTCGATGATTCATCAAAATGTTCATCAGTTGCATGGTCCTGGCTTTCTTGGTTTAGTGGAACCCTTCTTCGAGACAGTACATAGGATTCATGTGCCAAAATCAAGTTGAGGTTTCCCAACATGTTACAAAGATAGAGAAGTAAATCAAGGGACAATCTCATACAATCTCTTCCCCATCCTTCCTCCTGCTTCAGAAAAATCTAACAGTATGCCTTCTTTATTTATTTATAACTCATGCCATCGCTCCTGGCAGTTACCATGGAATTTGTTTTTTCACTCTCTTCTGCATTGTCTACTGTAGCACTAGATCTTTGTGGTCGATGTCCGGCATTTGAGATTCTGCTGTTGCTCATAAATACTCCTTCCTGTTGTCAATATCAGAGAAAAGCACAGTTGCCTGTTAAATTCATCTTACTTTATAGATTATACCATTTATCTAAATGTAAGTTCAAATAGTTCTCCTATTTTTAGCATTCTTTTGCTAATAACAATAAAGAAGCAGACTATTTGCTATTAGTCATCTGACATAGTTTAGACCATCAATCTGAGTATCAATTTAATATTTGATTACGCATTATGTTGGATGTTCTTGTGCCGCTCTCAATGTTCAGTGGCCTGATCAAGAAAGTTCAAGGAACAGTCATCAATATTTTCAAAGTTTTGAAGGTATCCTGATTGAATCAGTATTTTTAGTGTCAACAGATGATATCAGCAAAAGATCATAATATCTTGAGCTATCCTCGGAAAATGTATATTTTGATAATATGATGATATATCATGGTATTTTACCAAATCTCTTCAGCAAAAACCTCTCTCTATATGCTTCAGTTACATATTTTAGTTTTTTATTATTTCTTTAGATTTAAAAGAAATTAAGGCCCGATTATTTATTTTATGAGGATGTTAGAAGAACCTTGCTGAAAAATTAAAGAGACTGATATTAGTTTCTACTGTTCAAAGGGAAGTGAAAAATGCCTAGAATGGGGAATGGAAGCTGAAGTACTTGCAATCACACGTAGAGCTGGACTTACCGAAACGTGAGAATGAGGTCCCATGTAGAGTCCAGGAGTGAAACCGATACTTGAGTTTCCCAAATCTTTCAGCCTATTGAGTTCTGGCAAAACCACTGTGGCAAGATCTGGTCTGTCCTTTCTCCTCAGCTCAGCACACTTTAGTGACAATTTTGCAAATATAAGAGCTTCTTCCACAGGCCAATCTGGAACTGTGGGATCCAACATCTCCTTAAAAGTCCCTCTCTCTATTGACCTCTCAACATGGTGAGTGAGACCCATTGGAGGCTTTGCTGTTATAATCTGCAGTAGCATAATTCCAAGAGAGTACATGTCAGATTTGATACCTAACATTCCTGTTTGTTGGTACTCTGGATCAATGTAGCAGAAGGTTCCTGCAGTGGAAGTCATCCTGTACTGAGTGACTGTATCTGCCACAGAAGGTGGGACAAGCCGGGCAAGGCCGACATCACTGATTTTGCTTACATAGTTCCGATCAAGTAAAATGTTTGCTGGCTTGAGGTCTCTGTGAACAAGAGGCTCTGGCTTTGTTTGGTGGAGGAAAAGTAAGCCTGTTGCTATTTCTGCTGCTATCTTGAAGCGAAGTTGCCATGGTAGACTCGGCGTGTTTCCTCTTCTGAACAGCCGGTCATCTAAGCTTCCTCTTTCCATAAATTCATATACCAGGCAGCCATATTCTGGGCAGGCTCCAAGAAGTAACACCATGTTTGGATGTCTGATGCAGCTCAAGACCTCCACCTGTAGAAGTTCAAAAGAGGATAGGTGATATTAGTAAGGCTTGTGCTTGTTTATCCGAGTAGTTCTTTTGTAGTTCATGTTGACCAGGATGCAAAAAATGAACATTGAAAGCAGAGATGTAAATATGGAGGACTTTTCAGAAGTAAAGCGATCAACGGTAAAAGACAAACAATGTTCACTTATTGTTAAACTAATATAGATAATCGTAAAACTAATATAGATTGTTGTAAAACAAATGCAGATCATTGTCAAACTGATAACAAAATTGCCCCAAAAAAGAAAGCACATTTTGTTGGTGTTCTGTTTCCAGAAAATCACACACATTTCCCTCATTCATTAGGTACGAAGCAAAGCATCTTCCCATCTAGCATTCTCGAACTGATAATGCTTAAAATGGAGGTTCTTTTCTTTTTCCTTTTTTTTGCTAGTGTGCAGAACTGGTAGTGCTTAAGAGTAGTGTTTTTCTATACCTCCTGCTGAAATTGCATCCTTCCTTGGGCTGCATCAGGCCTTAGAACTTTGATGGCCACTGCAGTGTGGTCCAAAGTAGCTTTGTATACAGGTCCATATCCACCTTCTCCAATTTTGAGCGATTCAGAGAAGAATTCTGTGGCAGTTTCAATCTCTTGTATGTTATACTTTCGATACCTTACTTCTGAATTTGCCAATGCGTCCAGTACCTTTTTCTTTTCTTCTGCTTCCTTCTTGGCTTTCATCTCTGCATTCATCCTCTTCTGTGCTTCGATCTCAGCAATCCTCCTTGCAGCCTCTGCAGCTTCTATGGCTGCCTTGCTCTTTGCCTTCTCCATTTCTGCAATGGCCAATGCAGCTTCTCCTGCCAGCCTTGCCTCCTCCAGTTTGCGAGCATCTTCTATTTGCCATTGGTGAAGCTCCTTTGCCTGTGGCCATCCATGTGGTTTCGTCAAACTATTTTCATGTCACACACAAGCAGACGCACACACATACCTTTTGCTTCGCAGTGAGTGCTTCTTTGCATGCATTGCTGTACATTTCCATTGTCTGCTTCAGTTCCAGTCTTAATCTTTTCATTTCAGCCTCCATCTCTCTCTATATATCAATCAACAAAAAAGACACTGTATCAAGTAGAAATTCATAAAATTTCTATCCTTATAATAATGGTTGTACATCCCCGCAAACCAAGAAGGTACAGATACACACAAAATGCCTAGCAACATCCTTTCTTTTTGCCATCTACATGTAAACTCTACTATTCTTATTACTCAGTCAAGTCTTATCTAAGTTTGGTCCCTTAAAAAAAAATGCAGAAGTATATCGTAACACCTTACAGAAGCCATGAACTAATTTGAGAGCAAGGATCTACAAAAATGTTCGACGTGCAAGAGTAAACAATTGAAAGACAAAGTCGGCTAATATATAAGACAATGTTCACCTTTTAATGCTCAGTTTGGTTTTTGTTGTTTCATATGAACTTTTATAGACAAAAGTGATCGGGATACTTACAGTTGAATTAGCAGATTTCTCTGGGTTATCATCCAAGGAAGAAGGCATCTCAAAGCCATCTGAACCAAAATCCATGGAACGTGTTCCATGGGAGCTGGGAAAATCGTTTCCATTGGAAATGTAGGTGAAGTCCGAAGGAAAGCCGTCTGTACTTAAAGGGAGGTTGGGAATGGCCCTGCAGAATACGTCTGTGCTCTCGCCATATCTGGGTGAGCCCCTGCGTTCTTCATGTGGACTCTGAATTGTGCCCTTTCCACCCATGGCTGCCATCTTATCAAAGGAAGCACCTGGCCCACCCGGTATAGCCGGCAGACTTGGTTTACATCCGCGTGTCAAGGCACTCCTGATAATGAGTAAGAAGCATTTCATGTACACATATCACAATGCAGCATATACAGATGCAGTCACAAATATCATATGTAACAAACTGGCATTTGTGCATGTTTCATATGATTGGTCTACCATTTCCATGCACCAAAGTTGAGCCCAGAACATACTGATCATTCATGAACTTAATGCTTATGAATTTGCACCATTCATTTTCTTCTGCATTCCCACATAAGTTGAATTCTTTATGTATTAAAGATAAGTAAACCTACCAGCGCAGTAATCAAATCATTGTAAAATATGATGCCCAACTTCTTGCAAACAAAAGGTGTGTGCACTGTGCAGTCTCTCAAAAATAAAATTTATGACAATTTAAATAGAATTTTCTCTTTCATCATTAAATGTTCTCGATTTTGGATAACGTATCAATCTTCCTATTACGTTAAAGAAGTCTAAATTGTTCCTGAAAACAGGTGTGGCAGGTGATATACTTACCCTAAACAGTTGGTTCAATCAGTGGCGAAACTAAACATGTTGGGCTGAGAGGCAAACTGATTCAAAAAATTTTAGAACCTTAGGGGCATCAATATTTATAAATGTGCAAATAAGTGAAAGTACCAATACGAAAGTACAGAAATTTTATGGGACCATGTAGGCAACTGCCCACACAACCCACATGTGGTTCTGCCACTGGATTCAAACATACAACCTCTTCCTCTCCTCCCATGCATCAATTTTCATAGTTTATCATTCCAATGAAGCTGCAAATGGATCAGCCATGGAGAAGCCATTTACAGTAGAAGTTGGAAGATGAGCCTAGTTCGGATTTTGGTACAGCGAATAAAAGAGAAGAGAGCCAGATAATCAGGCCCTACCCATTTGGAGGCTTTACTCCATTACAATAAAACTTAGGATGAAAAGGACAAATAGCCTTACCTCATCATCCCGTTGGTGGGAACCTGATCAGAGGCTTCATGGCTTTGATGCGGCGAGCCAATTGCAGGCTTGAGGGAAGCCGGCAGAGGGGGCTGGGGCCTGGCCACAGGAGCTTGTTTCTGAGGGACGGGGGGCGCGGGCCTTGTGGACGGCCTGACATGTGGAGTCTTGCCCTTAGCTATCACGTACACGGTGCAGAACTCCGGCGCACCTCTCGAGACGCTGCCGGGCACATCCAGCTGCCTGAATTTCCTGTAATATGATGCCACCATGACTTATGTTAGCAAAATGAGGATACTAGATGAGTGAGAATTGTGGAAGACTGTAAGGCTGATGAGTTACCTTGAGAGCGCGTTCCTTGAAGATGCACCAAGCACAATACTAGTGATACTGTTGGCCGTGATGAAATCAATGAGCGCCCTAGCCACGTCCACATCCTCAAGAACAACCTCTTTCACATTGACCTGCATCCATGTGGTTAAAATATATCGCGTTTCATGCAAAGAGCCGAGAAAAGTAAGAGATGATCTGGTAATTGAAGTCAAGTATTTAATGAGAATCTATGCTTACATTTAACACGTTGTCTTTTTGCTAAAGGCATGATCTTAACTACAGATCTGTTCCCGTCTAATAAATTTTGACTCGTTGATAGAGTGAATGCCATTAAGTATCCAAAGCAATTTAAGTGTGTGTATATATATGTAACGAGAGAAACACACACACAGAGAGAGGAGAGAGAGAGAGTACGTGTTTCCTAGCACAGAATCCGCGGAATGGGAGAAAGAGGTGTGTCTTTTCAATCTCAAGCTGTTCTTGAATGGAAGCCTGGCATCCATCGCTAATGCTGAAGCCACCTGCACAACAATTTTCTGTTAAGAGGCAGAGAGAAAGAGAAACTGGCTTCCCCCGTTTGAGAAAGCAGGTAGGAGACGTGATATTCAATTCAACCTGAGCTGCATTTAAGCAGCCGCAACTTCATATATAGACAGCCTTTTCAAAATCCCTTAAACATTTTATCCTAAGATTTTTCAAATTCCAATATAATGCCGCCAGAAATTTAAGATTATTAGAAAATTTCATGCTTTTTACAGACATTATTCACACTGTTACACATTTCAGACATAACACTGCAAGATCTTTTCGAAAATAACCCGTGACTCAATTTTTTCTCTTTTTCTAAAGATCTTTGACTAATGATCAGTAATCCTCATAATGGTAATGACAACATGAATTGGAGCGTGGAATTAGCATATACAAAGAGAAATTAGGAAACAAAATCCTGATAATCGACTACAGAGATGATTCTGAAAGAGAGAAAATTACTTTGGACATGTGCAGCTTTGTTCCTGACATGAACCAAGAGGATGTTGGGCACGCCAATGAGGAGCTTGTCGACTGCCCACTTGACCGCAAACTGGCTACCTTTGTCCCTGTCAATGGCCACCGCCATTTTTGGCAATGATCCGTCCTCCCATTCCTCATTGCTTTGCTCCCCATGCTGCTGCTGCATCATCCCTCTCTTTTCCTTTCTCCTCCGTCAATTGGTAGGATCAAATTCTCTCTCTCTAGAAACACAGAGAGAGAGAGAAAGAGAGAGAGAGAGAGAGAGAGGATCAAATTCTCTCTCTCTACCCCCTTTCTCTTCCAGACACAGAGAGAGAAAGAGGGAGATGCTTAGGAAGAGGAGAGCTGCATTACGTTGGGTTGGCAAATACTGTACGTTGTAAAGTCTGTTTTGTTTGTTACATGGCTGTCCGCTTTCTTTGGAGGAGTTGCCCAGTTGTCTCCCCTCCTCCTCTTGCTAATCATGCCCTCCTTCTATTTTTGTGCAATTACATGCTAAATTTCAACTTTTCATTTTTCTTGGCATTCAGTTATATGGATATGAGTGACATGGATAGATGCTTATAGATCTATCCTTGGATAAACGTTGACTACCAATATTTCATAAACTTTAGATTGTTTGAATCTTGGATCTCTCTGAAAGTTAGAAAATTTAGTTTTCATTTTTATTTCTGTAGATCACATTAATGTAGTCATGATTTTGGAAATAGACTTCAAAAGATTGATTCAGGTGTTAGAACTTCTCTTGTAGTCCCTTCTCTTACTTGGTAATGTTTATTTTGTTTAGGAGATGGGTCTTCTCAGGTTCTATTTTCACATCTAGAATTGGAAGTTAGATTTGACAATTCACACTGCAGGGCTGATTTCATCATAAACATTGAGTGTTTATAAAATCAGGATGGATGTTTGTTGAAATACTTATAAATATTTGTCAAATTTAAATGAACAATTAGAAAAGACTAATTAGGCATCTTAGAAAGAACTACAACCATTAATATAGTAGTCTTTGACTTAATTTGCCATGTAAGTGGCTCTTATTCCATTTTCATCATTCAATTTGCTCTTGAGACATGCATTATATTTTTCCTTCTTTCATAGTTGGTGTCGCTCGGCGGTAGTAATTTCAATCCTTTTAATTATCACAAGTCCAGAATATGTTAGATTCGAAGAGATTTGGATCCGAAACAAACCCGACCCATCGTTACTGTGTCCTGACCTCCATCAAGCCGCAGCTTGTCCGTTAAAACCCCACAAAACCCTAACTTAACCCAACCGCCTCTTCCCTCATTTCTTCCAGAGAGAGAAAGAGAGAGAGATGGTGTGGTTCCAGTGTGAAGACTGTGGGGAAAACCTCAAGAAACCAAAGTTGCCCGGGCATTTCAGAATCTGCTCTGCTTCGAAGGTAAGGTGATGTGTTCCTTTGTTTCGTGGAGACTTGATTGTATCTTGTTCTACGACTCCTCGTTTGCATTCTCTTCCTTTATCTTTTGGTAGTTAGAACTATTTTGTGAAAAAAGACAGAAGTTTGTTTCGGGTATGTTGCTGCGCTTCTCATCGAGGACCATCAACATGGTTAGATTGGGAGGTGACTTGCAGTGATTCCAAGTTTGTCAAGAAATGTTTTTTTTTTAAAGTTGGATGAGGTTCATTGGTTGGCGAAGATGAGTTGATTTGAGCCTATACATTGATGTTGAGAGATGGGTGGATTTTATGCGTTAGTGTTGTTCATCTGGGGTCATCCAATTAGCACGTGAAATCGAAATCGGTGGGCTCTGACTGAGTTAGAGTTGCTTCGCTAGGATTTGTTGGGAAATTAGTTTTGTTAATCAATACGTCTTCTTGTCGACATTATTGATTCCAAATTCATAGCAATACCTATCGTACCCTCTTGAAACTCCACTAATTCGCCTGCCATTACTTCATCAAGACCCTGAAGTACGGTACCAGTGTTCGCAATCCTTACTTGTCTATTATCTTCTTCAATCCATTCGCTGATAATATGACTAATGTCTTCGGCTCGAATATTGTGCTTGTATCAATACTTAAATTTTGAACAAGCAAAATAAATTGATGTGTCTTGTGAAAATTTCACTAGTCAAGTAAATGGGAATTTTTTTCATGCGTTTAATACCATTGTCCTTTCTATTGAGCGTTTGGTTATTTCGTGCAGCTTTCATGTATTGATTGTGGTACAACATTCAACCAGCAAACTGTTCAAGGACATACACAGTGTGTTACGGAAATGGTATGTAATTGACCGTTTGTAATTTCCGTGTGGATTGATAGTATGAAATATCTTGTCTCCACATGGTCTTCATGCTTTGGTCTTTTGGTACATACGACTGGAACTGTTCTTTCGATATGCTTGTGCAAAAAAGAAACACTGATTCACAAGATTTAGCATCTTTCGTGCCTTATGAAGATTTAGATGGTTGGTTGAACTACTACCTTTATGCAGGAGAAATATGGTCCAAAAACTCAAGCCAAAACCCCTACTAGTTCACAAACGAAGACCAATGCTGAACAGAAGCAAGATCTGGATTTTGATGTCAATGCTGGATTGTCCTCTCGCCCACCTTGGTTTTGCAGGTAAAAAGATGTGCATATGTCCCCAACTTGTGAGCCGATTATTTTTACCGTCTCAGACAAGTCAGATTTTAGTGGATTTTGGACAAAAAAAGTGTTAGAAATGAAATTGAGAAATTGATTAGCAGTGTGAAGTTATCATCGCTTCTGTTTTATTTTGCATCGACATATTGTCTTCAGATTTTGTGGGAACATGCCAACATGGTTTTGATGACGCTTTCAGAGTCTGTTACATAAGAATGCAAATAGTTATAGACAGAGCACAAATCAACGGTAATATTCATGTCAGAAAGTAAATGATCTTATATTTATCAACCATGTTATTGGAGAAGGGCAAGATTTACTTTTTTCCTTTTTTGATAGCTGTGGTGTGCCATTAGGGTTTGACTATTGTAGGGATAACATTGTTGGAATTGCTGATGAATTGAGAAATAATCAAGCAAGGAATTAAATTGAGATTTTAGGTACAGTTCCATTACAGAAGGGCCGACAAAACAAGACTCCATCTAGTTTTTGAATTTAAACTTGTCTTTGGTGATATCTTATGTACTACTTGAAGAGGCTACCTTTCCTATTATTATTGTTGTTGTTGTTGTTTCTGTTGTTCAGATTTATCATTTTACTGTGATTATTATTCATATGGGTTTCTATTCGCTTGTGACTGCTTTTGAGATGAGGGGTGTTATTTCTTTTGCACGTCCCCAGTAAGCGGCCAAGCTGTATTATCTTACAATGCATAATTAATTATAAAGAAGATGGAATTTCATGGTTACCTACTTAACATCTGTCTTTGGTGGGATGATAATCAGAAGTCACGAAGAATGAGGTTTTAGAATGGAGGTTAGGTGAAACCGTGAATAATTGACTTCCCATAGTGGTTAGAAAAATGGGGGATCAAATGTCAAATTCTGCATATTGCTATGATTCATTACTAAAACACATATTGGATGAAAACGACGATAACATAAAAAATTGGTTGTTGGATCTCATCAGTGAATAGCGTCTGAATTTTTTTCAGTATCATAAGCTCAGTGTTGTACGTATGATACAGAGCCGTATCATACGATACATATCGTATCGTTTACAAAATACGATACGATACACCTCCTGTATCGTGAATGGGGGTGTATCGTACCTGAATCGTACGATACAGGCCCCCGTATCGTGCGATACGGGCTGATTTCAAAAAAGGGGGCTCAAACCCCATTTTTTTGAGTTTTTTTTTATAAAAACACACCCCTTCTTCATTTCTAATAGAGATTGTACCACGTTAGAGGGAAATCATCGATTTCCATCGTGAAATCATCGATTGTCACCGTAAAATCATCTATTAAACCATGGATTTGTGCTTGGGTGACTGATTCCCATTGGGAGGAAAGGCGTTTTTTTAAACCATGAAGATGAAGATGAAAAAGAATATGTAGATGAGGATGGGAATGAATATGATGAAGATTATAAATCTGTGGTTATGAAATTATGATATACATTATGTAATTGTTGACTTGTTCTTTCTAGATTGATATTGTTATGAATTTGATGTTTACGAATGATGAACCATAAATTTATAGCAATAATAAGTCTATTATTCTGTAAAAACATGTTTTTTGTGAAGAACATATTATTCTTAATTTTTATTTATTTTTTATGAATTTTTCAAAAAAATTTCCTATTTTTTCTGATTTATTTAAAAAAAAAATATTGTTACGATACGTTATGATACGACGTATCTTAAAGCCAGACCAATACGACTTACGATACGCTTTTTACAACATTGCATAAGCTCGTTAATATACAGAAACCAGTTATGCATAACAGTAACTATTCCCTTATGTATGCTTTTGAGATGAAGGGTGATGTTTCCTTTGCCCATTCCCGGTGAATGGCTAGGTAGTTTGTAGGATATGTCTCATGGGCAGTTCAAAGAACATGAAGTGTCGGTATCAAGCCATTTTTGGAATATGAAGTGTCCAATAAAAGGCAAATGTGTCAAATGCTTCTTTGATATACTTTCCATTACTATAGCAGTTCCATGCATAGTGTTTGCCAAATGCATCAAAGAACATGAAGTATCAAATGCTTCTGTGATTTTTTTTGGGTATGTACATGTACTTATAATGTTAACATCAACATGCTTCATGCAATTTTGTAAGTCATCAAGGATCATGTATGCATTTTGTATGTTTTAAATTAGCTTTTTGTTAATTTTTGCTTGTAGAATTTGTTGTTTCTCTTTGCTCTATATTATATATATATATATATATATATATATATATATATATATATATATATATATATATATATATATATAATGTATGCATGCATGTATGTATATTACTCTCTCTCTCTCTCTCTCTCTCTCTCTCTCTCTCTGTGTGTGTGTGTGTGTGTGTGTGTGGCTGCATAATACATAACTAATTATAGAAAATGGAAGTGCTTGATTACTGACTTAACACCTGTCTCTCATGGAATGATAATCAGAAGTGAAAAAAGTCAGGTTTTGAAATGGAGGGTGGATGAAATATTTGAACTTTCCATGGTGGTTAAGAAAATGGGGATCAAGTACCAAATTCTGCAAATGCTACAGTTCATGACTAAAATACATATTGGATTATAACAATGTTGACATAACAATTTGGATGTTGGATCTTACCAGTGAATAATTGCTGAATTTTTTGCAGAATCATAAGTTTGTTAATACACAGAAACCCAATTATGTGCAATAGTAACTACTCTATCTACAAAATATTATTTCTTTAGTTATTGGTATTAGTTAGTTGTTGAACCTTTTACATGCCTCAAACTCCTGCTGTTAAGACAACTGCAACCGAATGTGTGCAGGTTGGGAAAATAATGTCTAGTCAGCCCTAGCTAGTTAGCCCTAGACTTTTCTCTTAGTTTGGCTTTATTGCTTGGATCTATTATGGCTATATGCATGTGTTGCAAGTTTCATAGGATTTGTTCTAAGCATTTGCCAAGTGTTTGCTGCTGATATGTGTTCCATATGCTCCAGCCTATGCAATACGCAGGTAACAAGTAAGCAGACCTTATTGCTCCATGCCGAAGGAAAGAAGCACAAGGCAAAAGCACGAGCCTTCCATTCTGCAAACAAACCTTCTAATGAAAGTCAATCAACTCGAAGTGAGAAGAGTTGTGCTAATGGGCATGCAGAAGTGGCTAATGGCCTGGAGAAAGTTGATCATCCAAAATCTGCTGCTACTCCAGAAAAGGATATGGAAAATCCACCTGAAAGGCATAAAAGAAAACTGGAACCAGAAAATGGTGCCCCAGAAACTAAAGATGGAAGAGAATCAGACCTGAAACCTGATGAAGCAACTGTGGGAGAGATCCTAAAGAAAAGAAAAAGTTCAGATGCTAATGTGTTAAATAAGGAGCACAGTGATAAGATGAGTAATCTTGAAAATGGACAAAACCTGCATATTAAGTGGAAGAAGTTGATTCGGACAATCTTGAAGCAGGTAATCTTGCAACTTTTTGCCTTTTTCAGATTCTCCTATTTTTTATAGCATGTCCCAACTCATAGGAACAACTAGATGACCAAAAAAACCTACTTTGTCAAACTTTTTGAGGTTATAATTTGTTGTTAAGGGAGCAGCTATTATTGTGATGTTGGGAAGATGATACGTTTATGAGTACCACTTGACCTGTCAGCAGCACCATATAACATGCTGCATGGAGAGATATGCTGATTAATCATTATTTCATTCTAGATCTTGTTGGCAATTTCATTGGTGGAGTTCATTATTCTCCAGGCACTTGTGGCTTTGAGTTTGAAGCAGAAACATGCTTATTTTATGTCAAATTGTCTAGGATATGCCATACTGGGTAGCATTATTATCTGCCATTGAGTTCTTTAATTGCAAACTGGTTTATCTAACAGTTGAAGTTAGTCTGGAATTGATCAATGTTACCTGGCCATGCTATCAAGTGGTCACTGGTTAATTAGCTTGCCAGTGCCATGATTTTTGGTGGGACTCTTTTGGCTATGTGACCCAGTATTCCATGGTAACTTTAGTACTTGTCTATGTGTGGTCCTGAAGCAGGCAGTTGCTATCCGAGATTACCCTTTCGAGTCCTCAGTTAGCCCTGCAGATACTGTTGGAAACTTTATGTGATTGAATCACCATAATATGAGAATGACAGTAGATTCCTCATAAGTTGTCTGTTTTTGATGTGGACTGACGTGATTATCTCTAGTGTTTATTTGTTGCATGAATATTCTTCAAGTAATGTTTTGATCAGTCTGGCAGTTAATTTCAGAGTCCCAATGGAGCCCTCAAACTGAAGAAGCTGCAAAAGCTTGTCATCAAATCGCTTGAAGCTTCTGGATTTGCAAATGAAGACAAGGACCATCTCAAAAGCTTGATGCTGGATAAGGTGAGGTTTTTCAAGTATAACATTTTCCTGTTTTTATCCTTCAGTTTGCATGTTTGATGAGAATGTTTACGAGTCAGATGTTTGTTTGCAGGTCAGTTCTAGTTCCCACTTTGAGCTCAATGGGAAGTTGGTTCATTTGGTGCCGAAATGTAGTTGAATTGGATTTATTGCGCTACTGCCCACCCTGGCTGCCAATTTCGTTGATGGCTATAAGCAACGGCAACTGTTAACAAGTGCTTTGTCCAGACGCCATTCGTTTGATGCAGGCAGTGCGAGTTTTCTCGATACAGGAAAGAAACGGCAAAGAGAAAAGCGTCTCCATTCTCCTGTAGCTTTGTTATTTGAGGAACTCCCTCGTGGGGAAGGAAAAATAGGCATCTTGTTCGAGTCTCTCTCTCCCTCTCTCTGAGGTGCGAATGCGCCAGTTTTGTGCTCAAAGGTGCTCGGCCTGTTATTATGTGTTGAGTATTCTTATTGGAAAAAAGCCATTTTTCAATGAAGACGGTCGTGTTTACAGGAGAAATATGTTGAATTGTTTACCTTTGAGTTGCTTTTTTGACGAAAAATGGCAGTCTTCAATGAACTTGTTCCTTGAGAAATAAATTCCACCAATCCTCTGGTGTCGCACTTTGATGTAAACACCATCATGAGCAAGCACAAAGTTTTGAGAATAGAACGTGTACATTGATTCAAGTCCTTCAGCACTCTGTACAACTCTGAGGGCAAGTTTTCGGGTGAACAGGTTAGCAATCCATTGCTTGGAAAAAGACAACCTTCTCGCCAACCAATCGTTCATGATCTACGAGAATGGTATCCATAAAAATTGAACAATGCATGCCTGTCCGCCCAATCAGTTATGTTGCGCATGATTGTCTGGATAGCTCATATGAGTAATTGATTTGAGTGTTGTAAATTTAGACCAGCTCATGAATGAGAGTCATTGATTTGAGTGTTGTTAATTTAGTCGACTCAATTTTTTTCTTGTGCATCGAGTTCATGAAATAAATATTTGAGCTATCACTCTCTTAACATCTTTGAGGCTCTTTACTCATTTATTATTGTGAATATGCATAGAAGAACCATTTGTCCTCATAGATATCGTAATTGGGGAGGTTGGGAGAAGCTTGTTCTTCGGTTGTGCACAATTTCTCATGATTATTATGTGCCGATAAAACTGGGCTGGCTAAATATATGGAAATTGATCATTATATAAGGTTCAGTACCACCAGAAGTACTGAAACTCCAAAATAAAATCTGAATCGTTTGTGTTAGTCACTCATAAAATTCCTCTTTTAGAACTCAAATTCCGTCCGTCGTTGGCGCTTGGGACTTGAGTGTGTAAGGACCAGTGCCAAGTGGCTCTTGAATTTTGAATAATTCAAGCTAAATTAACCAAGTTTAACCATGATCAGAGTGCTTGATCCTATCATAATCTACCTTTCAATTGATTGAATCGGAAGTTCAATAATGAACAATATTGTGACTTTTCAAGAGCAGTTACATTGTAAATTGGCCATCTCAATGTCAACAACAATCATGATCTCAGCTCTTGTTGCTCCATTCATGCGCGCTTCTTTGGAGAATGAGAATCGCCGGCGAAATCACTTTTCCGTCTGCCGTTGCAGTCTCGCCTCACCTGCAAAAGTTGCCTGGTAGGTTGGATCTGAAACAGCCAAATTCATTTGACCTTGCGTCGGAGTCGATGATCTAGTATATCAAAACAAATCTATCTTTTTCACCAGATATGACCCACTTGCAAACTCTTTATCTAAAATTGGATCATCTTTAAGAATAAATTGAGGAAGATCTTGGAGACGTACGGCGTTGCAGACGATCATATTCAAGGTTTAACTTGGTTGTATTTTTAGTAGTCATGGAACAAAGAAATGAAACGTCTCTCTTGCTCCCCGAAGCATCGTCATGGAACTTGCCACCTGCTTGGTTTTGGCCCCATGCTTCATGGCCGCAAGCAAATTGCATAGTCATCCCTAGATTCGTCCACCGACCGTGGGTACTTAACTACCATCATCGTCGTCCCCATCGGCGTCATGGATATGTTCATCGTGGGCATCTAAAATGTGCAAAATTTTTCAGGCTTGATCCGGACATTCAAAAGTTGCCAATTCACTTTCGAAGACCATCATCACCATCATTGATTGGACCACTGATATCCGGATATTTCACCATCACCCACATCGTAATCCTCATCGCCGTGTTGGATTTATCAGTCCTCCACTTTCATCATCGTCGTCGTCGTCACCATCATAAATTCATCTGATGACTCGATATTTCAATACTCAACTTCATCATCAACTATGATGCCGCCAATACCTGACAGAGAAGGAAACATCAACACTGAAAATCTATTTGGACTTCGTACCTCATTTAGAAATTAAGAAACTTGGGTCTTTCAAGGTTCTGATCCAAGCATTTAATGGGAATACCACGGCAGCTTGAATCCAAATTTCTATGCTTTTTGAATTGACTTTCGGATCGTCCCCAAGATAAGAATGTAGATACATTGTTCATGTCGATCTCCAGATTCTTGTATTAAGATAAAATAAAGAAGTCAGATGGAGAGTTTCATCTCCATTTCGGGCGTCAGGGAGTTTGGAAAAGCTTTCTTATTCTAGTAACACAACATTTCTTGAACATTAGAACTCTCTAATTGTATGAATTGAATTTTTTAAGATAAAATAAAGAAGTCAGATGGAGAGTTTCATCTCCATTTCGGGCGTCAGGGAGTTTGGAAAAGCTTTCTTATTCTAGTAACACAACATTTCTTGAACATTAGAACTCTCTAATTGTATGAATTGATTTTTTTTTTTTAGTTTTTTCTGTTGTTCGCATATACTAGAAAGCACAATGGGTATCTTCTCAACTAATTTAGATTGTCTTCTCAACTAATTTAGACCACATTAACTTCTTGTTGAGCAAAAAATTGAAAATTTTTACATTGAAAGAGAAGTTGGGTGTACTTCCAAATAGCCTCTCAAATTATTTCATAAGAAAGTGTGCTGCAAGAGAAGCTTCTGCCTGTTCTAACGATGACATAATAGGTTAGAAATTCTTCCGAATAATGTGCCTATGCTTTGTTTCCGCTGACATATGATAATCGCATAACTGAAGTTAGATGTAGGTTGGATTGATTGGAACATCATTTTTTAGATTTCTTCGTTTTTGTTTAGGAGATTTCGTCATTTGATATCTACCAATGAAATCAGTCAGAAAAAACTAACTAAATTACTACAAAGCTTCTTTTATGAGGTTGGCAATGGATAGGGATATACAATGAGTATGGGCCATCTTGGCATGACTCAAACTCACTCGTGCAAGTTCAACTTCAGCTCGACTCGTTTATTAAATAAGTTGACCTTGAGTTTGAGTTAAAAATCGAGTTATAATGAGTCGAATTTGAGTTGCACGAGCTTGACTTGTTTAAACTCGACTCTGTTCAAGTTGCACGAGCTTGACTTGTTTAAACTCGACTCTGTTCATGTCTTTCCTGCTTGTTAATCTTTAGGGGTATCTCATTATTTTTTTATGAAATTTAATACCTTTTTGTGGTAAGTGCAAAAACAGTGCTTCTGAATAGTCCATTAATTCTACGACGATAGTATCTACCACACTGGATATTGTATGAGGAGACGATACGACCAAGGAAAAGGAAAGCATAGAAACAAAAAAGGAGTACCAACTAATGCAAACTTTTGGACAAATACTCCCACTTGGTAAGGGACGCCGTTTCATCTACTGAAGTTTCAGTACTCTTTTAAAAAAACCCCCTTCACAGTGGAAGAGTGAATTTCTTTTGGTCTAACGCAATATACAGTTGAATAAAGGAGACTCATTTGGACCACATAAAAGGACCAAGCTTATAAATCAAATAACAATGTAAGCATGCCCAAGGTTTGAAGCGCGGTTGCCCTAGTGACCTTAGTCAATAACCACGAAGAGGTCCCCTTGAGAACTTCCACAAAACTTCAGCTAGGTGCCACCTCTTACCTGCAACATTTTGTTCCGACCTCAGTTCAGCCCAGTTCTTATGGATGGTCTTCATCTGTCTTATCCTGGTGGCTTTTAAGGGCCGTTTGGCAGTGGAGACACTTTATAAGTCTGTCATGAATCTGTTCTAAAATTTGGAGCAGGTTCATCGGTTCATGAACATGCTCCAATCTTTAAGAAAGATTCACGAGACACTTGTGTTCCTATTGCCAAACTACCCCTTAAGTAATTGGGAATAGCTAAATCTTAAACTAACTTGAAATGATATGCTATTATAACACATATTTATAATTAGATGCTTCTACTCCTTTGCACTTCCTCATTCTCTCTCAACTCTTTCTCTTTCTTGCTCAAGTGAAACTTACTCTTTGGGTGTCTGCATATCCTTTAGAGAAAGCTTGGTTCCCAGTGTAAAAATTGGTCTTCTTAAATTATGGCGAATGAATTTGAGCAAATCCACTTCTAAACTGTGAGCTAATCAACCACTATTTTAAAACGTAATCTACACTGTCTTACTGAGATTTTTGGTCCAAAAATGAATACAAAATAATACTCACTTGGAAAGGGCACCTAACCTTCAACCTTCTAAAATACTTTGAATACGTATCCATCCTTAACTTCAGGACGTTGCACTTGCACCTACGGATTTGACTTGCTCAAAGTAGGACGCCTACGTACAGAATTCAAACAATGACTGCCAATCTCACAGGTCACAAACCCTACCGTGCCAACCATTTTTGCAACTGTATCTGGAACGTTTAATGAGACAAAGTTTCTTATTGTGTAATGCAAGATTTCAAGCAAGGAAGATGTCTCGCCCCGTGTGGAACGACACGTTAGGGTTGTAGGAATAGTAATACAGCAGAAAATGTTCTACAAAGATCACGTGAACTTTTTCATGGTGTTGCATTGGCAAGATACGTTGGTTGGGAGCAGGCACACTAAGGGGATCATTTGGCAAATGAAATACTTTGTGAATATTTCATTAATCCACTCCAAACTTTGGGGTAGAATCATGAAATATCCACAGAGTCTTCCCTCCGCCAGAGCATTTCTCATCATCACAACTAAAAAGACACAACAGATTCATATGAGCTAATATAAAAGAGTGTTTCAGCTATTCATGGTTTCAAACCTCGTTCTTGTTCATGGAGCAAAGGCGACTCCGACTTACATTGCTTGTTTGCATGAAGATTCTAAGGCCCCGTTTGCTTCACCTACTTTCCCCATAAATAAGTAATTCTTAGGTAAAGATATTGATTTTTTTCAGGCTGGATGAAACAAACATCAACAGGGCCATTTTTTACACTTTATTTTCTCTGCGTGCTCAACTTGACATATAGCAAAGTGATGCCCTACCTGCTTTCATCTGATTTCTCCTTCTCATACAATATGCCTTTTTGTTGCACCAATTCTGGCCCCAACAAAACTTTCTCATCCTGCAGCGGAGAATATATAATTTAGAGTCTTACACTGGTCACCACTAGAGTTATTGTTGGATAAAGAAACAATGATTGGATCTCCTTTCCCAATCTCCAATCTCGAACGAATTAAAATAAAGCAAAATGCGTCATGGTTATATTTTATGTCATTCCTAAAAGAAAAGTTTGATTAATCTGCCATAGTTTTGGTAGCTAGCTCACATGCAGTTTGTACATTACATTTTAATTATTAGGTGGCTTAGGCACTGAGAAGTTTAAATTTGGATGAGTGGGAAGAGCTTGATTATCCAAGACCCTGGACCACTAGGTCAATCAACTTGATGGCATAAGCCAGAATCATCTCCTAGATATTTAGCTATTAGCTAGCTAGCTTATAGAATTAGGAGCACACACACGCACAACAGGACCCGTACCATGAGATTAAGTTCCTCTTGCTCTTGGCTACACTCATCTTTTCCTCTTGAGAGGGGCAGAGAGGTGCATGGGTATGCAAGAATGAACATTCAACGAGAGAGAGAGAGAGAGATTACCACAGTGCCGGAGCCACAAGTGAGTCTACACCGGGCTGCATGTTTTCAATGAGAAGTGCACCTAGGTCCTGGGTCCAGCCGCAAGTGCTGTCGTCACTAGACCCAGATTTGCTTGTTGTATGCTCCTCAGCAAAAAATTTCTTGCTCTGCCATTGATTTACCATTGCATTCGACTTAATCTGTCATCAATAATATTGTTCAATCCTTACTCCATCACTCCATGTCTCACATCGGGAGCACGATTTGAAAGCGGAATTGGCACCTTTGATCATCCCTCATGTCAATTCGTGTGTGTGTGTGTGTGAGAGACATGAGCAAGAGCTTGTATGTGAAGGCAAGCATGTTGGCCTGTGTGGATTCTAAGAGCATCTAACTAACAGGACCCATAGAACTTGTCAACTAGTTAAGAACAGCTAACTAAGAAACTGTGTCAACTCATTTACAGTATTCCACTGGACATGTTGCTGTCAATTTTAAAGCTAAAAGGTTAATGTGAAAATTTCCAAAGCAAAAGAAGAAGAGACCCTCCATTTCTCGTTAACCTTAAAGGAGCCATCGCGCAGTGCTTCATCTCCTTCCCAGTTAACATATTCTAGGGACACCTGATCACAGGCATGCTTTGAAGTGAGAAAGCATAACACAAAAATGCACATCCTTCTGCTCAAGGGAACACTTCTCTTCAATGATGAAGGAGCTTTCTCTAATGCAAGAACCCCAAGGATGGGGTAAGTCAGGAACATGAGAATTCTTGGTTTGACCATTATATATATATGGTTCATGAAATATGTGCAACAAAAAATATAAAGATGTACGCGCCAATTATGATTGCTCACCAAAGCTCATCAAATCCTTATCCAAATTCATGATTGCTTTCCGAAATGGATGCTGGGTATGGAACTGCGAATGAATATATAGCTTTTCACAGAATAAGAACGATATAGATAGCTAGGCGAAAGAAAGCAAGTGCAATATTATTAAATTATTACGCCGAAATGATGTGAACATGATGGGTCTCTTCAAGGTAGATGAAGAACCAGCATGTGTCGTCACATATCCACTCAAAAGGGTCAAACATTCAACTCAACGTAGCTTACAGTTAAAAACCTTTTCTTTCCACAGTAAAATTCTTTGCCTCAGTCCACCTCATCTAGAAGGCATGCTGTTTTAGAATATCACAATTTACCTAGAAAATTCCAGTGGAATCAGGACATTTTCAAAAGAAGAAAGCTGCCTCTTATTTGTAGCTGCATGATATATTCTCGAGAAAAAACCCCCAAAAAAAATGTAGATTATAAGGTGATCAATTTTCTCTAAGAACGAGATCTGTGATGATAACCCTTCACCAAGGCATGATTTATTCCTGAAATGCTACCCACCCTGACATATATTATAATTAAATGATGCGTAGATCTTGAATGATTTATAGAATACTGAAATCTCCTAGCAACAAATTGAAATGCTCTTCCAGTTGTTTACTGAATGTTGCAAAGAGAAAAGGACGAGCACCTTTTCTAAAAAAATTCACCTCCCTCCTCCTTGATGCACGCGGATATGTGGTCCAGTAAGAGAAAGCTAGCTAGCATCCCAAGAGCACCTCTAATGACTTTATTGTTGGTTTTGCAAATTAAGATAAAATAGGATAACTTGGTCTGCAATTTGTTCATTTCTTACGCTTTTCGCTCAATTATCGACGGGGAACCAATCATGTTTGAAGCAATTGTTCGTTTATCGATCAAAATTTTCAAATATCATTGACCACTATGTTAAGAGTGACAATGATTCTCCGAATTCTTTACTGTTTTTAATTGATTTTGCTGCTTAATTTTATCTCTGGGAGTAGATGATTTGGATCTATCTGTCTGATATCTATGTCGAATTTGATTCTGATTATTCTGGTTACAATTATAAGATTTCTTTTGCTGAACATTTGAATCCAGTTCTGTAGTTGATTTGTTTTCCAGCCGAGAGTAGTCAAAGTTGGCCATATGTAGCTATATATTATATATTCTTGGTATTTTATGTTGTTCATATTGAGTTATCTGTATTTATTTTCAGAAAAGAAAAAAAAATGCCCAGATTGTAATAAGAATATCGACAGGACAAATACATAAGTAATAACTTACTAAAGCATCAATCAAATGCTGATATAACAGCGAAACAAAAATAATTCGCCACATTCTGTTTGACTGATAAGAGAAAGGGATTTGAGGATGTTGGTCATTCAAACCACAGAATTAATGTTAAACCTCTCTCTAGATCTCTCCGTCTCATAATATATATAGTGAACCACATGAAATGGCATCCGATAGATGGATTGGTGGTATTTAAAATAGAAAATGGAGGATTTTTTAATTGAAAAGAGAAAGGCGCATGAGCTCACCACCTTTATTCCCTAACCAACATGGCAATACTGCCCAGCTTTCCAATCCCTTGGGCAAATATTTATACCCATACCGAGGTAGCTCTCTCCTCAGCAATTGGTGGTAGGGTGGTCTTATATGCAGGAAGAAAACAGGTGGGTATTCCCTGTTTCTTCTTCTGAGGATCTCTGTCCATGGAGGTGACAGAAGAGAGTGAGCACACATGGGGGTTTCTTGCATGAGAGCTCATGCTCGAGGCTATGCGTGCTCACTTTCTCTCTGTCACCCCTCTTTTTCTTCTTCTTCTTTCGTTCATCTCTGCGTATATATGTGTTTGCTGTTGTATTAATAACTCCAGTTGGACTTTGCACCCGAGGATTCAGATAGTAGGAAATCAAAATGAACAAGCTTTTGTTGTAAGTATCAATCCCTCTCTCTCTCTCTCTCTCTCTCTTTTGCATGTTTGTTTCATATATTGCATGTAATATGGATTAAAGGATGCTGCAGATTACTTTCTTCTGGTTCTTGTGCTTCTGATGGAGCAAACTCCACACGCGCACACACATACACACATATACAAAGAAAGAGAAAGAGAGACGTGTTGATTGTACAGGCAGTATCTCGTGTTGGATGCTTCAGCGGATCCGACGTCCTTCTGGTGTTGTTTTCACACTTTAGAAGCGCGCCCAATCCGACTAACAGAATCCTGACTTCTTTTCCTTAAATAAATCACGCGTGCTTGTCTCTTCTCTCTCTCTCTCATCCATCGATGCCTTCCTGGTAGCGCTCCCCAGAAGGCTTAGGGAGGAGAGCTAATGGTGGCAGCAACCACTGGTGTTCTTTTCTCGCTGTCATCTTTTCGGGAGTGGTTCCCTTCTGCGGGCTGCCTCCTCAATCCACTGATTCGCCCTCCCCCCTCTCTCTCTCTCTCCCCCTCTCTCTGGGATCTGATTTTTTCTCTTCCAAATGAACGCATGAACATGTGAACAACGAAGCCTTAATGAAGATCGGCATCCAAATGATCAGAAAATCACCTACCCTTGAACTGTTTCTGACTCTTCTTCTTCTTCAGATTTTATACCCCAAAAACAAGTAAAAAGCAGTCACACCCTTGCCTTGACAAAATGTTACCACGGAAGATCTGGATATTTTCTTTTTCCTCTTCTGAAGTCTGGGTAGCAGGCTGGAGATACTCAAAGGAGCGGTGTGATTCTCCTTCTAGGCTTGTCCTCCCTTTCCACGCGCTCCTGGACGTTCGAAAAAGCAGTCCACACCCCGACGTGGGGTTTGACATGACTGTTGCCATTCATGAACGAGGATGGTCCTCAACCTACTTCTGTGTCGCTCTAGCTTATTGAAACTTGTACTTGATTTATAGTACTTATCCAAGAGTTTTCCGCGCCAAAGAGATTTCTTTACTTCTTATACATATTCTTGAATCTTGGTAATAATGGCAACAGTAACAAGCTCAGATTTAAATCTCACCGAGTGAAAATCTTTTCTAATGCTTATCTTCTTCTGATAAAAGGGTTAATGTTTTCTTGCCTCCCTTCTCCCAAGATAAACGTGTAGATCTCTCTCTCTCTCTCTCTCTCTCTCTCTCTCTCTCTCTAGCCGACCAAAGGGAAGTAACTCTTCAACGCCCATCAACAATTGGCAGAACTAACCCACAACCATTTGAAATTCCAAAGCCCTTTCCCCAGCCAGTGCTGGATTCTAGTCTACATGCTGCATTTAACACAACTAACTTTCTCAAGGTCCTCTGCCTTCCTTGTAGGACAACGGGGGACGTTCCCTCATCTTCCAGTTGAAGTGTTCTACCATGTTCATAACATTTAAGGATTACCATCTTCATTTATAGCTCCAATTGTTTTGAAAAACCATTTTTTCCTTCATGCGCTGTAGTGACTCAGGTGACTGTGTCCTAGCATCTCCATAGCATCTAATGTATTGTTTTGAGAAGCGACGACTTAGTTCTGACTTGTCAAGATCACCTTATCTAGGGACGTATTAGCTCTCTCTCTCTCTCTCTCCCTCCTCCCTCTTTCGCTGTCTCTCACAGAGAGAAAACATACCTGATAACATACCCACGATTGCTATCCTAGCAGTATAAAACTCCATCGAAGCATCGTTGAACACTTCCTCTTGCCAGATGAGTATTTTCCCAAATAAAATAACACTTATTCCCCTTGTAAGAAGGAAAAGGAAAAAGCTCGCCTCTGCTAATCGGTTTTCTTATATCAAGCCATACATACTTGGTCTACTTACATAGCCATGGAAGTAGCTAGCAGTTTCTTCTTGTCCGTGTTTATTTGCTGGCCATGTTTGGCAAGGTAGACGCACGCACAGACATAAGATAAGAGTCTGTGTTGACTATTCAGAGATAACGGGACAGAGAGAAAGAGATTTTAACTGATCTCCACTGATTTCACAGATATTTACGTGATAGAACCATTCATGGTGTTTGACCCTCCACTGTTAACACGGCCCATAGAAAATCCATAGACAATGATAATGTTAAAACTAGTTGGACAAGTTTAACCTACTTGTGATGAAATGTTAATGTCTATGGGTACAAAATCCATAGACAATGAAAATTCAAGTAAATATAAGCCCAATTTAAGGACAGTTGATGGGGAAAGTAGAAAACAGAACCAACACAAGTAGAAACATCAAAGATAAATGACCAGATAGACCTAAAGTCTTACTTGCGATGCAGTATGTTCCCCACTTTCCTATACAACTTATCCATCTAATTTTAAAAATAGCTGCAACAATCAGATCTACAAAGAAGCCGGCCAGATGATCCGTGTTTTTTTCTATAACATCGCTGAGAAATTAATGCTATCGTTGGTTTACAACTAATGGCAATTGTAGCAACACTTTTGTGTGGAGATGCTACGCCCTTGAGCCCTACGTATCTGCAGATGAGAGTTGTTTTAGTAACTTAATTATTGCTTATTTGATCAATTGTTTTGTTTGATTTTCAATGGCTTGGTGTTTATCTATCCTTAAATCTTAAATATTTTGCATTGGCATGTCGGCGATGCCCTTATATTTACTTGAATTTAAATTAATAATAATAATAATATCGTACTCTCCCTAAGTATCGCTTTTGTCACTACCAACAAGGTATGGTTGTAAAAAATGAGAAGTTAACTATGAGCTCAGAAACCTATAAACAATGCCTAAATATAACACACTCTTGCTAAGTATCGCTTTTGTCACTGCCAACAAGATATGGTTGTAAAAAATGCTAAGTTAATTATGAGCTGAGAAACCTATAAACAATGCCTAGCTTATAAGTTTTCATGTCCTTCTACGTAAAAAACAAACGGTCAAGTCATGCATACTCGTTCTCTCTCTCTCTCTCTTATCCAACCTTAGTCGGCCATACGAGTCTTCTCTGTGTTCTTGGTGGTGGCTTCTGGCAACTGAGCATTCTCCCATCACCCACTTTATTAGTTTTAAATTCGACTTGTCTTCTCCTAGTGTTTGGAATAGTTCTATCTCTCACACCTCCTCCTCACTTTTGGTGTGACATGCTTTCTGTCTTTTCTCTTTTCCTCCGCCTTGCCGACCTCTCATCGTCTGCACCCCAATCCTGACCTCTCTCACCTACCCGTGAGTTCATTTTTTCCTCCTGCTACCTGGCCTCCTTTGGTCCTTTTGTTGCGTCGCTCCCTCTCCGTTCCTTTTGGTTCCCTGGCCCCTCACCTCGTGCCATTGCTTTTGTCTGGCTTCTTCTTACTGGCCATATCAACACATTTGACCACCTACAGCGTCTTGGCATCAGTTTGGCTAACTAGTATCCTCTTTGTCTTGTCGCGACTGAGTATAGGGTCCACCTTTTTACTTCTTGCTATTTCTTCTCTAGTGTCCTTGCTTCTACCTTGTCTTTCCTTGTTAGTAGCCTTCCAAACCCACCATCCATTCATCTTTTTTTCATCTTTTGTCCTTTCCCCACCTGTCTGCTTCCTGGGGTCGTGTTTGGAGGTCGTGGCTCATTTCAGCTTGAAGGCGCATTTGGGAGGAGCGCAACAACAGAGTCTTCAGGGGCGCCTTCTCTTCGTCAGATTCTGTGGCTCGTCTTGTGTAGGGGGATGTCCAGTTTGCCATTAGATTGCAGCGTCGTTGTACGTCTGTGGTTGGGTGACTGTGTCGCCTCGTTTTTCCTCTCTCTTCTCGCCTCTCTTCTTTTTCTGTGCATTGTATTGTATATTTCATCTTTTGCTCTTGTTTTTGCGGTTTGTTTTTGTATCGTCTTGTCCCCAAATTTTGTTATATATTCACATTTTATCGGCTCTCTCTCATATATATATATATATATATATATATATATATATATATATATATATATATATATATTGAAACCATATACAAGTTTCCCAAAAACCAAGTACTTTTCAACGAATATATATGAAACTTCAAGATAATTATTACGTTAAGGCATGACAAAAGGTCCAAAACATGGCACCTAGATTTCAATCCGGAAGACCTTAAAATAGCAATACCTTAAAAGAGGGACTAGTGATCAGAATATTGTGTTTACGCCGGTGTTTGATAATCAACAAAATTTTAAATACAGCAACCTGAGGTGCACTTACTGCCTAATTCCATCAGGCTGTTGGAAAATAAAGTTGCCTACCACATATATTTCTATCGTAATTGTTAATTTGAATGATAGAGAATAATGATTAGTTCTAAATAAAGTATGTTACTTTATGACTAAAGATGAGAAAAAATATGGTAATAACATGTATTTCATATACTAGCTACCCATGTTTTTGGACTATCTTACACAATGTTGAGAGTTAACCATAGATAAAATGTGATTAACCTAGATAAAAATGGACCGAATCGTCCCCCAAAAGAGTGAACCGGTTCTAAAACGAACTGAATCGGTTCTGAAAGGCTCGAATCGGCTCCAAAAGGCCCGAACCGGTTCAGAAACCAAATGAACCGGTTCTGTTTTTAAACCAGTCCGTATGGATACGGGTCGGGTCCGTCAGGACCCGACCCGATCCAGAAAACTTAACGCAGGCTTCTGCGGGCGAATTTTTTTTTTTTTAAAGCTTATGGATCCGGATCGGGTTTGTTATGACCCGACCCGGTCCGACCCGCTGGCTCGTCTGCTTGCGGCGTCGTCTCCACCGCTCGCCTGCCGAACGGCAGGCGGGCGATGGAGTTCCACCGGCAGGCCACCCAACTGCGTGGGTGGCCACCGGTGACTGCCGCCAGGCCGGCCGGCCGTCGCCCGCCGCGATGGCCGGCCGTGTCCCGCCTGAAACCGGCCGATCTTGGCCGGTTTTCTGGTTTTGCCGATTTTCGCCCCTTTCTGATTTCCGCCCCTCTACTGCTGGAATGGGCGGCTGAAGCGGCGGCGAGGAGGACACCAGCGACCTTGGGTGGGCGCTGGTGGGTCGTGCGGGTCCGTCCGGCGACATAGCTGTCGCCGGCGGTCGCCTTGCGACCGCTGTCGCCCCTCCCTGCCGTCGCCTTCCCGGTTTCTCCTTTTCTTTCTTCTTGCGTGGCTGCGACAGACGCAGTGGAACCACCGACGTGCCGCTGGCGGGTTGCGCCAGGACAGCCGGCAGACGGCTGTCGCCTTCCGGCGACGGTTCCTGCCGGACGCTGGCCGTCCCTTTGCTCATGCGTCGTCCTCAGTTGGCTGCAACGGAAGCCCGACGGCTTCCGTCGCACGCCCTTACCAGATTTTTTTTTTTTTAACCGGCAGCCAAGAACAGAGAAGAACCGAACAGGGAAGAAGAAGACGCACAAAAAATTCATCAAAAAAATTCAACGATTCAACAACGAGCATAGGCTCTGATACCAATTGTAGGGATTTCTCCCATTGACGCATACACGAAACCAAATGTATATGCCCTAAAACAGGATCATGCTCATGCTAAATCATTGAATTAAACCAAAGACTTAATCTTAAAGCGGAAGCGTACCTGAATCCATCTGAAGCGCTAGACGGTAGATCACGGGGTAGGATCTTCCAAGGTCTTTGCGGCCGCACGTGAGGTCTCTCTCAGATGGGGAAGAGACAACCCTAGAAACCAACGTTTCAGGCAACCATTGCACGACCTCGGGGACCACTACCATTTTATAATGAGGACAATTACGGATTCCACCCATCGAAGAGTCCGTAATTCCGTACCGGTATCTATACATTTCATAATTACCCCATACCATCTAAAATGACGTAATATCCCAAAAACGCAATCACTTAAGCGGATATTTACTTTAAGACAGCCATAATGTCTGAAATTCCTTATAGACATATGCCGGCCCACCAAATGATCTTACAATATATATATATATATATATATATATATATATATATATAAAATACTTGTGGATGACGGGTTTTTGATTGAGACAACAAATGCAAAAGCATGTTTTACGATATCAACAGGACCTCTTTGGTAAATAAACAGCAGGATTACAGAAAGATATTATCAACTTTGAATCAAATATTTCGAGAACTTTGTTTGATGTTGATGCAGTCGAATGCGCGACACCATGTGAAGGGAATGCTGATCAACTAGCTAATCAAACAACGAACAAAAGAACAAAATGTCCTTTGAACACGGTCTTGTTTTGTTCTTGACCAAAGTGTTCTCAACATCGTTAGTCTAGTGCACTTGTATTTCTGAACGAAACACTCCCAAATGAATGTCTTGGGGCTACTGGCCAGCACTTATTTCATAAATTGATGCACAATAGAATGGTACCAAATTAAAGTCTTTGAAAATTCATTGTCTAGATCAGATTTTATATACCAGACAATAAGTTAAGACTATTAGTGGAGATACCCCAAGGAGGCCGAAACCCCTCTTTCTTTTCTCTTGCCCCGGGGCCTATGACTGCTTCAAAACCTGGGTAGGAAGCCTTACACCTAAAACTATTAGTGGAGATACTCTGAAGAGGCCGATGACCTTTCTTCTTTCTCCTTACCCCCCTGGGGTTTAGGGCTGCTTCAGAAACCTGGGTAAGGAGCGTCATGCATTTATTGTTTGCAGTCCATAAGAATAGTGCCCATAAGAATCGAACTAAGTACTCTGACCAGCTACATTATGCCCCTCAAGTTTGTAAAATAACAACTGGAAGATAATCGATTCAAAGACCCTAGGACTGGTTTCCCCGGCTTTTGCTGCCTTTGGTCCGAGTAATCATCTCCTTGCAACTTATTGAACTAGCTATTTGGTTTCACCTTTTTTTATTTGGAATGTCTTGAGCTTGATGTTCCCTTACTTCTCATTCTGGCTCCAAGTCCTTTCCACAATTTGCATGAGAGTTGTAAGAGCCACAACTCTGGCCTGATTTGGGAAGCCCAAAACCTGAACCTTGAGAAGAAGGGGAACTGTAAGCTGCATCTTTGTATGTTGATATACATATGGTGTGGATATTTATCTCTGGTGCAATGACAAAAAGGATGATCCAGATTCGATGGTCAAAACCAAAACGTGGAAGCTATTTGGACCTATAGACATAATAATAATAATAATAATAATAATAATAATAATAATAATAATAATAAAAGAAAAAAACTTCTTTTGGACATGAGGATATTAACAATTCGCCATAAACATTCACTAAATATGTATTACAAGACATTGTGTTAAGACATTGTGTTCTACAGGGAATTCCAAAGTAGTCAACCTACTTAAGTGAGTAGGAGGAATATTTCATTCTACCATCCTATACGAGTGGCAGAAGCCCCTCACCCATTCTACTGCCCCTAAGGTCTAAGCCTATTTGGGACCTGGGTTCTAGAAAACATGATGTAATATAATAGATGTCATTATTTTTGGATCCAACAATTGCATGCTAGCGATAGTTTTACTTTATATTTTTTGAAACAAGAATATGGACACATGTTCCAAGAACACACAGTTCTTTGTACAAACGGCCTGTGAAAAATGAGGGGACTATCTCATATGAACCGGGATCTCTTCATACAGGTAGAGATGTCAATGAATCAGATTTAAATGGTTTGGATAATACCCTTAACCATATATGTTTTTTCGGACATTCATATATTCAGATTAACATTTAAATTCAAATATGAACAAAGAAAAGTCATATCTGAATTAGAAATTCGAAATCTGATTTCCCTGAATCAGATTAGAATTCAATTTTTACATTTATATTTGAATCCAAATTTGGCAGATTTTCAAAATGTGAGAGCATTAGATATTAGGGGTAGGCATTGAGCTGGCCCGATGTCCAAAAATCGGGTATCGGGCCCCATACCCAAAACTAGGGCCTGCCCGGGCTGGTTATAATAAAAAAGTACTACTTAAATATAAAATATATTTTCAGGCCGGCCCATCAGGCCCAGGTTTTTTGAGCCCGGACTCGGGCCTGGCCCGGTGCCCACCCTTATTAGATATATGATATTTGTTTAAAGTAAATCTGATCTAAATCCGATTGGATATTTATGTATATGTGAATCTAAATCCAATTCTGAAGCCGATCAGATGACATTTTTTTAAATCCAAATCCGATCTGATTTCTTAATCAAATATTAATTTTGTTCCATATCCTATTTTTCCATATCCCAGTTCAAAATATGAACTATGCATTATTTCATGAAATCAGACTAGGGCTCATCTTTATCCATTTCATATGAATCAATCTCATGAATCATATTTAAATCCATGCATGTGACCCTTTTTTTTCTTCATAATTTAGCCAATATTATATTGTTCCCATGGGGGAATGATTCCAAAAGATGCATACAAGTCTGGTGAGATATCTTCACAGTGCAATATAATGACGACTACTATGCATGCCTTCTATTATCAAATCAATATGGGCCAATGAGCCAATTAAGTGTGCATTTTAGTCCTTGAAGGGTCCCCTTTCCTTAAGAATGAAGAGAAGGTAGAATGTCATTACATTATAACATGATTAACGATTTCAAAAGTTATGTTGATTGGATATGCATTTACTTAGCAATAAGACAATTTGATATAATTGATTAAGAAAATCGGACTTGGATTCGGATTTGAATTAATGCATGTCGGACCTAAATACTATTATCGGTGAGATCTATTAATCTCGTTGGCGTACCGGATTTACCATATAGGAAATGGAGCCAGTGATCAACAAATCTGTTTGTTAATTACCCATTTAAAATATTTATATTGCTAATTAAGATCTCACTTATTTGCTTCCTAGGATGATATTTATAACTTGTTTCTTTCCTTGAGTTAGTTGACATTATTTTTGGGTAGCTACTCATTGCAACTAAGGGTAATAAAGTGCTTTTTAAAAGGAAATTGTGCAAATTGTCATGTACTTAGAAGAAAACATTTAACTCAAATTATTGAAAGTTATGGCAGAATATGAAAAATAAATTTGTCTTCAGGAAATATCAAGATAATAAATAGACATCTACCAGCTTAATATACTGAGATATGCATGCCCAAGTATGATCAAACTCTAAAACCTGCGGAGAAATTGTGATAAGAAAAGGACAAACCATCTCTCTCTCTCTCTCTCTCTCTCTCTCTCTCTCTATATATATATATATATATATATATATATATATATATATATATATATATATATATATATATATATATATATATATATATATAAAATCATAAGAGCTCTTCCTAGAAAAGCACCTTATAATTTAATGTTGGCAAGATACTAGACCAACCTGGCCCATCTGATTGAGACGAAACCTGTCAAGCTCATGCAATATAGTGGCAGTGCTAATTAAATTTTTTGGCTGAGGGAAGCTTGCCCAAAAAAAATTTTAGACGTTTCAAATACATAATAAAATAATTGAAGGACGTCAAATAAATAATCGAGGGGCTCAATACAATATATGAATAAGCAAATGGTAATTAGAGATAACCAATATGTAAATAAATACATTTCATGGAACTGTATGGGCAACTGCCTGCACAAGTCCATATGTGGCTCCACAAACTGCATCCTTACATGTTTACATGTGATGACCCAAGAAACTTGTTGCTTTAGGCTTTCTTGTTTAAATTTCATCATGTAAATGTAAATTTCTAAGTCACGCTCTTTGAGAACAATAATATGTACTTAGAGGTATATTAGCCTCACTATTTCTCGCTGCGTTTAAAATCCAAAGCAAACTTTCATGGCTGTGGATACAAGCATCTCAGATTATTGAAACATCATATATATTATGTTTGTAAACCTCATATTTTAGATCCATGGATCTCACATCTCATTCTTTTTACTATGCAGTAAAAGATCTATACTAAAATATATAGCTCATGAAACTAAACATTCTAAGTAGATTCGGATTTACGTTTTGGAGAACAATTTAATAGGTCTAGTTTTGGAGGGGGAGAATCTGATCTTAAATTAAATTCATGAATCTTGATTTTTTTTTTTTTAATCTTAGATCCATGGGAGTCACACATCCTCTAAGAAAATTTCAGGCTGAGATTTGTCCTTAAGGTATGGAAACTTCTAGTTTCACACATACCAAAGCAAATTGCACAAAAAAAAGGAATAATTAATCAAAAGTGTCTGTTTATGGCAAAATATCCAACAAGTATACATAAACTTGATGATCTATGGATGCATTTAATAATGAGAGCCGTTTGTCCATTTCCTTTTGTACCCATGACATGATTTTTCATGTCTGTTAGCCTCAATTATGAATTTTCCTATAAACTATGTCTGATGCCCTATTAAAAAATATGCTAATAATTACTATAATCTATATATTTTTCTTATTGAATTGCACCCTTATAATTATAGCATGCACCCAAAAGAGAACCCACTGTCCAAAAATTTAATTTACACTAGTAATTACATGAAATTTTTCATCTTTGCACATAATTCTTTTTTAGATATTTGAATATTTTGACCATATATTTTTGCTCATAAATATTTATATGAACATTGAGATCTCCCTTCAACAAGTCAGGTGGCGGGCCGGCATGAAGATATACAATTTAATATTAGAGGATGCAGGTCAAAGATTTGGCAGATACAATTAGTCGGGGCATCGGTTGATAACAAACCAATCGCTGTTCAATTTCATGATTGTCAAACATGTATGAGCCAATTTCATGATTGTCAAACATGTATGAGCCAATGCCAGCATAGGATCTACAAGAGAGAGAGAGCCACTAGCGGAGCTATTGTGCGATTGGCGTGGGCCACTGCCCACACCAGCTCTTGAAATCTTGCATTATGATTAAGTTGGACTTAGGTACAGCTAGGTCCAGCTGCACTGATGTCCACATCAAAACTGAGTCAGCCTGCAATCATTCATTCTCCTAAGCGAGAGATTGATTAGTATTCCTCAACCAAAATTTTCTGGCTCCGTCACTAGAGAGAGCTGGAGAGAGGGGAAGGGGATCACAACTGCAACCCTTGTCCTTAATCCGCATGACATCATCTTCATCTTTTTTACCTCGACGCCGACAATATATAATGTCCACAAGAATCGAACATGAAATGCATTGTTTGGGTGCCATAAGTCTAGAGAGAGAGAGAGAGAGAGAGAGAGAGAGAGAGAGAGAGAAAAGAAGAAGAAGAAGAAGAAGAAGAAGAAGAAGAGACACTCAACCACCAGTTATGCATCAATTCAATGTGAGTTGGCGGTTCGTATATAATTCAATGTTGATTGCCATGAGATATTTTTTTCTAGGGGGAAAAGTAGTCAAAATGGCTTTGAAAGCGACATAGACGGCACCATTTTGGATATTCTCAATGACTAGACCTTGCGTCACCAACATCAAGATAACGTTTAACAGGACTCTTCACACATGGTTCACGCTTGATGTGAAAGTTCAAACTTGTCTGCTTGTTTGCCTTGAATTTTTTGTCTTCTCAAACACGAACACTACTTTCATGATTTTTTATCTTCTCAAACACACTCTACTTCTTGCGATTGATTAGCTAGCTGGACAAAACTTTCAGGGGCTCCGCATAAATTAGGAGTCATTTGTTGGTTAATTTAAGGTTATATAAATTCATATACATATCCACATTCATTTTTTTATGACACAATAATTGGTTGGTGTTCGCTTAATCTCTATGTGCAAAACAATAAGAATAATAATAACTGCAGTTGGTTTGTGAAAATACAATTCTTAGAAAAAATACCACTTTTTGTGTTTTTCTTACTAAGACACACTTTTCATGACAAGTGAACTTCTGTAAACTTAGAAAAAATGAGCTGCAATTTCTTTTTTCAATATCACTTTCTATCGGAAAACGGAAAAATATTTTTCATTCATCAATTTCAAAAATTTATTTCTAGAATTTTTTTTAGTTTCCATATTTCCAGGCATCAAAAGGCCTCTAAGTTATATGTTTACCCTTTTAGTTATGAATATTATAAACCGACAAAAGCAAACAAAGATAATGATTTGTATCGGTACAAAATGATGTTTAGAAAAAATTGCAGCTCATTTTTTCTGTGTTTGAGACTAGAACAGGTTTACTTGAGGCCCCATTTGATACCCTTCATGAAAAGCATGACTTTTATTACAAAATTACGGTCTCTCTTTTTTCAGAATTATAGAACCCAAAAAAAAACAGTAAGCCCCCACAAAGGAAATATAGTCCTCTAATCATCAGCAGATCTGCCTAACACAGTTGAATCAACGAAAAAACAAGTACTTAAGGTGCCATGGCTTGTCCACAAGCAAAGAAAAACCATGGTGGCAGGGCCAAGAGCAGTTGAACTTCTCAACAACCACATATCACACATAAATGTGGAGGAAACCAACATGTTGGTGCATATCATCTGCCATTAGTGCTGCAAATAGAAGCAAAGTGGTAGCAGAAAGGCATCAAAGTCTGAATCCTACAGCTAAACAAAGTTGAAAACTTGCTTGGTTAAACAAATCGAATCACCATTTGTAACTCTGGAAGTGCCCAAATTATAGCCATTGAAGAACACAGACAAGCTCTCAAAACGATGTGGCATATCCCTTTAACATGATGTGGTGAATGTTTACTTAACAACAGATCCCCAATTTGGAAAAGGTTACTGAGATGAAGGCATGCCACCGACATCTTGTCATGCTCTTGGCTCCTCCCTTTCCTTTTTCCAACAGAATTAATGGCGAGATTGCAGTAGAATGTCAACGCGACGGGTGGTCGATCGATGGGGACAAAAATAAACATAAAAAAATTGGGAGTTAGAGAAGACCTCGATGAAGATCCCATGCCGCTGCCACCATCCGAACATCTCGCGTCTTCCCCTGGTCCTCTATCTCTTTCTCGATTAGCTAGGGTCGTCTACTACGTCTTCGATCGAATCTTTGATCGCAGTCGGCAGGAGAAGCCGCGAATCCCAAGTCGTAGTTGGGATTTTCCGGTTCGTCTCTGTGTTTTCAGCATTCCGATCGGTTTCCGTCCTTGCTCTAAATCCTTGAAAATTAAGTTAGGGGCCGGATTTTGATGGCGCCTGGTAATCCTGGTTTTATAAGAAATTTTCATCGCTATGACTCCTTAAGCAGTAAAAGTACCTTATTGGTTTTCTGTTGTATTGTTAGGCTCTTCAACTACGGAATCGGCATTCAAGTTCGGGTCGGTCCCATGTCCAAAACCTAAGCTTCGGCCTTCGACTTGATGTTTGAAACCCGAGCTCGAGTTAGGCCCATCTTTGCGCTTGATTACAATAAAAAAATAAATTTTAATATAAAATATATTTTTAATTTTAAATATATATTATTAATAAAAGATCTTATTTAAAAGTTATCGAGTTAAACCAGGTGCCCGTCCTAATACATTATCAGGTTACCTGAGCCGGCCCGATATATTAGCGGGCCGATTCGATCTGGTTCTTTTGAGCCCCAGTCAGTTTTTCCATGGTCAGCCTTGGGCCCGAGCTCAATTGGGTCGGGTATCTAGTTCTTTGGGGCCCCAGTCAGTTTTTCCATGGTCGGGCCCAAGCTCAATTGGGTCGGGTACCAAGTACACTTTTGGTACTTGGGCAGATGCCCACCTCTAATTTTAAGTCAAAACATAAAAATTGGGACTTGACATCCTCATTTACTTTTTGCATAAAAAAACTAATTTAAAATCACGGCAGAGAGTCAGATTTTAAACGCACGAGTCTCAAATTATGAGAATGTTAGATCGAATGTACATGAAGAGCTAACTGGGCATACAAATTCCTGATAATGATTTGAGATCCCTCTACTTTCTAAAGTTCGTAAATGCAAATATTACAGTTAACAGATGAAAGTTTCAGCAACAGCTGCACAACCAGTCGAGTCAACTCAATCTCGACTCAAACTAGCTCAAAATAACTTGATTTGAGAGCTTGAGTTTAAATTTATATTCAAAATGTTAAAAGAGTTGAGTTTGAGTTAAAAGATATTGAATTAATTAAACAAGTTGACAAGTTAAACAAATTCAAAGAAATCTGTCAAGTTAATAGAAATGAGCTAGACAAGTTAAGCAAGTTGAGTTTGAGGTTGACAGTTGTATAGTCAAGTCGAGCTCGAGCTTGTTTTTTGGAGCTCGACTCAAGTTCAAGACAAGCTTGAGCTTGAGTTTGAGCCGAGCTCAAACTCGAGTTTTTGAGTAGACTCAAGTTCGTCCTAGCCCAGCTCGAGCTTGACTCGGCTCATGTGCAGCCCTTGTTGCCTGTGTGGTTCAAACACGCCATCACAAGCCCCTTCATGACCTCATAACCCTAACAATAGCTATTTAGCCTAGTTTTGGATAATAGTAGTACGTTGGGGCAAGCAGAAAGCGCACCTGAAATTATGTCTCCTAAGCTGTTTCTCCATCTATGGTTATACGTCTGAGTGAAAGGATCTGTACTGGAGCGTCTTTTAACCCTTCAAGCATCGACATCTTTACTTACTCTTTTGTTTTGTAAGGGTCGGATTTCCGGTCTCCGGCCGGGAAACTTTCCGGCGCAACACTACCCAGAGAAAAGCCTAACCAGTATAATGGCATTGCTTGAACTTAGTTCTTGATCTTCTAATTCACATTCCTCTTTTACCACCAATTACTAATTACATTACATTAGAACACTTTTTAGCTCTTCTTTTCTTCTTGAAATTAAGTTGCATCTCATTTTCCCTCATCGCCCTTTTCGTATTGATTCACGTGAAAAGGAGCTCAAGATATGACCCTTCTTGTGGAAATTGGCACTAAATGTACGTGGATATTTGGGTTCTCGTGTTCACGTGACACAGCTTAGGTGGGGAGACGTTTTGATTTTTCTTCTCAACTACTCGGTTTGATTCGAGTTCGAGTCTTAAGTTTAGGTGTCGGATCAATTCGATAAGTTATCGGGCTACGCTAAGTTAGCTCAGCAACTTATTGAAAATATTATTTTATTTAAACATATATATTTTTACTATAATTAGTTATATTTATACATTATAAAATATTATTTTACGTATACTTCACTCTAATCAGGTCAAAGCAGGCTGGAATAGGACCAGGTTACGGGCCCTCCAGTTAGACCTGAGTTCCGGGCACCATTTTGGTCTGGTGCCCGGCTCGAGCTCAACTTAATATCCCACTGGTTCTTGAGAGGCATGAGTTGGCTATGTCACCACGGTGTGGCAATCCTAGTGATGTACCCGCATCGACGCGATGTAGGTGCAACTCAGATTCGCACCCAACCTGCACTCTATTGATTTCTTTTTTTTTTTAGTTTTTTTATCAAATTTGATATTATTAATATATTATAATAATAAATTAATAATATTATTAAATATCATCGCCGCACTACCGCACCCTAATTTTTTTGATATGTGTCGCACCGACATCCACATCCGCACTAACACCCACACTCGAGTTGGGTATAAATTATTGAATTAGGCTGCTCTCGTTTTCAGGTACGGTACGGTATGTTACTAGATCGATCGGTCAATATCGGACAAATTTTGATGGGACTTTGTTTCTCACCAAACCTGGATTCAGCCAGATTCGGTCTAAGGTCCAAACTGGATCGGTCAAAGGCGCTCAGCCCTTCGACAAACCTGATCGTCCTCCAAAGGTTTCATTTGGTCGCACCTCGAGGGGGAAGTCGGGTCAAAACTGCCTTCCATAATAGAGCAAGAAACATGGAAGGAATCATAAGGTTCCTTATACAATTGGTAAAGAGTGAAAGAAAGAGCCCCTAAAATGGAAAATGCATTGAGTAACAAGAAAGAAACGAAACATAGAGGACCGGCTATATATATATATATATATATATATATATATATATATATATATATATATATATATATATATATATATATATATATATATATATATATATATATATATATATATAGAGAGAGAGAGAGAGAGAGAGAGAGAGAGATGTAAGATCTGTTTATGAGATGTTAAATTGAAAAATGAAGTAAATAAAGATACATAAAAATGTAGATGTTATTCTCATCATTGCCAAAAGATACATGAAAAATGTAGATGTTAATGGAGTTCAGTTTGTCGATATGACAAGCTAAAGATACCTTCGATAATTTTGGATTTTGGTTCCGAGGCTGACATTCTACCCTTTGTAAAACTCAGCCACTAAACAACCAATGGATTATCTAACTGTGAATTTCAAACCTATCGTAAGCGGTAAAAAAGTGTGGGTTTTAGGTCCGAAGATTTGATCCCAAGGGGTTGGTGCAACGGCCGGAGGGCTGGTAGGTGGCTAGTATTTGTTTCAATCTCTGATGATGTCAACATCGAGGTGTCTACTTCGAGACACCACAAAGCAGTCCTGGACCCTCGAAGAATGAGGGAAAGGTTGAGAGGGCGTCGGCCTTCACTCGGGCGGTGGAATTAGCCTCTCACTCACTCACTCACTCACAATCTTCATATCGCAGATTGAAGTTGAACAATTTTCTCTTAAGATTCTCTTTCTCTCTCTCTCTCTCTCTTATAATTTTCAGCGACACCTTGTGACCTCTGTTTGATTAATATAATTCAATTTTTGTTCTCTCTCTCTCATCATGTTTCAAATAATCTGTATGCTTTGTCTATATAGGAAAGCATACTTGCCATAAGAATGCTACAAGTTTTCCTAGGAACTCACGCAAACGATTAATTAATATACCCTAAAACCCTTAACTATTGGTTATTAAAGTATTTATGGTGAGCAAGAGAAACTCATTACTCAATAGAGAGCCGAATCTCTCATCCAATCTCTGGGCCTTTTAAGATACATAGCAATGCTTTCAGTATCTTGGAGTGTCGGAGAGCTATGCTTTAACTTATGTATCAGTGAACTTCTTTAACATTCAAAATACAAACTGACCACCTAGTAGCCCTCGCACACAAGTCATTGCAACAACCCATCGGAAACTCTTATTAAATAATTCACCTTGTATTAGTAAGTACGTGGTTTCCATTAATGACTTACTATATATATATATATATATCTCCTTTAGGGTCTCATTAGCTTGCAATTTTATGTCAATTCGAATTCAAGTTGGGTGACACGTAGCTTACAAACTTAATTTATCATTACTATGTACAAACAAAACAAGAATAATTAATGTTAGCATCACTTGCTAGCTTAGTTCATGAAGTACACCTAGTTTGTTCTTTTATGGGCAATAAAGAAGGAGAAAATTTTTTCTATCAGGCACCTAAACATTTTGGCAATAATCGTAAACACACCTGAAATTTGATATGTGTTCAAACTACACCTACGTTCGATCAAGCGCCCGTTATCAATTAATCAACATGAGCCTATCTCGAGCTCGACTCGACTTATAAAACTTGAGTCGAACACGATAAAACAAGCTCGAACTCGACTCGACTTATAAAACTTGAGTCGAACGCGATAAAACAAGCTCAAACTCGACGATACAAGGTAGAGTTCAAGCTCAAGTAGCTTAGTTTGTTTTTGTTGCACATGTCTTGTTTATTTTAACTCGTTCAGTTGCTATTCGTTTAACTATTCTCTTATTCTAATTCAACATTTATTATGTAATCGAGCTGAGTCGAGTCTTTACAACTCGAATTCGACTCGTTTAACATTTCCAACATACATTTGATCTCGTTTATAAATGAGTCAAGCTTACCCGTAATACAATGATCTGTTCATTTGGTTACTTTCAAATGTTCATATAAATAGTAAACTTCATCTTTCAAATGTTCATATTCCCATTTTATCGGCTCTTTCTCTCTCTCTCTCTTTATTAACATTTGGACGATATTTAAATAGGTAACCGTGGCTTTCGGATTCATCTTAGACGGTAAAAAGGACAATTTCTTTCCTTCCTTAATTGATGGACCCAAAGTCTAGAAATTTAAACTTAAGAACCATTCAAAAATAAAGAATGTAATTACGTATTCAGCAATTTAAGAAAAGAACACTGGTGTTTCTGCGCGAACACCAAATCATGTGGTGTGTTTTCAAAAATTCCGCAAAGAAAATTGGTGTAGTGCTTTGTCGACGGTAGCGGCACTTGCTCAACTCCCTGATTTCTTCAAATGCGTCACGACAATAACCAAGCAGGAGCCCCATTCATCTCTGAAAACTATGGGCTCTTTCTCTTTCTTCTTCTTCTTATATATATATATATATATATATATATATATATATAGAGAGAGAGAGAGAGAGGCAAGATTCGTGTCGATCTACTGATTAATTAAGTTTTGCACTTGCATTATGTGCATAACAAGTTGTTTTATTTAGCAATTATTCAATCAATAGTTGAGAGACAGGAATCGAAGTAAGATCAGCGGTTGGATCACACGTGGATCCCAATCTTAAATATAATTAAACACTCTCTCTTTCTTCCTCTTTGCATACAAAAGGTCGCCATCATGCATAATCGGTTTCCATGTTGTATAGGCTATCCTTAAATGAAGGATATATATATATATATATATATATATATATATATATATATATATATATATATATATATATATATATATATATATATATATACCAAACCACTTGCAAAAACCAGACCTATGAAAATTAATTATTAAAATATTATTTACGATCCAACCTTATTGATATGATCTTGAGAGTGATTTGATGAGAAACGTATATTAAATTAGTCATTTTTTACTGAAATAATTTTTATGGTAAAAAATGAACGGTTTCAAATTTCGATAGTATAAAGATCAATTATTTTCACAAAAATGGCTTAAACTAAAACATGATTTATATTGAATTAGTGTTTATAAACACATTAGAAAGTTCACATTTTGTTTAATGCATTTTATGAATTCAACAGATCTGAAAGAGAGTAATTGGTAGGTCGTGTACCACCAAGTCATTGATAAAAAACAGACCGCTTAAATACTATGAGTCACATTTTTTTTTTCTTATGATCTAACCTTACGTATATGATCTCAAGAACAAGTCGAACGGAAACATTAATTAAGTTAATATTTTTTTAATTTAATCTTATTTTTATAATAAGTAAAACTGAACTGTTCATATAACATATAAAAATTTTGACTATAAAAAAAAATCTCATTTTTCATAAAAACGACTTCAACTAAAGCATATTTTATATCAATTAGTTTTCATAAATATATTAAGATGTTTTTATTTGGTTCAACATACTTTTTTAACATAAATTTTCAATGGTCAAACTTTTACCCCTGACCTCGGAGTAGAGGATCTATCTAAATTGAAATCAGCCGGCGACGTTGAATAGTGCTTTTTCTTTTATTTTGTCGCTAAAAACCGTCACAAAATATATATTTGTAATGACCAATGCTTTGTGAAAGATATACATTTTGTAGTAGTTTTTAGCGACACAAAATAAATAAATAGAAAAAAGATTACCATTCGATCATAAAAATGACCAACCAAAATTTTCATTTGAATAAACTTATTAAATAATAAAGCTTCTTAAATGGAGCTTAATTAAATATAACTTGGTCATTTTATTTGATGAGAAATTGTTGCATTAGGGTTTTGTCGTCACGTGACATTGGAGCGGAGCCCTTAATCAAAGTTCAAAGATCGCCGATCTCAGCGCGATGCTTCTCGCCGAGTCACCGATGACAAGGATTGCTCCGGCGCCATCCGCAACGTGGCAGTCGACTGACACGTCGCGGTGACAGCTGGCTTTCGCGACGCCTATAAATGTTCGCCGCCGCTGCCACCTTCCGAATATCTTGCGTCTTCCTTCGGTCCTCCACATCTCTCTCTCTCTCCCCCTCTGGATTAGGGTCGTCCGCTCTGTCTTCCCATTCTTTGATTATAATCGGCAGGGGAAGCCCAAACCGCGGTGGGGATTTTCCGGTTATTCCGGCTGCCTCTCCTGTTCTCTGGTTTTTGCGGCATTCCGATCGGGTTCCGTCGTTGTTTTAAATCCTCTGTTTTCGTTGTTGAGGGGGAAGGGGCAAGAAACAAGCGCGAGTGGAGAAGAAAATGGTGAACAAAGTAGGAGGCGCTTTGCCACTCACGTCCCTGAACCACATCTCCCTCGTGTGCAGGTCGATCGAGGAATCGATCGACTTCTATCAGAACGTTCTCGGATTCGTCCCTATCAGGAGGCCGGGGTCCTTTGATTTTGATGGCGCCTGGTAATCCTGGTTTTTGGATTAATAAGAAATTTTAATGGCTTCTTATGATTCATTAATACGGAGTTGAAAGATTGTGTTGATGTTCTGTTCTGATTGTTAGGCTGTCCAACTACGGAATAGGCATTCATCTGCTTCAGGCGGAGGACCCTGAAAGCCTGCCGAAGAAGACCGAGATCAACCCCAAGGATAATCATATCTCTTTTCAGGTGGTTCATCGATTCAAAATGTGGAATTGAATATTTATCAGTTGGTTGCTTGTTAAAATTGGGTAGCTTAAATCGAATTTCGCTTTTCCCAGTTTCACGATGAACAGATGGTTTTGTGATGTTAAACTGATAATTTTGCAATTGTCTCTATCTGATGACGAATGGGTGGTTGTCACAGTGTGAGAGCATGGGGGCGGTGGAGAGGAAGCTGAAGGAGATGGGGATCCGCTACGTGCAGAGCATGGTGGAGGACGGAGGCATCTACGTGGAGCAGCTCTTCTTCCACGACCCCGACGGCTTCATGATCGAGATCTGCAACTGCGACAACCTGCCGGTGGTGCCGCTCGTCGGAAGCGTGGCCGCCTGCCCCAGAGTTAACATGGTGAAGCAGCAGCAGCAGCACAACAAGATGCAGCAGCAGCAGCAACAGGTGGCGGCGCTGGTGCAGCGTCTCTCGGTCGGTTCCACCAATGATATGGCTTTGCATGAGCTCTCGTGTTAGGAGATTTTGGAGCAGAGAGGGAGAGCAGTCTTCTTCTTCTTCTTTTTCTTCTTTTGCAGTCTGTTGATACCTAAAAGACGATAAATAAAGTGAAATGGTTTTCATTTCGTTGTTAATTTTGCTATAATTTGGAGCAGTACTCAACTCATGTTCTTTTCTGGTTCTACTTTTGTATCTCACGGATTTGTGACGAAAGTTGGAGAGGGTAACAGCAGGAAATATGTGCGTCTTGATTGTCTTGTTGTGGGAGACGCAAGACGTCCCCTCTGTCTGCCTTCATTCTTTTGAGTTCTCGTGGGGCCTCCATATTTTGTTTGCACTCATCGTGGTCTTTAGTGCAGATGTTAAAAGGGAGACTCAAGTTTCACGCTTGTCCTCTACTAAGAAGGTGCGCTGTACCATCTTGATACTTCAGAGAAAGAGAGAAACAGATGTGACTGGAGCTCCACCAAGGTTCCCGATTTTCTCGATTTTCTGATTGATTGAGGGAGAGGGAGCTCTTGTCGACTTTCTTTGCTGCAGAGATCTTGAGTTGAGAATATTGGTGCAATATAAAGAAATTCATTTTCAGATCTTTATCCAGAGATTGCTAAAAGAAGCTACTCATGAAAATATTACTGCTCCTAAACATGTTGGTCATAAATTCATGCCAAAATCTCCCGACTGGTTTAATGAGCGAAAAGAACTGTTGAAATCTCTAGTAATTCCCCGTGGATCACATTAATGGCGCCAGCGCACCAGTACCGGTAGCAGAAACATTCGTGAATTGGTGTTATCTTCACGTCCTTAAGACGCTGATCTTTACACAATTATCTCCAATTCCAACACCATGAATTGGGCTACAAACAGTATGTCCTCGGAATTAATGGTCCTGATTCCTTCAACATTCCCAATTCTTGACGTATGGAGTTTCCTGTCCTCATGATCGGGGATCCCTACTCCTTATTTCTTTCAAGGCGTCAGGTTCTAAATTTTCATATACTAGAATTTCTGCTTCCTAGAAATCTCTGAACTTCAACGTCGAGAGTTTTTTATTCAGAGGGAGAAGAAGAGGCAGAAAAATATGTGTAGAGATTCCTGTTCGTGGTTTGTGCTTCGTAGCAAACATGCCATCGTTTAAGAAACTGCAAATACTGTTTGCTTCCTAAACAAATTTCTCCTATCACTTTCATCCTTGTCCAGTTGTGTCCTGCTCTGGGATTCCTTTCCAGTTCTGACAACAACTTCTCTTGAACTTATGATTAAAGGATTGGTCCTAAAATCCCATGGGAGTAGACAGTAAAATCCTGCAGATCTTCCCAACCCCAAGTAGAACTCAATCTTCTGCAGCGCTTGGCCCACAGCGCCAACTCCTTCGGCTCCTAAGCAAAGAAAAGATTTGGAAAGAAATTGGGTCCTACCAAAGAAAAGATTGGCAACAAACAATTGTGAAGGAGACACCAATTCTTTAATTACTCTTCCAATTGAATTATAATGGTGATGTGATGACCTCCAATCATCAATTTTATAATTCACATCACAGCCTGTAACCACCGAAAATGCTCATGCAGGAAACCACCAAAACCGGCTTCACCTTCACCTCAACAAGTTCTCTAAACAAACATCGCTTGGTCCCACTCTTCGTGGCATCACATGGTGGCTTTTTGTCATAGAGTCTGTCCCTAGAAATTCAGAAACAGATTCTTCTCTGCTCAGGGAGCCCTTGAGAGCCTTCCAGAAACCATTTTCCACAGTGAACTTTCTGCTTCATGGCTTGTTTCTTGGGCGTGTCTCATTTTTTCTAGCAGATAACGAAAAGATTGGGAGCACCTTTGCGTGCAGTCACAGGACAAGAAAAGAAAGACGGAATGGAAGCAACTTCCATCTCCATTTAAACAGCTAGCAAACATCTCACTCAATCCAATTAGTGCCCCATTTGTCAAAATCATAACCAGAATCATGTTTTTGAAACAAAATCACGATATTTTCTGAACATTTCAAACTCAAACTGTTGATTTTTTCAATTTCCCTTGAACATTGTCCTTACTAGGCACCGGAATAACTCGATTCAAGGAATCTGGTCCTCTTCGAGGAAGCTACAGATGTATAAATTCTCTTAACCTGCTAATTGCTTTGTTTTCATAAGATGGTTCATGTGGGGACTGAGTTGGAAGCACTCCTCGTCTAAGTTTTCATATAAAGATCTGCACCCTGTGACAACCAACGTCATTTGATCCCATTTTCCAGCAGGTTTTCTGCCCAGAGAGATGAAAGATAATCGGGAGAACATACCGCAGGTACATCGCTCTCTCTCTCTCTTTTTCTCTCCCTCGACTCTCGGGTATTAGTGAAGTTCGTTGAGGAAAATTTATGAAAGGAAGGAAATCTAATGAGCTTCTGCATCTTCTTCTGCTCCTCTTTTGTTCATGGAGAGTGAATATCAGCACTCATTGACGTGATTCTTTCTATTTTGCATTAAGAGACCGATGGTTCGGCCATCCTCCTGCTTCACGGCCAACAGAGAGCCATCGTGCGCGGAGATCGCTTGGTCGAAGAGGCAGGTACCCACTGGGTCGGACCCTCTTCACCATAACAGATCACCCTTTGGGCGCCTCCTCCCATAGGAAGACGACCTCCTGCTGCCTCCCTCCTCCCCTGTTCCTGCGCCCTGGAAAGTAAAACACCTACTGACCTATATGTCCTCGGCTTTTCCTGAGATTAATGCTCAAACTAATGCTTTCTTCTGCTTCTTCTTCTTCTTCTTAGCATATGTTTCATATCTCAGCCTTCTCTGGTTTTATATGGACATTCTGTTCTAGCTAATTTATATTGGCTGTATACCATGCTTCACATTCTTAATAAACTGCATACCTTGAGATTCATGGTTTCTGTGTATTTACGAGAGAAAGAGAGAGAGAGAGAGAGAGAGAGAGAGAGAGAGAGAGAGAGAGAGAGATTTCTGTACCTCAACGGTTCTGCATTGCATGATCCAAGCGGTTCCATACAACTCGTACCAAGAATTGATCCAAACCAGATCCACGTGCATGGTGAAATCTGATCAATTAAGGCCAACTAAACCCAGCGTTGTAAAAATATTTGATTCCCACTAGTGTTACTTTTTTTGACATGCAACAACAGTCTAATTAAAAGATATAAGAACACCGAAGCTTCAAAGTAGCCCTGAATCATGGGAACGAGGGGAAGGGAGTGGCTTTGCCTCTTGCAAACCGCCAATGTTTTAAAAATGCTTTTATGAAATGGATTCATGATCTTAAGATTTACTGATTCAGCTGAACTCTGCAAAAAGATATTTAAAAAAAATTTCTTTCTGAAAAAATAAATGAAAAATCATAAAAGAATTAATTAACAACAAAAAACTTTTAATGTTTGCAGATCTTAAAAACCGACCGAAAGGTTGCATTCCTGAATCAGCCACCGGAACGAATCAGTTTGGCCGATTCAGGCTGATCATTCTGATAAAGTTCACACAGAACACTTGTGGTTGACTCCAAGCTGGTATTCTTTAGAGGTGGAGGAAGAGAATTAGGACCCAAACTATTACATATAACGATTCGTTGAATTTCGAAAGCAATCGTCAATGTACAAGAGTAGATTTGGGACCCAGATCATGTCAAAGATTTCATGATCACAAAAATGACTGATTGTTTGAGATTATCAGTATTACTCTGATCAATTTTTTTAATGTAAAGTTCACACGTTTTAACAGGAAATCCCACATACCAAACCCTAGCTACCACGAGTTCATTGATATGTTACTTTAGGATAGGGCTGTACAACGAGTCGAGCCAACTTGACCTTGCTAAGAATTTGCTTGGTTAAGCTCAACTCAGACATGATTAGTTTGAAAATGAGTCAAGCTTGAGCTTAACTAAAAACTTGAGCTTACTCCAACTCCATTCGATTATAAGCTGAAGTAAGCTCATCTAATCTAAGTTAGCTTTCCTTTTTTCTTTTCGTAAATTCCAAATTCAAAACTAAGGAACGAAATCAAATCAAATAACGAGCTTAAATAACTCAAGCTTAAACACTACCAGTGGTGGAGCCATGGATTTCCCATTGAAGGTCAGTAATACTTTAGATTCTTTGATAAGGGATTGCCCGACTCTCCCGTTAGAAAATTATGGCTGCCAACCTACAACAATGAAAGAACTAAGATACACCACAGTGATTAACATGATAACAAATTATTAGAAATTCAAAATATCAAACTTATTGCAATTGAACAATTAAAGTTTAAAAGTTATAAGAATTATAACTATTAGGAGGCATTTGATCTACCCAAAATTATGGAATTTTATAATCAAAATGCTCATTTTTTTAAGAAATTGGAATTGTTAAACAAACAAAGTATTTTGTTTTTCAAATTAGGAAACTGAAACTGAGATTTTGATTCCATTTCATTTCGAGGGGGAATTATGATGCTGGGGAATCCAAATTCCAAACCATAAAAAACATGATATATGGATGATATAATCATACAAATATTGCATAAAAGAACATCTTCTTAGCCCAGGCTCTGGGCGCCACCAAGATCGACTCAGCGATCCACTTAGTCGGGCCTAGTCGGGTGCCGGAGGTCTTAGTTTAGGGCACAACTCACTCTCATTGTAGACGTGCGCTCTTGTTCTCCCTCGTCATTTTCTGCTATCTCGTTTTTCCCTTTGCTGCTGCCACTCCACTCCCCACGGGCCGTCGCTTCTCCTGCCGCCTCCGACGCCCTCTCCGCCTTCGGTCTCTCTCGCTGTACGCTCTCTCTCTCTCTCTCTCTCTCTCCTCCAACACGCACAGACACATACACACTCGGCGCAGTGCCGCTACCGTCGCTGCAGTCGTCGTCGCGCTTGCTTTCTCTCTCTCGCCGTATCTCTCTATGTTTTCTCTGCTAATAGTTTAATTGCTGCTCGCTATGTCGGGCTTGTGACGGTGTACTATTCTGTTGATCTGTTTACCTTTCCCTTTCCATTATTTAGCTTTTCCTCTCCTTTGCTTGATGGACGCATATATAATTTTGTATCTCAGATTACCTTCTGTTATCGTCTCTTCTCATTTTTGATCAAATTTTACCATTTTCCTGGTTGATATCATCCTTGCAGTTCTGACCTGCAAAAATTGTTGTCTTTGCTCATTGCTATATTTTATTTAAGGTTATGTTGTTTGCAGGAGGCGGTGGACCTAATACCTTCGCGGGAGACGGAGGCTGAGGAGGTACCGGACGCTGCGCCGACATTATCATTTCTAGATTCAGTGCATGAGATCGCAAAGGATTATCTTTGCTTGTCTTCTAGAACGTATATTTAAACGTTGAATTGGTTTTGGTTTGTTGTTAAAATTGGTTTTGGGTTCAAGTTCTTCCATCCAATTAAACCCAACTGTTCTGAATGGGAAACCAAAAGGTTGACAATTTGCAGTTAAAAAACAAAACTTCGAAATGATTTGTCAACCTCTTATTTTTTACCAGCAACCATCACTAGATTGGTTGGCGATGAGTAAATTTTGTGTGGACTTCAGTAATGTATTACCTTAAGGCCTTTGGCACGTGGGTCATGACTTCTTGTTTTTGACCCCTTCAATGTTAGTTACTTTAAGGCTTGCCTAGTGCTTTTGAGCACTAAGAACATCACACAAAGAATAGCTATATATATATATGTGTGTGTGTGTGTATTTCTCATAAATCTAACTATATAATAGATACAAATATAGAGACATGAAAAGAAATATTGAAAATTTGATGTCTAAATTAGATTTTATGAGCCGAAAAATCTAAGACTGTTAGTTTTCAAAATGCTATAGAACCTAATTTGTACATCTGGTTTGCATGTTTTTTCTCATGAGTTTCTTTAAATTTTAATAGTTTGAATCCAGCTATATAACTGGAGGCACTAGGAGCCAATATATATATATATATATATATATATATATATATATATATAATAGAGTAATTGGTAAATACAAGACCACTTAGGTAAGAGACAAAAACCCGTCCTCTTAATTGTATGTTAAAAAATATTGCAAACAAAATCTGAACATCCTAATGTGTTCATGACCACTAATTTAATATAAATCATGTTTAAGTTCAAGTTATTTTGTCAAAAATTTGATTGTCTTACTATCAACATTTTGATGTTATATGAGCCGTTAATTTTTTTATTATAAGAAAATTATTAAAGTAAAAAATGTACTAACTTAGTACATGTTCCTCATCAAATCACTTATAAGATCATATCCATAAAGTTAGATTGCAAAAAAAAAAAAAGAAAACATTTATGTAATTATTTTCAATGGGCGTGGTTTTTGTCTGCTACATAAGTGAGCAACGTTATTGTTTTGGAGCCGCACTCGTGTTGACGCCATGTGGGTGCGGCCCGATGCAGGTGCGGATGCGACCCAAAGTCGGTCGACGTAACGGTTTGGGTGCGGTCAACCACCATAAGGCATAAACATTTTGTCCTTTTTTTTTAAAACAATTTTTTATGTATGTAAAAATCAATTTAGGGCATGATATCATGCCCTTTCGCTGCTCTCTCTCTCCGACGTCTACTTCCGTTGCTTTCTCTCCTCCATCGGCGGCATCCTCTCCGTCCGGCGTCCGCTGCTATCTCTCCGTATTGTACCTCGATCGGCGGCCGCTGCTTTTTCTCCGTCCGCTGCTCTCTCTCTAAAATCAGGTGACTGTAAGACCCACGATTTATATTTTTTTTTCTCTCCCTTATCTTTTTGTTTTCCCTTATCCCTTTTGTAACTGGCACGTCCACCATAACGGGAGGTTGTAACCGCAAAGGGGTAGTGGGGAGGAAAAAAAGGAACGAAAAATAAACCACGTATGGTAAGGAGGGAGGTCTCGTTGAGGGTTATTTAACCCCATCTTTCAGAAAATGATGGTTTCTTTATTTCATCCTTAGAGGAGAAGGCTCAACGACAGAGAGTCTGAGAGAAGGAAGGAGAAAGTGAAGAAGAGATCAAGGAAATGAGTTGGTACTGGAAATCAACCTCGATTAACAGGTATGGGGATTTGTAGCCTTGAACGCAACATGAAGCCATGTATTTTGACTTCTTATATACTTAGAAGATGAATCTATGTATGGGGATATCCATTGATGACTGTAGCATGAAGCCATGTATTTTTTACTTTGTAGAAATACTTAATATGTACATACATCTATCTTTGCATATGCCTAAATATGAACCTGTGGTTGAGTTATTGTATGTTGGAATGATATTTCTATTTCATGCGCTCAGTTCAGTTATCTGCATACTGCTGAATACTGGTTTGAAGTGTAAAGCGTGTTAATCTTAACTGGAGATTGGGAAACTCTCTAGACGTCTAGATTAATTTGTCCCTCTTTGTTCTTTTACTGTGAGACACCTAAACTAGAATCACCCCTAAAACAGAGCAAGTACTAAGTTAGGGCTTTGTTAGTGGCAGAAGGAAACTTTTAATACCAGAATCCCTCACGGAAGGTCTGGGTACAGAACATCTAACACCAATTTGAAGAGGGGAAGACTCAGTGGCCTTCTCGGACCTGTCATAATACTAAACACAAAAAAAAAAGGAAAAAAAAAAAGAAAAGAAAAGGGCACAGTCGCCTCTTTTGTGGTGGTAGCAGAGGCCAGTTGGGGAAAAGAAAAGGATGACAGCATCATCCTTCCGTCGTCCCCCGTTCCCTGCCGGTTCCTCTTCGTCGTGAGGCAGAGATGAAGGACGAGAGGAGAGAAGGGAGCGACGGTGTTGGTCGGACGATGGGCTACGGCTGGAGGCGTCGCTTGGACGGTGGGCAGTGACCTGAAACTCGGGCGTTGGAGCTCGCAGGAGGAGGACAGATCTCTCCCCATGGTCCCGCTTTCCTCTGGCTTTGGTGGATTGAAGGGACGGTGGAAGCTCCACCGTCAGTCGCTCGAGAAGGGGAGGGAGGAGCAGCACGCGAGGAGAGAGAAAAAGGGGCGTGAAATGAGAGAAACGAGGGTTTCAACCCTTTTTATAGAAAAATTGGAAAATTTCAAAGCGGGTCCAAGAATTTGCAAAATATTTTGAAAAGCTGTTATAATAATTAAATGTTCATGCCGCCTCACTTTTGCTAAAAACTTCTTCAAAAAGAGGCTCGCGAAAGTTATTTTCAATATGAGCCTAACATTTCATATGAAATTGCGATTGGGTACCCTCTGAATTCTTGAATATTTGAAAAAGGGGGTTTTCGTATATTTGTTTGCAATTTCAGAAGAAAAATGAATGGTTATGTATTATTGCTCTTTGATGCCTTTTGCTTTAATTAAATTTCAGAAAAAGGGGTGTTTTGAACACTCTTGTTTCTAAATAGTGATTATTGTGTTTATTATTCGACTTTGTTATTGTTGCCATTAAATCAAGTTATGAATTGGCTTATTTTTGTTGTCTGGGAAACCGAGCCTGAGGGCGGTTTCTGTGAGAGGTACTAGACGACGTCTAGTGAAGAGAAACCCTCACTTTTGAAATTCGAACGCGAAACGTGGACTTTGTGCGATGTGGTATGCGAGTGCGAGCTTTCCGTTTTTGCCCAGTGTTAGGTTTCGTCCCGGGAGGTAGTGGTGCGTTTGAGCTCACTGTTGTCGCACACTCCTCTGACTGTACTGGAGGGCCCACAGGGTATTGGGCGGCACAGGGCTCGGGATTCTGTTCTGTTTCTGTTTGGGAGCGAGACTCCTGGTCTCTCACCCCGGGTTCCTAGAGAGACCATGCTGCTGCAGCGGCGATCTGGGATATCTCAGGAGGCTTCACTTCAGGTACCCTCGATCCGTTGGATCGCCTGGTGAAGAGATTTTCTGTTCTGCCCGTGAGTGCCCACGGGGATTTCTGTTGCTCAGCACGATGACCATGACATTGTCAAAGAACCACGGTTGGAAGCCTACGAAATTTTTGGAGGTTGTGCACACCTCGTTCTGTTTCTGTTAATGAGTCTTAACTCTAATATGTGTTAAGATTTGAAGATATTTGTTTTATAAAATCAAATATTATTTTGATGGGCCATGTTCCATTCATGGCTGGATTTTCTCATACTCAGAGGAATTCTGACCCTTCTTTCTATCTTCACAGGTAGTCCTTGATAGATTTTGGCTCTTGGAGTGACGACCTCAACCTTGTGATGGACGGGCATTGGCATTCTGGACACTGCGTCGTTTTTGGGCTTGTGTTTATTGTAGTTGTCAGGGTCCAAATGTTTTATTTTAATACAGTGCATTTCCTTTCTGTTTTGGTCATGACTCAATTTTGCTTCCGCAATTAGTTATATTAAATGAAGAAGAAAATTTTTGGTGTCAAAAATTGGGTCGTGACAGTGACGCTCTGTTTTTGTGTTTCCTGTGTACGTAGATGGCTTTTGAGAGAGAGAGAGAGAGAGAGGGGTTCGGAGGTTGTTTCTTGTGTAGATGGCCTTTTATGTTTCCTGTTAGCTCTCTCTTTCCCTCGAGTCCTCGAGCAAATAATGTTTGTTTTTAAATAAGTTAAATCTTGTTGAGCTACGTTTGATTCATATTCTAATTAAGCATCAGATAAGATGTTTTGTAGTGTAGAACTAGTCATTTGGTTGTGAACTTTTATATGCAATTTAGATTCTTTTGTTAACAACAACTTAAAGTTAAAAAAAAAACCAACACTATGGTAGGATTCAACTTCAATTCTCACGAAGCAATATCGGACATTACTTGCCCGATACGTAAACTCCGGTTCAGTTCTGATATTACTTGACAGAGTGAAATATAAACTCCTGATCGCATCAGATATTACTTATTGAAGCCAAATATCTAAGTTCACATAATAATTAATTATCTTATCAGATATTTGTTTGGATTTGATATAGTTACAATTTTTTGTGATATATTATATATATATATAATATATTATAATAATATATGAAGAATAATAATAATAAATGCCCTTGCCGCACGGCCGCACCTATGTGACATAGGAGAGAGAGTGAGGGAGAGGCCTATAAATATTATTATTATTTTTTTAAAATGCTGTGAATCGGCACCCATGTATCATAGCTCACGATAGCTGCATTTGTGAAAGTTGTTATCCTGTTAAATTTCTGTTTCATCGAGGTAACCCGCTAAGGTTGTTCAAGATTTAATCTTGTTCAATGGCTTCTATGTATGTTTTAGCTGATGAGCAGAATTGATATATTATATGACATATCATAACATCCAGCAGTTTCTTTAATTTCAATACTCACTTGATGCTCTGATGTACTGACATGTATTTGTGTCATTTGATGCGCAGAATTTTTGTTGCATACTTATGACAACATGGCTCCAGTAAGATACTTTTTGATAAGACATTTATTTTTAATTTAGCTATGGTTATTTCATTTTGTTCTTTCAAACTTTTAACTGCTCTTTCTATTTTTTAGCATCTTTCTAAAGATGTTTTCTGGTGCAGGGTGAGAACAACGAAACATTTGATGGCATGAAAGCAGAAGATTTAGAAAGGAAGAAAAAGAAGGAGGAAAAGGTTTGTCAAGCTTGCTTTATCCATAGTTTGAAAATCCATCTTTTGTAACCAAATATGCTTGCCTCTCTTTAATTTGTGTGTGTTTTTTTTCTATCATTGTGATAGATGTGATGTCACTCTCTTCATGAAAGAATGTCCATTGCAGCTTGTAAGCTGCATTGTATCTTTACTATGATGATGTGTGCAACTAAGAGTTTGTATTACCAGCAAGTGACATCAACTGGTTTTGCCATAATTGTGCATGTAGATACATGTGCACACCCATGCACTTACATGGACAACAACAATAACCATAAGTAAAATGCATCAAATAAGAGACTTCCTATGCATTCAATGGGGTGCTAAATTGCATTTGACCTTTCTATTTCATTATAGGCAAAGGAAAAGGAGCTGAAGAAACAGAAAGCCAAACAGAAGGCTGAAGCTGCTGCTCAGGTATAAACATCTCCTAGCTAATCTTGTTATAAATGAATAGCTTATTAGTGCTTCAAAGTTCTTCTCAGTGATATTTAAGAAGATGATATAAGGGTGTTGGATCTTGTCTTCCATTGTTATTTCTGTGTATTTAAGAAGATGATGTAAGGGTGTTGGATCTTGTCTTCCATTGCTATTTCTGTGTCCCTGTTGTTTTTATGAATGTTTTCCATGCTATCTCTCAGCCATAAGCAGTATCTCTGTCCATTATTCAGGCTGACACTGGTGCATAAATGTTCTCAGACATTAAAAGAACCTAGCAATTCCAAAAAGGCCGAGAGGAAATCAGCAAAGAGGGACAATGTACAAGAAAATGCCGAAGATTTTATAGATCCTGCAACTCCACCTGGTGAGAAGAAAAAACTCTCCAGGCAAATGGCAAAACAGTACAACCCAAGTGCTGTGGAGGCAGCGTAAGATCTTTGCATTTATGTATCAGATATCTATTGTTCCTTTCCTTTTCTATTAAATAATCTCAAGTTCATTGCTTCCTTAAATAGATGGTATGCTTGGTGGGAGAAGTCTGGCTTCTTCACAGCGGACACTGGTAGCGACAAGCCACCATTTGTTATTGTAAGTTTGTAACATGTTGTGGACAAGCCTGCGAATGGAGTTTGATATTATTATTTTCTATGTGAAAACATAGTGTCTATGAGGCAGGTTGCATCACGGGGAAGAATCTGGCAATGTTGGTTATTTTTCCTTTATTTATGTTTCTTGGTTCAAATGGAGAATAAGGTTGTTAGTCTGACATATGAAGGACATCTGTCTCTCGCATTTTATACAGGTTACATAGATGGCAATTAGTTGAACAGCATGTCAGTTTTGAGTCTTCATTTTCTATAAGAGCATCAAAGCAACTCCATTCACAAGGTCAAGTGGGACATGTGGCATTTTTCCCTTTGACTTTTTTCTTTTAAATCTTTTTGGTGCAAACGAACACATATGTTAAGCCATTTGAAAACGGAACATGCATTATGCAACCTATGATTTTGTATAGCAATGGTTTTTTGTAAACTTTAAATGATTTTATACTTTTACATTATCAACTTTGTAAGTGACCAAATGACGCTTGGAACTAAGAAACAAATGATGAAAGGAAGCTCTTGGTCTCTCTCTCTCCCCTCTCTCTCTCTCTCTCACACACACACACACAGACACACAGTCACACACACACACACACAGACACACAGTCACACACACAAACAGACACATGAACTCCCTATTTGCACTGCATCTCTAAGGGCCTTATTTCATATATTGGTTACTGATCCAGTATTTTCTTAGCCATTTACATACCCAAAACAATTATTTTTTCTTCCTTTATAGGCTTCCATGTGATCTGTCCTAGAAATCATTTTTCTTCTGAAGATGTGCACGAGAGTTTTTGCATTTTGTGCTGTTTTTTCTTGATTCATACTCTTGCACTCTATCTTCATTTCAGTTGTAGGCATTCTCTTGCTTCGCTTTGGAGATCTGTGGTTTAGAAGTCAAACTAGGCGAACCTTCAATCTGATTGCACAACCATTGGCATTGTTTTCTCAACTTTATGTAGTGATTTAATTTTATTTGCAATTTGATTCTTTTCAGGTCCTACCACCACCAAATGTAACAGGGGCGTTGCACATAGGCCATGGCCTTACAGCTGCAATTGAGGTGGCTTAATCAATCATTTTCTCCTCTTGTTTTGTTTGCCATTACGACTGCTGATTGCTAATTTTGCATGACATACAGGATACAATTATTAGGTGGCGAAGAATGAGTGGTTATAATGCACTTTGGGTTCCTGGAATGGACCATGCTGGCATAGCTACTCAGGTGATATGCTTAACGTCTCTCCCCCCTTTCCAGCATCTTGGGTTTTCAAGTAGTAAAGTAAGGTATTGAGTCAAAAAATCAGGTGATGCATTTTTAATTGTTAGCTATCATGATCAACATGTTAGATGTGATTATATGCTTGGAGGTCCAGAGGATGATGGCCTGCATGGCTCTTGAGTCCTCTGAAATAGTAATTGATTTCATGAACTTAGAATAGTTGAATCTTTGTGTGAAATCACTAGGTTGCTTCATATCATAGTCGCGAAAAGCACATTTTTTTTCGGGAAAAATGCAGTAAATACAATTGCCGTTTAAAACTAAAGAACACATTTTTTGAAAAAAAAAAACGCGAAAAACATGTTTTTTCACGTTTTTTCCTTTTTTTTCCATTTTTGCATTTTTTTTATTGCCCAACAGTTTTTTTTATTTTCTAATTTTTATTTGTTGCAAATCTACTTATTTCTTGCAGTTTGTGTTATTAGTTTCTCACTTATTTTATTTTTACCTCATTACCTCATTTTTAGTTTTTTTTTTTTAATTTTTAAAAATTTACCATATTTTCCCCTTTTCAAATTTGCCATATTATACCTGAGAATAATGTCGCCGTTTAAAACTCGAAAAAGTTTTTTGTGACTATGCTTCATATTATTTTTACTTTAAGAGGTTTGTTTAATTTTAACTGATCTTTTATGCCACCTGAGTCAAATGTCTGAGAATCCAATACTTAGAGCCTCTGGAGATGGGGTTTTCTTGCGTTCTGTGGTCCTTTTAGTGATGACTAATCCTGATCTGATATCTCAATTTAAAATACATATTCATCTAATAAGTTCTTAATCTTTGTATATTACTGTTGGTTTCTTGTGTCTTGTTGTAACTGTTCCTTTCAGTTGAAAGGAGTGGCAATAGCTGATGCTATTAACCCTCGATGTTGTGATAATTGTCTAACTGATGAAACTTAACTGTTATCTCTTTGTGTACCTTTCTTAAATTTATCACAAGTAATGCTTTGCTAGTTTCCTCAAGACTTCAAAAGCCTACTATAATCTGTACTATTCTCTGAAGTTTGTTGTTTTTGAACTAAAGAGAAAGCATGGTAATTTGCAAAATGTTATCCACTTTATTTTGAAGAGGAAATAAGCTATTCTGCAATAGCAAATGTTTTATATGTTTAATCATTATGACTTTTTCGATTGGTTAAATTGTTTTTTACCTGTCTTTCATGTTAACTTATTTGCAGGTTGTAGTGGAGAAGAAGCTTATGCGAGAAAGGAACCTAAGCAGGCATGATGTTGGTAGGGAGAACTTTGTTGCTGAGGTATTACATTTTGTTTGTGCTTATTGCTTTGTTGAGATTTTATTTCTTGTGATCAGACCTCAACTAGAGGTCCTGGGCTGTGCATTTGCACCTTTCCCTTTGTCACTTATTTGTAACCTACTCTGTGTATGCTTAAAAGGTTTGGAAGTGGAAAGAAGAATATGGTGGAACCATATTAAAGCAGGAGCGGCGTCTTGGTGCCACCCTTGATTGGACTCGAGAGGTGTTACTATTTTTATTACTATTAATAAGTGGTTGAATTTTAAATAATATATCTATGATTTTGTATAATCGTTGTCTAGTGGATGTTTCTTATGATTTTGAGAAATTATTTTTGTCTGTTTTATGGAAAAGCTACTCACATCAGTCTCTGCCTTCTCCAGTGCTTCACTATGGATGAAAAAAGATCAAGGGCTGTGACTGAGGCCTTTGTTAGGCTTTATAAAGAAGGGCTTATCTACAGGTGTTGATACTGATTGAATCCACATGCTGTTATGGTTCCTTATCATTCTTTTGTTTTCTATCAGTTACATGTTCTTTTTTTTTTAAATCATGCTGGTATTTTCCTCTGTTAGATCAGTCATTCTGTTTACTGTTATTTTTAATATTGAGCTGTTTTTGTCCCTTTGAGAAATGAATCATTGTGAACATAACCTGTAGATGTTGTGTCACTTTCTTGACGTGTTGCACCTAGTGCTTCCATATGTTCTGAATGGATACTGAATGATTGCATATGGACTTCTTTATTGTTTAATATAATATTTTCCTTCCACAGTTTTTTCTTTCCACTGAATATTTTTGTCTATTTGTCTTTTATTGTCTATTTTAAAAAGAACGAATACAGTGAGTAGTATGCTTAAACAATGAGGTGGAAGCTCACTTCTAAGCAAGCTTTGGACAAGCATTAGCATGGGAGGCTATTCTTTTGCTTTTAGGGCAGCCAAATATTTTCATAATTTGTTTAGTTTTGACAAGAAAAGTCTCTAATCCTTGAAAATGGATTTGTAGGCTATATACATATATATGTGTGTGTGTGTGACTGTGTGTGTCTATATATCATTGTCACATACATCATTTATGGGTATTATACGGAATACAGCAAAATTGTATTTTGCAAATTAAAAAAGTTAAATAAATCCTAAAAATTAGGTAAAATCAAAATAAATAAAAAATTAATAAGAAAACATTGAAAAATGACTGTATAAACATGGTAGGATGTGGGTGGAAAATAGTAGGTTAAAGTAAATAATAGCCATGGGTAGGGTCTCAATGTAATAAATTCTGTTGGTCCCCATGCTAGAGCTACTTTATTCAGCCACATGATATATATAGGCTGAGTTAGTGAGGGAGTTAATGCAATGGGATTAATGTTTTTGTTAATTGAGGGGTTGTTAGGCTCTCTCTCTCTCTCTCTCTCTCTCTCTCTCTCTTTCTTCTTTATTGCGCCTAGTTTTCTGGTTAACCATCTCGCTCTCTTCTTGATTACATTTGTTACTGATTAATCTTCATTACTACCTGCTATTGTTAGCAGATGCTATCAAAACAACAAATCAAAATTAGAAATAGAAACTCATGGTCTGGTTGAATGCTTTCACAAAAAATTCTCACATGTAGTAAAATAATTGTGACGTGTTTTTCTTACTTTTGGTGTCTTTTTCAAAAGATGTGTTTTTTTGACGTTTTTTTCAGCTGAGCTTTATTTAATGTATTTATCAATTATCATGTTTTTTCAAATAAAACACAATCTATACATATATGTGTGTGTGTAATGGTCACAAGAAATGTGAAAAAACAGGATAAATTAAATTTCTGTTTAAAAATAAAAAGAAAAAGACATTTTTTTAAACGTTAAAAACGAAAAAAACGCGTTTCTTCATTTTTTTTAATGCCAAACAGTTTTTTTTCATTTTCTATTTTTTATTTGTTGCAAATCTACTTTTCTTTTGATGCTTGTGTTATTAGTTTCTCACTTGTTTTGTTTTTCCCCATTTTTAGCTTCTTTAAATTTTTAAAAATTTGCTACATTTTTGCCGGTTTTTTCCTTCTTTTTCAAGCTTGCCGTATTATACCCGAGAAAAACCTTGCCGTTTAAAACTCCGAAACGTTATTTGTGACTATGATATATATATATATATATATATATATATATATATATATATATATATATATATATATATATATATATATGACCAACATCTCCTAAGGAAAAAAAAGAAAATAGAAATACCTTGTGCGTGTCATAAGTTGTTCGGGAGATATCTATGGAACTGAATGAAGGTAATGTTTCAAGAGCTCCCTATGTCGTTTTGCTTTTAGACATCCATATTCAACCGACTGTTGCACATCTATGCCTTCAACCTACCAGTTGTGAATATGTTGTCTTCACAACCTGTTAGTTTCAAAGTATGAAATCCTCCTCATTCCAATAGTTTTCTATTTTATGGTCCCAATGTGTTGATCTTAGACTTTCTTATTGTGCCTTTAGGCATCAGCTTGTTACTTGCAAACATGGGGCAACTTGGTAGCCTTTTTGCTTGATTACTAGGAGCACCAAACATGAACTATTTTCTGTTTGCAACTGTACGATCAGTATCTGCCATTTGCATGTCCGGTTTTAGCTTCTTGATGGCTAATAGAACCATCTGACACTGCTGCTGATGTACTTTATTTCTTGCTAAGTTTTGTTGAATTTTTGTTCACTGCAGAGATATTCGTCTGGTGAATTGGGACTGTGTGCTGAGGACTGCTATATCTGATATTGAGGTATATGTGCTTGAAAACTTTGGAACATAACATATACCATGAACAGCACACTGCCTGAATGTGCTCTGAAAAGAAGTTCTTCTAAAATTTCTTATAGTTAGTCTCTGTAATCTTTAGGTGGATTCAATTGAAATCAAGGAAAGAACTATGCTGAAAGTTCCAGGCTATAAAGAGCGTGTAGAATTTGGTGTATTGACAGAATTTGCTTACCCTCTAGAGGGTGGCCTCGGTGAGATTATTGTTGCAACTACAAGGGTCGAAACAATGCTTGGTGATACTGCTATTGCTGTTCACCCTCAGGACAAGCGGTACCCTCATTTTCATGGAAAATTTGCTGTTCATCCTTTTAATGGAAGGAAGCTTCCAATCATATGTGATGAAATCTTAGTTGATCCAAGTTTTGGAACAGGCGCTGTAAAGGTATTAATGTTCTGATTTTCCTCACTTTTTTGTTGAATTTATTGAGCAGGTGTTCCATTGGACTTAATCTGTACTTGTCTCTGCTTATTTGATATATAAAATTACAGCTGTGAGTTAATTCTTGTAAGGCAAAGCTCATGCTTGACCTTGCCAGGCACTTGATGACTGCTTCAGGCTTCATTGAGATGCATAATGTTCACTTATAGTTATGGTCACAAATTTTGGCATTTTTTTTTCCCAAAAATGAAAGGGACAACAGAGGAAAAAGAGAAAAAACCATGACAAAACCGTAATATTTTGCAAAACAGCAAAACGTACGTACCACATTTTTTGTATTCCTTTTGAGAAGTGCTTTTAGTATATCTAATTTCGTGAAGGTCTCTTCTGACGATGTCTTTCAATTTTTTACCAATGTTTTCTCTAAGAAAAATAGTATGAAACTCAAATTGTCATAATTTTTTCTATTAATTTTATATATTTTATTGAATTTTCATGATTTTCCCAAGTTTTTCCTGAAAACTGATTAATAATGCAAAAAAAAAAAAAAACCATTGGCAAAAAGACCCGAGAACAACATTTATGACAATGCTTATGGTATAACATTTTTGTAAGGTTGTTTATGATAACTGCAGCCATACCAGAGGTGGCTTTCTAAATCATATGGATATAACAGATTGGTCCCAGTATGCCAACGTGGTGAGACTGGTACCAGGACACATGCGTTAGACCTTTTTCTTTTAACAAAGTATATGAACTTTTGTGGGATTTTATGTGTGTGTGTGTGTCTCCCATATCCACATTTTCTAAAATTCCCCTGCCCGCACCTATATCCATACCTGTACCCCTGTGACTTAGGTAGCGTCTATGGTCATTTTGCTTTTCAAATCTGATGCTTATGCTATACATATATGCTTGCTTTAATCTTTTTGGGTTTAGACATTGGTTAAAAGATTTTTTTGATACGCCATAAAAATTTTCAACAGTTGTTTTTTCCCCCTCTGAGGTATTGCTGATAAGAATGTATTATGGTATAATGTTTGAATGTTGAGTGTCCACGAACATATTTTGATGCATTTAAAGATCAAATACTTGTAACTGCGTCTGATTGTCTGTGATCCCAAACTACATATATGCTCAGCTCATGTATACTTGGGCCTTCCTTCACATATCAACTGGACTGAACATTTTTTCTATTGTTTCAGATAACTCCTGCTCATGACCCAAATGATTTTGATGTGGGGAAGCGCCATAACCTTGGCTTTATCAACATTTTTACTGATGATGGAAAAATAAATAGTAATGGAGGATCAGAGTTTGAAGGGATGTTGCGTTTTGAAGCTCGTGTTGCTGTTGTGGAAGCTCTGAAAAGAAAGGTAGTGCTTATTTAGCTGTAGATATGCTTGAGTGTGTTTCATCAGCTTATTTTCTGTTACATTTGGATTGATTTTGTTGTTAGAATGGTTATCCATTTTAATTTTTTCTCAAGTAAACCATCTTTTGCTTGCTCCACCTGGTACTTCTGATGTGAAATTCAATGGTGACTACAGAAGAAGCTAAATTTGTGTTTGTACGTTTCAGTGCCTAAAAGTATGCAAATAACAAAATGGATCCACCTTTCTCAAGATGAAAGGCATAGTTTGGGCAAGTGCCAACATTGAAACAGATTAGTGTCAGAAGACCATATATAAGCATGAAATTCCAAATTATAAAAACCGAACTTTCTCAAAATTTTTATGTATGCATCAGCAAACAACATACACAAATATGCATCATAAACAAGAAACTTGTACTAAGTAACTAAGGTTACTATATCATGCATCTTGGTTATTGAAAAGTTTTTGACATGTTAATGCTATGGAACAATGTTTACCTTGTTTTCTCATTTGTGCAGGGACTCTATAGAGGCTTTAAGAACAATGAAATGCGTCTTGCTATTTGTTCCAGAAGCAATGATGTTGTGGAACCAATGATAAAACCACAATGGTTTATTAGCTGCAGTGAGATGGCAAAACAAGCACTAGATGCAGTTCAGGAAGGAAAAGTTATTATCACTCCAAAGCAGTTTGAAGCAGAGTGGTTTAGGTTCTGTTGCTTGCTCATTTTACCCATATGGCCTTTTTGGTATTGCTAATTTGCTATAGTTCCTTATTATGGCTTGTTTTGCAATTTCTGTTATAGATGGATGGGAAACATTCGTGACTGGTGCATATCTAGACAACTATGGTGGGGTCACCGCATTCCAGCGTGGTACGTAACTGTGGGAGATGATGCATCTGATGGTTTTGGTGTCTACAATAACCACTGGGTGGTTGGCAGAGATGAGGCAGAAGCCTTAGAGATGGCCAAGGGTTTGTTCCTGGGAAAAATTTTCAAATCACTCAAGACCAGGATGTGTTGGATACATAGTTTTCATCTGGCCTCTTTCCTTTCTCTGTGATGGGCTGGCCAGATGATACTTTGGACTTCAAGACATTCTATCCAACCTCAGTTCTTGAAACTGGGCATGACATTCTGTTCTTCTGGGTTGCTCGAATGGTGATGCTAGGAATGAGATTGACTGGTGAAGTACCATTTAAGCAGGTAACTGTTGAAATTTGGCCATCGATCGTCTGCCCTGCACAGCATGTCACAATTTTCTTATGTTAGTGAAAGTTAAGGAATTTGATGGGATTTCATACTTCAACACAGATTTACTTACATCCGATGATAAGGGATGCACATGGTCGCAAGATGTCTAAGTCATTGGGAAATGTTATTGATCCACTTGAAGTAATTAATGGTATAACACTAGAAGGACTTCACCAAAGGCTTGAACATGGTAATCTAGACCCAAGTGAACTGGTTGTTGCCAAACAAGGACAAGTAATGGATTTCCCAAATGGCATCCCAGAATGTGGTGCAGACGCTCTTCGCTTTGCCCTGGTGTCATATACTGCTCAGGTTTTTTGCTCTTCCAGAAAATTTCTCATTGAATGATGAAAGTTCCAATCTAACAAAAACTTTTCTTTCTTCATGTAGTCTGATAAAATAAACTTGGACATTCAAAGGGTGGTTGGGTACCGGCAGTGGTGTAATAAGCTTTGGAATGCTATTCGTTTTGCTATGAGCAAGCTAAGCGATGATTACACTCCTCCTGAGAAGCTATCTGTGCAGACTCTTCCATTTAGTTGCAAGTGGATATTGTCAGTTTTGAACAAGGCTATAGCTAAAACTGTAACTTCTCTTGAGCTGTACGACTTTTCCGCAGCAACTACTACAGTTTATTCATGGTGGCAGTACCAATTATGTGATGTGTTTATTGAAGTGATTAAGCCTTTCTTCATTTCTGGTTCTGATTTTGAGTCTAGCAAAAGTGCTGCTAGAGATACACTTTGGCTGTGTCTTGATAATGGGCTGCGTTTGCTCCATCCATTTATGCCATTTGTGACTGAAGAACTCTGGCAGCGACTTCCTCAAAGGCATGGTGATTTTACAAAAAAAGAATCAATCATGATAGCTGACTATCCATCAGTTATAGAGGTTGGTTTTACTCATACTGATCAAACTAGCTCGCTTCCTGTTTTGAAACATGTTTTGCTTGGTCAGTTATAACTTTCTTGTCTTTGTCATGACAGGAATGGACAGATGATGAAATTGAGAAGGAGATGAATCTATTGGATTCTGTTGTTAGATCAATTAGATCATTGCGTGCCCTTCTGCCTGCTGATGAAAGACAGAAGAAGTATGTACTACTGCCCCCCACCCTACTCCCCCCAACACACACACACACACACATTCTTCCCTCTCTTCTCTCTTTTTCTTATATTGCTCGATGTGTTCAGGCAAAAAGCTTTTGTGCTTTGCAAAGCTGATGATGTTAGGGAGGTTATCAGTAATCACTACTTGGAGATTTCAACTCTTGCAGTTCTATCTTCGTTAGAGGTACGCATATTATTCTGGGGTTTTTACTAGTAATGGAAGTCATTTTCGAACTTTGCTTCCTTTTCCTGGCAAACTATGAGAAGTTTCTCTTTCTTCTAGTTGTTACGTTTGTTAAAATTGGTGCATTATTTAGGATGATTATCTGTAAGCATGTTGCCTAATTGCTGCCTGCTATATTTTGAAAACACGATTGCTGATTGGTTTCACAAACTTTTTTCTCCGTGGAAGTACTATTATTGTGTCATCACCATCTTTCTTGGTTTGCTTGAGTAGTATCTGCCAGCTAGCATTCCACAATTTTTTTTAAATGTTTAAAAGAGCCAGCTGTGTGTACGTTTTAATAATTTGTCCAAGAGGAAACTGAACAGTAGTGTTGCTGCATGTTTCAGTAGTCCACGCTTAGTGGCATGGAATTAGGAAATGTTGGCAAATGTGATCTTAACGTTGACAAGTTATATTTTTGTAGATTTTAAGTGAAAAAGATGCTGCTCCAGTCGGATGCTCAGTCAACATTGTAAATGAAAATGTTACCGTCTATTTGCAAACCCAAGGAAGTGTAAATGCAGATGCAGAACAGGAAAAGCTGAGAAAAAAGAGGGAAGAATTGCAAAGGCAAGTATCTACAGCGGTTGTCTATTCTGGGTAGAAATCCGGATGTTTATTTTTCCAAAATATATTGTCCAGCAAATCTTGTATTTTTCATTATCCAGGGGCATATTAAGTATTTCATCATTTCTGTATCAATGAGAGTCCTAAGCTGTACCTTCTAGTCGTGTAGGATGTGATGGATCTAGTCACATAAGACTTGTCTTGTTAAAGTGAAGTTATTACCAGTTTGCAACTATACTTAAGTTTGCAATTATGAATTACCTAAGCCCGATTAAGTGTAATCATGTTGTCACACTTGCAATTTGCAATTGCCAAAGCCTTAACAGTGTGACTGCAAATGAGGCATATAAATATTCTCAAGGGATCAGTTCTGATCTGTTCCATCTGGTTGGAACCCATCAGTTTGGAGCTAATGGTATTGATTCCTACATTGTTAATCAGAACGAGCATTTGGAAAAAGTAGTTGATGGGCTTCTGTCCTGGTTGCATGTTTCTATTTTACTAAAATTTTTTTAGACAAAGTGCATTTTAGTCTGTTTTGGTTGACTCTCTGCACTTTCCATTTCCTTGGACCAATTAATGGAGCTGACATCGTGTTTGGTAACTCGTCCTCTCTTACCTCAGGGAGCAAGAAAAGTTGCAGAATAGGATGAATTCTTCTGGTTATAAGAAGGTTCCAGAAGATATCCGTGCAGAAGACCTTCTGAAGCTGAATAAGCTTATAGCTGAGATAAAGATAGTTGACGAAGCCAAAGAAATGTTGGATCAGACACTGACGGGAAGTGCTTGATCAAAGAGATGCATTACATTTTGTCATCCAACTAATTGAATTGTGATCACAAGGTTAATTTATCTGTAGATCCGCCAGTTGGTAGAATATGATTATTTACCATTTTTTCAATTGTTTGTATTGAGTTTTTTTGGTTGGGAATGTCCCAATTCCTGTGCGAAGTTGATGATGCAGACTTTGTTAAGATATATAAGGCACAAATGAAATTATTATTATTATTGTTATTTTCCTCGAAAGCCTTTTTTTGGGTTCAGTTTCCTGCTCCATGCTTGGTATCCTGGGGGCAGTGGGGAGGGTGTGGGCATGGACTCTCAGCCAGGCAGTAGGATAAAATACTATTTCTGGCCATTGAGAATCTGATGTCTCTCTCCACCATTAACAGAACATTGAAGGAGTGAAATTATTATTATTATCATTATTTTCCTTCAAAGCTCCTTCCTGTATGCCTGGTACCCTGGAGGATGTGCAGAAAGGGTGGGGGTATCGGCTCTCAACCAGGAAGTAGATTTTGTTATAAAAGAAAAATACTGAAATACTCTTCCTGCCCACTTAGAATCTGTGTGTGTGTGGTTCAAGTCTACCATTGACAGAACATTGAACATTGAAGAAGTTTGGTTTTAGGTCCATTTTCGTGATGTGTTTTAAAAGTTCAGTTGCATTGATTTCTTGCAGAAGCTAGGGCTGGAAGTTTTTCCTGCAGTCCAAGGGTTTGTAAGCTGTTGCTGCTTCTTTCGTGAGGGTTTAGATGTTGGGTTTTTTGCATTCAGCTATAGGAATAAAAGGACCCCTTGAGGTTTTGGGGGATGTATAGGTGTTATTGCTGACTTGTGGGGTTTCAGTCTCAGGACTGGCTGTTGAGGCGAGGCTAGGCACTAACGCACTCATTAAAAGACGCGTAGGCCTCCATGTTCCAAGCGTGAAATGCAAACAACAATTAAAATTAATTAAGGAATAAGTGAATAACTAACGTCAATTTAATGCAATTGATGTACAACAGAGTGTTAGACAACTTGTAACATGCACAGAGGCAAAGAAAATATCAAAATGGCATGGTATATCCTTTGGACATTGTATAACTACCAACAAGATAAATTTTTAAGAAAATTTCACCGCTCCGTTGTTATGTAACTAAAGCAGACAAATAGTCAAATACAATACATGATGCAAAGCGTAAGTACCAAGATAAGTTGTCAAACTTTTTATAATAGCTATATGCCATTCTCTGCTTCGCTCGACTCCTGTCGTACCCATCATGCTAGTGGGTTGGTGTAATGAGAGATTATATATATATATATATATATATATATATATATATATATATATATATATATATATATATATATATATATATATATATATATATATATATATATATATATATATATATGCTCTTATATATGCCATTCTCTGCTTATCTAGAGCCATCCTGCTCATTCGTGATGGTTATATGATTCATTTGAACAACTAATAGACAAACAATGAGAAAAATATGATGTGTATTTTTCATCATCCAATATATATATATATATATATATATATATATATATATATATATATATATATATATATGTAGAGAGAGAGAGAGGTAAAAACTTGATGCCTAGGTCAGGGATAAAAAACCAGACACCTTGATTTTTATTTTTAAAATGTTCTTTTTGTTGCAATCTAACCTTGTTGATAAGATCTTAGTAATGATTTGATGTAAAACATATACTAAGCTGATCATTTGTTAGACTTTAATGATGTTTTTCTAATAACAAAAAATGAATGGCCCTCATGACTTGATAATAAAAAAAATCAACATTTGTCATTAAAACAACTTGAATAAAAGCATGGTTTAGATCAAAATAGTCTTTATAACCACATTAAGATGTTTATATTTTATTTAAATTAAAATCAAAGGGTTTGGTTTTCATCCCTAACCTAAGTATCTGGTTATATATATATATATATATATATATATATATATATATATATATATATATATATATATATATATATATATATATATATATATATATATATATATATATATATATATATATATATATATATATATGTGTGTGTGTGTGTGTGTGTGTGTGTGTGTGTGTGTGTGTGTGTGTGTGTAAATTCGATGTTATTATATGTCTGGTTCTACTAGATGATTAAAATTTAAAAATGTTGCCAGAAAACCATCACTAAATTGGCATTAGCCATAGTTTACAGTACAATAATGATATCAGGTAATTTTAACAGTTATTTGTTCTCTTTCTACTAATGAATTTTTAAATCTTAATCATCTGACAACTATCTCGTGCCTGCAAGCACACACACACACACGCACATATAAACTAACCATGACTCTGACATTTATTTGTCAAAATGACATTTGATATGAAACTTAAACTATGAGTTTGACATTTATTTGTTGAAACGATAGCTGGCCGTCCAGTCCTTAGAACGGATGGCTCATATGTTGTCTTTATTTGTTATATTATAATAATAATAATTATTTCTCTACTTTTCTTTCTTTGTCGATCTTTCTCTCTCTCTCCCTCTGCCTCTCTTTTTCTCTCTTTCTATATATATATATAGGAAAGATTTCAAATTCTCACGCTATCATGAGTTCATCCAAGTAAAACTTTATCTTAAATTAGATGGAAAAATCCACACACACACATAGAAACCATCTGTTTAAGTGAGGGATAATGAATAAAACCTTAATTTTTAGTGTTTCTATAATAAGAAAAAATTGAATAGCTCTCATAACATCAACATTTTGATACAAAAAAATATAAATTTCTCATAAAAACAATTTGAACTAAAACATGTTTTATATCAAAATAGTTTTTATAAATGTGGTAAGATGTTTTTAAAATAATTTTTAGTAAAAAATTAAAGAGTCTGGTTTTTATCCCTAATTTAAGTGTCTAGTATATATATATATATATATATATATATATATATATATATATATATAATAAGAGATAATTTGTAATTTCAATGGTTATTTTATTTACTTTTAAATACAAGTGGCTAATTCTGAGTTTTGTGGAAATGTTAGGCGTTTATTTGTTAAATCCCAAACGTGGTTATATATAGGTTGTTGATGGAGACACATAGGGCTACTCAGCCAGATGAAAAAATCAGCTGGCCTCCACGAGGCCAAACCTTTTGTCTTCTTGCAAACATGAGCTCCAGCGGTTATCCTTCACCAGAACTCGATGATGCTTATAAATAGCCATACATTCCTTTAAGGGAAGGCACATAGAATAACGAAGAAAGAGAGAGAAAGTGTAAGAGAAGTGAGAACCTTTTGTCATTTACAAATGTTCCTATTCAAGCGGAAATACTAATTGTAATGAAGCCAGTTACAAGCTAAGAAAGATTTCTATTGAAGAGGAATTCAGTTATTTTCCGTCATTGTAGAGTGTCTTCTTTTCCACACCGACCAAATAATTTTTTAACGACTGTAAGTCTCTATTTCTTTATCTACTTACCTTTTCCTCTTTTTTGTCTATCTTGTATGTTTTCTCGTTTTGTAACTCTTTATCTTCAAGTTAATATGATATTGGTAAGTACCGTTTTGGCAAACATGCATTTTGAGAAAGAACCCTTCTTGCAGTAAGTTTGTTTGAAGGCAAGAGAAAATATATGGCTAGGCAAGGAAAATGTAGGGTAGTCAATTAAACACCTATCAGACTTTGTCCTTTTTGACTTCGGACTTATTTTGACCAATAACTTTTAATTGTTCTTCTAATTCGACAAGTTATAAGATATTGTCTATTTTTAACTATAATTCCTTGGGAAAAGATTTTTATTTTGTTCCATCTTTTTGTTTTACAAACAGATATTTGGTACTTAATTTTGTCCTTAAAGGTTCTACTGTTTTTAAACTAAGGTTGTCTAGTTTTTTAGCTAACTCATCATATTCGGAACCAGTAGATTTACCAAGTTCTTTTAGAATTTTGTCATATTTAGTTTCTATATCTTCAAGGTGTTTTACTATACGACAGAAAAGACCAATGTTTAAATTAAGAGGTTTAGGATATTCTTTGTCGGCTTGTAACGTTCCTTCATAGGATGTATGTCCAGTGGCAGCCTGGATTCCTTTAATTTTTAGCCTAGTAGTGGTTTGATCTATAAAGAGCAAATCTTCCTCCATTTAACTAAGGGCAATTTCCTGAGATCATTTTCTTCACATTTTCAAAAATGAATGTAACTTCATCTATTTTTTGGGAAATTGTTTTTAAGTGTTTTTCAAATGTCAATTGGTGGTTAATATGTTTTGTTTTTTCACTATTTCTTAGATGAAATAAAATTTCATTGAGTTGTTCTTTTTGATAGTCTATTCTATCTTGTAATTTTTTTATTAATTTGTTTTTATTTGTGTAGAAGAGATAATGGTGTTCAACATTTTTTTATTATATTGTTCACTTAAGTGTAATAATTTTCCATTCATCATTATAAGATTTATGATTGTATTTAATTGTTTATTTTCTCCATGGTCTTCATGGCTATAATGTTTACCAAAATGGCAATGATGTTGTAATTTATTAGTTCTAATGAAATATGTATCTCTCAGAAGAGTTAGAACAAGGAGCTCTAATTTATCCATTTTCTAATTTTTTATTTTTCTTTCCTATTTGTCTTAGATAAATCCAAGGTATATATTTTTTAATCCAAATGTTTGGACTATTTCCACCCACATTGTAAGGTTCCCAAATAAGCCATTTATTGTTTTCCTGTGTTATGGGCTATGGGCATTTTTAAATGGAGGTCGAATGCCTAGCACGTTGGATTTCTTCTAAAATTAGGGATTGATCACCACCTTATGATGATCTGTTTTGCCTTTGCTCGTATGAAATAAACCTAATGTATTCTTGTCCATGCCCATCTTCATAGTGCATGACCGCTGTGGGAATGCTGTTTGAATTCCATTGTTGAATGAAGTTATCAACCTGCCATTCAAGGCCGTTCATCTAAACTGTAAGCCTTGGATTTAATAAATGTTATTCCTTGAGATGCGAGTGCATCTATAATTTCTTGTATGTTTAGCCTGTATCTAACTTGGTCATTATTGTTGAGTCTGCCAACAACAACAATTGAATCAAGGAGATTGTGTCCTTTATTCATGTCTTCATATCCCCGCGTCTGGACACCTAGACACAGATATTTATAAAAGTCTTTTATATCATGTAGGTGTTGGGGGTTAGGTATACCATTTCTGCCCTATTGTTTAAGTTTATTTGATAGCACATTAGGAAGCACTTTGCCCCAGTATTTCTGCAGTGGAGTGGCCTGATCTTAACAACAATAAGACCTATATGAATTAAATTATATCCGCAAAGTTTTAAAGTTCTAACACCTTCTGTACTTAACAAGGAAATTGTTTCTGTCTGATTTTCTAAAACTGACATAGCAAGTTCTCTATTATGAACATGTCTGCCTTGTAATCGTCTCCACTCATTATGGTGGTATAGGATTTCAGGGTTTAGGACTTGATGTAGTCCCCATTGCTGATCTTCGAAAATTTCTGCAATTCTTTTTAATTGGACATTATGTGAGGAAGAGGATGCTCCATCTCTTCTTCTTGCCAAGACATCACCTAAGAAAGTAATTTCATTTTGGTTATCTCAAGAGACTATCTCACGTAAAGTGTGTGATCTTCATAAAAAGGGTAAAGTACAAGTTTCACTCATTAGTGTAAAATTTTTCTTGAAAAGAACCCAATGATTTTCAGGTAGTTGGCTCTGAAATAAGTCAGATAGGTGTTTAATTAACTACCCTACATTTTCCTTGCCTAGCCAGATATTTTGTCTTGCCTTCAAACAAACTTACTGTAAGATGGGTTCTTTCCCTAAATGCATGTTTGCCAAAACGGTACTTACCCATAGCATATGGGTTTGAAGATACAGACATAATAACGAAGAAAGAGAGAGAAAATGTAAGAGAAATGAGAACCTTTTATCCTTTACAAATGTTCTTATTCAAGCGAACATACTAATTGTAGTGATGCCAGTTCCAGGCTAAGAAATACCTCTCTTGAAGAGGAATTCAGTTATTTTTAAATAAGGAGTGTTTCCTAATGACTGTAAGTCTATGTTTCTTTGTCTACTTACCTTTCCCGCTTTTTAGTCTATCTTGTATGTTTTCTCGTTTTCCAAGTCTTTATATTCAAACTGATATGTTGTGGTAAGTATCGTTTTGGCAAACATGGATTTAGGGAAAAAACCCATCCTACAGTAAGTTTGTTTGAAGGCAAGAAAAAATATACGGTTGGGCAAGGAAAAGGTAGGGTAGTTAATTAAACACCTATCAAACTTATTTACCTGAAAATAATATCATCAATAGTGTTATCTTACCTTTTTATACGTTCAAATGTTACCTATGTAAAGTAAGCAGGACGTTAAAGTTTAACCATCATCTGACAAATGATCTCTGTCCTGTCTCATAGAGCTGAACATGGAATTTTACTATAGCTTCACAGTCAGTTCTTATAGTAAACTGTTTTCTAAGAATGAATAATTCAAATGCCTTAATAGCATAGATAATAGCTAGTAATTCAATTTGTAGGGATGTTATATTCCCTTTTTCTAGGAATTTGCCTCAAGCATATCTACAAATTTCTTATGTTGCTTTTGCTTCATATTTTGATGGTTTTACAAGGAGTACAACACCCCACCCTTGTGCTGAGCCATCAGTTTGTATAACTAAGTAATCTGAAACCAGTTACAACACCCCACCCTTTTATCCTTTACAAATATTCCTATTCAAGCAGAAGTACTATTTGTAATGAAACCAGGTACATGCCAAGAAAGACCTCTCTTGAAGAGGAATTCAGTTATTTTCAAATAAGGAGCGTTTCCTAGCGACTATAAGTCTTTGTTTCTTTATCTACTTACCTTTCTCGTTTTTTAGTCTATCTTGTATGTTTTCTCATTTTCTAAGTCTTTATCTTCAAATTGATATGCTATGGGTAAGTACAATTTTGGCAAACATGTATTTAGGGTCAGAACCCATCCTACAATAAGTTTATTTGAAGGCAAGAGAAAGTATATGGCTAGGCAAGGAAAAGGTAGGGTTGGTAATTAAACACCTATCAGACTTATTTTGGTATCAGAGCTACCTCCTTGAAATTGAAAATCAGAGCTACCTCCTTGAAAATCAGAGGTACCTCCTTGAAAATCACTGGGTTATCTTCAAGAGAAATTTTACTCTAATGGGTGAAACCCGTACGTTACCCATTTTAGGAAGATCACACACTTTACGTGAAACATCCTCTTCAGGCAACCAAAATGAAATTACTTTCTTAGGTGATGTCTTGAGAAGAAGAACAGATAGAGCATCCTCTTCCTCACACGATGTCCAATTATAAGAAATTGCTGAACTTCCCGAAGATTCTATATGCTATGTTTTGATATATATGTAAAGGTGTTTACTTATTGTAACATAGTCTTCCCAACCTTTGGCAATTTCTTGTCCCAGTGCTCTTGGAAGTTTTCTACACAATATGTCTCCAATCTCATTACCATTGGAATTTCTGAAAATAGCAGTATAATAATAATAGGCTTGAAGAAATTCTCTTATGTACTTCCAACTAGTAAGGCTTAACTGATCTAACTTACATATAGCTTCTTTTTGTGTTTCGTCCATACCAGCGTTTGGACTAGTTCTTGTTAAAATTAATTGGATTCTAAAAACAAAGTTAGAAGGATTTATTCATATGGCTATGTCACTTTCAAGTTCTCCAGAAAAATGTTTTTTATATGCTTCCCATTGGGATCGAGTTGTTTCTCTTATATAGGTTTCTAAATATGCTATCATTTCTCTAGCATCTTTGTGGTCATGGTTTTCCCTTTTTGTAGAAATCCTTTTGAATGTCTTGTACTTCAGAATATGGTTTCCTTGGAGAATAACTATAATAAGTATCTTCCATTTGAACTTCGCTAGTAACCGTAGGTCTACTACTTTCGGCTTGGGATTCCATAAAATTTTTTATAGACCAACCTTTTGATGATGTGGGTTCAAAATTTTCTTCTTCTCGTAAATAACACTTCCTAAATTTAATGTTTTTATATTGATCTATGTATAGTTCTTGATCTGTTTGGATTTGACCAGAAATAGTAGTATAATAATAATTCCCTTCCTAAATGAAGTGATCAACCTACCATTCAAGGCCGGATAGTTCATTTGAACTGTAAGCCTTGGGTTTAATAAATTTTATTCCTTGAGATGTGAATTTATCTACAATTCCTTGTATGTTTAGGTTGTATATAACTTGGTCATTATTGCTGAGTCTGCCAACAACAGCAATTGAAACAAGGAGATTGTCTCCTTCATTCATGTCTTCATATCCCCATGTTTGGATACCTAGACACAGATATTTATAAAAGTTTTTTATACTCATGTAGGTGTTGAGGGTTAGGTATACCATTTATGCCCCATTGTTTAAGTCTATTTCCCTAGCACACAGGTATGCTTTGGCTGCTTTCTTAAATCTTTTGTCTAATATCATTAAGAAGCACTTTGCCCCAATATTTTTGCGGTGGAGTGGCCTGATCTTAACAACAAAGGTTTATATGAATTAAATTATATCCACAAAGTTTTGAGGTTCTAACACCTTTTGTACTTAACATAGGAATTGTTTTTGTCTGGTTTTCTAAAACTAACATAGCAAGTTCTCTGTTATAAACATATCTACCCTGTAATCATTGCCACTCATTATGGTGGTAAAGGATTTGAGGGTTTAGGACTTGACGTAGTACCTGTTAACATTTAGAGAAAAAAATGCACTGAGATAAAAATTCAAAAACAATTAAAAGGTGACCATTCTTGTTGTAAGAAAATTTATGACGTACGAATTTCACTCATTAGTGTAAAATTTTTCTTGAAGAGAACCCAATGATTTTCAAGGAGGTGGCTTTGATACCAAAATAAGTTCGATAGATGTTTAATTAACTACTTTACCTTTTTCTTGCCTAGCCATATATATTCTCTTGCATTCAAACAAATTTATTGTAGGATCGGTTCATTCCCTAAATGCATGTTTCCTAAAGCGGTACTTTCCCATAGCATATCAGTTTGAAGATAAAGACTTAGAAAATGAGAAAACATACAAGATAGTTTAAAAAACGTGAAAAGTAAGTAGATAAAGAAACAAAGACTTACAATCGTTAGGAAACACTCCTTATTTGAAAATAACTGAATTCCCCTTCAAGAGAGGACTTCCTTAACCTGTAACTGGCTTCATTATAAATAGTATTTCCACTTGAATAGGAATATTTGTGAAGGATAAAAGGTTCTCACTTCTCTTACACTTTCTCTCTTTTTCTTTGTTATTCTTCGTGCCTTCCCTTAAAGGAAGGTAAGGCTATTTATAAGCACCATCGAGTTCTCGCGAAGGAGAACAACTGGAGCTCATGTTTGTAAGAAGACAAAAGGTTTGGCTTACTGGAGGCGAGCTGGTTTTTCCATCTAGCTGAGTAGCCCTACGTGTCACCATCAACAACCTTATCCTTAGCTTTGACAATATTTTCATGGAGGTTTATTACTCTTTTATTATCAAGGATATAGTTTGGACAATCATAGTTTGATATATTGATTTCTAAGAGCCCATCATAGTTGGTCATTATTAATGCTACTTCTTTTGTGTAAGCATTTAGGTGCTTAGGGCAACTGCTCCCCAAATGATCATTTTCATTACAAACTATGCAAGAAAGCTTATTTTTGTAATTTCTACGTTTATCATATTTTCTAACATGTTTTTCTATGTTTAAATAAGGTGCTTTTTGTTTTGATTTTCATAAAAAATATCTTTTCGTTTTCCTTCTAGAAAATTCTTTAAGACTTTTTGTTCTTTTTCTATGTGTTTTTTTATATCGTTTTTCAAAAATTTTGTTGTGTATAAATTTTCTTACAAAAAGAATGGTCACCTTTAATTGTTTTTGAATTTTTATCTCAGTGCATTTTTTCTCTAAACATTTACATATATATGTAATTCTATATTCTATGTTTTGAGATATCTATAAAGGTTTATTTTTTGTAACAGTCTTCCCAACCTTTGACAATTTCTTGTCCCAGTGCTCCTGAAAGTTTTCTAAACAATGTGTCTCCAATCTCATTATTATAGGAATTTCCAAAAATAGTGGTATAATAATAATAGGTTCGAAGAAATTCTTTTATGTAATTCTAACTTGTAAAGCTTAACTGATCTAACCTACATATAGCTTCTTTTTGTGTTTCATCCATTCCCGCTCTTGGACTAGTTCCTGTTAAAATTAATTGGATTCTAAAACAAACAAGTCCAAAACATATATTGATCTATGTACAGTTCTTGCCTTGGTTTGTATGGATTTGACTAATAACTTTTAATTGTTCTTCCAATTCAACAAGTTGGAAGATATTGTCTATTTTAACTCTAATTCCTTGGGGAAAATTTTTTTATTTTATTCCATCTTTTCATTTTACAAACAGATATTTGGTGCTTAATTTTGTCCTTAAAGGTTTTGTTGTTTTTAAACTAAGGTTGTCTAGTTTTTTAGCCAACTCATCATATTCGGAACCAGTAGATTGGTAAAGTTTTTTTAGAATTTTGTCATATTTAGTATCTATGTCTTTAGGTGTTTTAGTATATGACAGAAAAGACCAACATCTGAATTAAAAGGTTTAGTTGGTCTATAAAAAAATTTATGGAATCCTTAACCGAAAGTAGTAGACCTACGGTTACTACCGAAGTTCAACTAGAAGATACTTATTATGGATATCCTCCAAGAAAACCATATTATGAAGTACAAGACATTCAAAAAGATTTCTACCCAAAGGAAAAACCATTTCTCCTAGAAACAATTGAACACCATAAATTGCTTGACCAAGGGCGAATACTATACATTGCACTCTCATACCAAAATAAGTTCGATAGGTGTTTAATTAACTACCCTACCTTTTCATTGCGTAGCCATATATTTTCTCTTGCCTTTAAACAAACTCAATGCAGGAAGGGTTCTTTCCCTAAATGCATGTTTGCCAAAACGGTACTTACCCATAGCATATCAGTTTGAAGATAAAGACTTAAAAAATGAGAAAACAAACAAGATACACTAAAAAGCAGGAAACGTAAGTGGATAAAGAAACATAGACTTACAATAGTTAGGAAACACTCCTTATTTGAAAATATCTGAATTCCTCTTTAAGAGAGGTCTTTCTTAGCCTCTAACTAGCTTCATTACAAATAGTATTTTCGCTTGAATATGAACATTTGTAAATGATAAAAGGTTCTCACTTCTCTTACACTTTCTCTCTCTTTCTTTGTTATTCTCCGTGCCTTCCCTTAAAGGAAGGTATGACTATTTATAAGCACCATTGAGTTCTCACGAAGGAGAACAACTAGAGCTCATGTTTGCAAGAAGACAAAAGGTCTGGCCTAGTGGATGCTAGCTGGTTTTTCCATATGGTTGAGTAGCCCTACATGTCGCCGTCAACAACCTTATCCTCTTCTTTTCGGCAAATTGCGGTAGTGAGTGAAGAGATAAGCCTGTTAGGGGTTTCACGTAGGTACTTAGCCTTTAAGATTACATTGTCTTTATTTTTTTTTGTCCTATACAGACATATCTTTGGGGGAAACATCAGTTTCCTTGTGGTACATGACCCAAAATGATGGCTTTGCTGCCGTGGGGGGCCCACATCATCTAGCCGGCTTTGTCATTTGGAAAACTTTGTATCTTTCTTTTTCTCCTGTAGATGTCGTGCGTCCACACATATGACAAGTTCCTGCCGCATGCTTTATGAGCTGGCAGTATAACTTGCTGGTTTCTAGATCGTTTTGGATTTCACCTCGATCAATCCTATTGATGAACGATTGGAGTTTTCCCAACACAGTGAGATCTTTTCTCTTGTATGAACTGATTAGTGCACACCTTTTGGTGGAGGAATGGTGTCACCATATTGCTCTTTCTACCTGGTGGTCACACCTTTTGGTGGAGGAATGGTGTCACCATATTGCTCTTTCTACCTGGTGGTTTCTGACAATATTAACAAGAACTATCATCCATAATAGTCTGTAATAGATGACATTTTTCATATTTTCAATAAGGGGATGTGGTTTTTGTTATTGAGAAATATCGAACATTACTTCAAATTTTTTTTCAACTAAACCAATCTGGATTAGATGGATACTACCCTTTTCTTTTCCATGTAGATGTTCCTGGTTTTAGAATTAGATCTTGGGCTACAGAATGGAATTTTAGAAAAATAATGGAATCATTTGTAAACCTTGAATTGCCAATAAGAAATTCTCTTATGGATTTTTCAATTAAATAGCACTTTTATATGATTTTTAACTCATTTAAATGAAATTTAAAGGAAAAATGAATTTTGAAATTTTTAAAAATAATATGGTCATTTAAAAGTGATTGTGTGTGTTTCTTTTCTTTTTTTCAAATTTATACCTGTCACGTAGCAGTTGATACGTCTATACCTGCCTGGCTCGTGAGCAACAAAATTGATCGTTTACATGTAGAGTTTTCTTTTTCAAAAAAGTTTTGGTATTGCAATTATATTAAGATATTACCGTACTCATGTACTTTGAAAATGAGCTCGTTTCCTTTGAAAAATAAATTAAATTGAATCGTTTCTGTTTCCTTTGTTAGGGCTAGTTGCATAATTTTCCAATAAAACAGTTTAACAAGATATAAAATTAGCTTGAACACTAAAATAGAAAGGTAAGGATGAATTTTATCTAATGTAATAATACTCTGTTAATTAATTTGACTTAAAAGGATTGACAATATGCTAATATAAGGAAATCGCAATTACTTAAACCCCCCAAACTGTCCCACGTGGCTTAATCTGGCTGTCGAGCTTGTTTTGCAAATTCGATATAAATATCACGACGACTTTTATTACCAACATCTTGCCCTTTCGAGTGGTAGGGTTTAGTTCGGCGCGCGTTCTTGGTTTTCTTTCTCATATCTATCGTTTCCTAGCGCGCTCCGCCCTCGTGCCGGGGAGATTAGAGCGTCGTTTGAGCCAGAGTTCGCTTTCTTCCCCCTTCTTGGTAGGCCGTGCGGTTTTGTTCGGAGTGCAATCTGTTTTGCTTTTTACATTCGTCTTGCTTTTATTGGTTTTTCTCGTTCGTCGAGTACTTAATGCTAAGGGTTTCCCCGGATTCCACTGGATTCTCCGTTTTTGCTGACGATTTCTTTCGTTGTTGCTCTGTATTGATTTGTTCAATCGCTTGTTTCGCTGTTTGTTTTACTGTTTCTTGATGTGTTTTTTTCTGCATCCTTTGCTTGGGCTTCGTAATTTTGGCAGAAGGTATGTGGGTGTGTTGGGTGAGTTTTTGAGATTTTGTTGGATTTTATGTTTTCTAGATCTGTGCCACTCCACGTCCTCTTTTGTAGGTAGGATTGTTTAAGCAAACAAGCTGCAAGGCTAAGTACGAATCTGTAGTTCATGAAAATAGTAGGCCAGGCGAGCTATATATTGATACCTATAATATTAAATGTGACAGAATACTCTCGCCCCATCGCAACATTCACACGCTAAGTGGGAATCTGCCTGACGCTCATGTATCTTGGAACCTATTCAATTGTTTTGGTGATTTTCCTCAAAGGTTTAGTGCAAAGACAGATACAATTAACTTTTCTCTTAAAGAAATTCTCCGATCAATATGGTAGGAAAAATTGAACTTTAATTGATTGGTGTTAATCTAATCTATGGTCCTTTTTTATTTCTAGTTTATCTGAAAAACCTAACTATGCGTCTCCATTAAACTTGCATATTTACCGATGATTTTAGTGTACTTGTTGGCTGTAATATATCTGCATCATAATGATCAATTTTGAATTATATTCAAGAAAGAATCTCACAGCAAGAGAAGTTGAAAAATACAAGTTAAACGGACAGTTTTTGCATTTTTACAAAAGGTTAAACGAAAAATGTAATATGTGGGCACAATAGAAGTGAGGTCCCAAACTGTGGCAGGGTATACTTTTCTCTTCTCTTCAAATAAGACCAATGTTTTTCTTTGTACTTTTCCTAGAGTTCGGCATCTGTTTTCTTGACATTTTAGAATACAGTAATATTAGAAAAGTGCATCGTTTCATTTTTTGTTTTGTTAAATTTTGAAAGAATGAACCCTGCTACAATGTCTTCTCTCTTGATTATTTTTTTAAACTGAGTTTGATTTTGTACTTCTATGGGTGCATGTTTTTCATTTCTTCCAACACACAGACACATACACATGGAAAATGTCCACAAACAGTTCACAACAAGAACACGAAGATTGAAATAGAAACAGATTACAACATACTAACACGGACTATACTTATAAACGGAAAACAAATTAAAGACCATGATTACATATGAATAAAATATATAATAAAGTAAAACAGGTTCACTGCAACCACATCAAAATAAATAAAAAACAGATACAAAAAAAAAAAATTATACACACTACGTCAGGTTATACTTATAAACCCGGTTACATAATAAAAGTAAAGTAGATTACAACATATTATACAATAGTTCAGTAGAACTGATTATGCAATACAACAGAAATATGTCAAACAGATTAAAAATTTAAAATAAACACAATGGATGTGAGGGAAATAATACCCTTTCAGTGGCATTGGGGGAGAAACACTGGAAAGAAAACCCCTTTTGCCCTCTGTCATCATTGGAGAGAGAGATGTCACCGCTGCTTGCTACTGGCTGTCATTTTCCATTGACTTCGTCAATGGCTATCTGATGAGGGAAAACCATCAGAGGTCGCTGGTGGAAACCCCTTCTTCAGAGGATAGAGAAGGAGAAGAAAGAAATCAAACCCTAAGGGGTTGTTCCTTTCCTTTTTTGAGAAAGTCTAAATGGATGATTTAGCCTGTGGTAGAGTTTGACTGCACCTAACTTGTTGTTGACTCAAGTTGGGTGTGCACCTGCCTTGGATGAAAATACTATGGTGCAGTTAGCTGCACCCGACTCGCATAAGGGAGTTGGGTGCTACACCCACACCTGAGTCTTGTTGACTCTTGTGCGGTACCATTTTAGGTGTGTCTTTGTTACCTAGCTGTGTGCTTGTTGACGAGGTAGGTGCAGCCATTTGATATTTCTTTTTCACAATGCAAAGTTTTTGTAGAACCTTGTATGAAGCCTCTGATATCTTATGCTGGATTTGGTCCTTTGGAACTGGTGTAATCAGGTCTGTCAACATGTCCCGTGTTTATGTGGGAAACTTGGACCCGCGAGTTACTGAACGTGAATTAGAAGATGAATTTAGAGTATATGGGGTATTGAGAAGGTAAGCAAAAGCATTATTGTTGATCCAGTATAACATCAGCTTTTTATTAGCAGTCCATGGATGAATATTATTCGTTGCGATTCAGCAACAATTTTATTGCTCTGCAGATTTACTTATATGCATTATGCTAGCAAGAATATGTGAAACTGCTTTCTTATTAGTTGACCCATTGACCCAATTGGTTTTGGAAAGATTTTGTGTCTGTTCTTCATTTTGTGATACCATTTTAATAAAAGACAACCTGCACTTTCTGAACCAGAATTTAGATAGGGGATGACCTTTTCACTAATACGTCTTTATTTTGGTTATGCAGATGGTCGCCTCCTATTTTCTGTTTGTCTTGTTTCTCTTTCTATAGTCGGTTGTTTCTGGCCGGGGAATCATCATATTATGATTTCACATCTTGGGTCATCTAGTTGCAGTCCTTGTAAAGGCTGAAATGCATCTATGCTCAGGGGTGGGGTGGTTTATGGGTGTTTAGGTGGTAAGAGTATAGTCACTCCTGTGATATTTTTTAGTGAAAGGACTCGGAACTGTAGATCTATGCCTTCTTTTGATTTTCTGCAAACGTTAACATGTCTTCACTTTCGATGCTTTCATTGTTTAATTTTCTGTGTTGTGGTCGCTTAGTTAAGTTATCTCAGGTCCTCATTTAAGTCTTCCATGATGCATAAAAAAATATTGACATAATGATCTTATTGAAATCAATATATGCTTTAGATTGTCATTATCATCATCATCATCATTATCTATAATTGATATTTCTTATGCAATATATTGGTAATGTTTTTTCATCTATTTGTATCCTTCTAATTGCCAGCTTTTCTTTTTCACTTAATTGTAGTGTTTGGGTTGCAAGGAGGCCTCCTGGTTATGCTTTCATTGAATTTGATGATCGTAGAGATGCTTTAGATGCAATCCGTGCATTGGATGGTATGCTGATATTGTCTTATCATGTTTTACTTTCTTCTTTCTCTACTAATTATTGGTTTTCCTTGTTGGTTTACTGTAGTTTGATGCAACTCTGTCTTTTCTCTAAGCAATTGGTGGATATCTCACTCCTCTCATTGATATTTGTTGAGAAAGGGAAGAAAGCTGTGGAAGATTAAGGGATGCTTTGCTTGCCCAGCTGTATGCCTGTGAGGATAACTGTGAATTTTCAATAAGAAATAAAAAAATTCATAAATTTTAAACTGTGAACTGAAAGAAACAAATCTTCATCACTTGAGTAATATATTCAATCTCTTTCTCTCCTATGCACTACTTTGTGAAAGCTAAAAGCATTCTGCATTAAGCAAAAGCGAAAAATCAAAGGCATTGCTGAAAAGTCATCATAATTGATTGGTTTGTGCTCTGAAGTTTACAATTGTTTTGAATATTGATTCCCTGTTCCACCTTCAGTCACTTCTGCTGTGCAATATTTATAGCAGTGAAGAAAAAAGATGATTGAAGAGAAACATGGTAAGATATTTTCTAATTATTGAAATCAGAATAAGACAGTAAACGTCAAGTATTATTTTTATTACATTACAATGCTTATTGGTATTAAAACCTAGATATGCGCCACAGAAGTGCTTCACCACTAGCCTCATAGGGGAATAGTGGTGTTACAGTTCTATCTTGGAACATCAAGTTTTATGGTGACAGTGGATTTGGAAGGCATCTGGGAAATAAATAAACACTGAGAAGTCATCGTATCCTGGGGCAAATGGCTCTCTTTTTATTTAGATAAAATTTTTCGTGCAGTTTTTTAAATTAATGGTCCTCATTGTGTTTTGTTATTTTAATTGGTAAATAAGAGGCTGGTTGGTCGGTGCTGGATGCATTAACTATGTCAGTCTCATGCACTGAGGCTCGAGCTAGATTTTATTTTTGGAACCTAGAGTATAATTCAATATAGGACAAATGCATACAGTACCTTATCATGCAGCCTATGACTCTACGCAAGAAGAAATCACCTGGAGCTGCAAAATTCAACCTGGAGGCTGGAGTATTGCAGCTTAGACTGACTTATAGTGTGGAAACTCCTGCGTTTTGCATCTATATATGGAAAAGAAGTGAATCAACCTGCATGCATGTTAAGTTGCCAGTCACTCAGTTAATCCATCTGGATCTTGTTTCATGTCTCTCTTTCTCTCTCAATGCACAGATCTTGTCACCGAGCCTTCATTAAGAACCATTCAAACAGTACGGTAAAATGCTCTGCATCAGAGCCTATTTTAGCTGATATGTATGGTAATGGTTCCTTGATGATACGAGACAGGGCCAACACAATACCTATTGGCTAATATAAGGCTAAAATACTAGGTCTTGTAACAATGTGTGTTGGCCTATGCATGGTATCAATGTGCAAACTGATACAATGAATTAAGACTAATATTAAATGAGTTGAGATGCAATTTACAGTCTAGTTTTGGAATTTAGAATGCTAATTCTTGATGTACAACAGGAAAGAATGGATGGCGTATTGAACTTTCACACAATTCCAAGGGTGGTGGACGTGGTGGTCGTGGCCGTGGTGGAGAGGACATGAAGTGTTATGAATGTGGGGAGCCTGGACATTTTGCTCGTGAATGCTGATTACGTATTGGCCCTGGTGGAATGGGAAGTGGGCGCCGCCATAGTCCTAGCCCTCGATATCGCCGGAGCCCCAGTTATGGTCGCAGGTGCACTATTCTTGTCCTGAAATCACTGATTTCATTTTTCTGCATATCTTTCCTTCAAGTTCCCATGATGAGGAAATCTTATGCTACTTTCCTCTCAAATATGTTTTATGGGAAAAGTTATTGTACATTTTTGGTAACTAAGGAAATAGGATGATTAATCTCTGATGGTTGATTTGGAGCTCTGAAGAATGAGTAATCTTTCCTTGAGATTCAAATTTGGTCATGTCAGTGGCTTCTTCCTCTTGTTGGCATGGCCGAACAAGTTTTCTAGTGCATATATTTTCAAAATTATTCAGAACAATCTAATGCGTAGTGTTTATTTAGCATTTTCTGCTTCTAAATTTGTTGCTGTCTGAGTGCATCATAATGTGAACAAAGTGTAGCTTTATGTCGTGTATGTGATGCTGTTCAGCTTTGTTCATTTTATTGATGATCAAAGTTGGCAGTATTTCTTTTGGGATCTATGTTAATGGTATCTTTAATTTCTAACCTCTCTCTGTCTCTCTCTCTCTTGCGCATGCACGCCTGCTGTGGTAACAGGGAAATTACCCTCCCACCCCAACCTTGGCCTGCCATATCTGTGCCCCTTGAACTGCAGTAATCTTCACTAGCAAGCACTACAAGGCTTGGTTCTGCAAGAAGCTATAATGGGGTCTGAACACATGACCAGCTGCCTGTTAATCAGGGCCGCTGCTGAGTTATCCTAACTCCTTGGTGAAAGTTAATTATTAGCGAAACCTTGCTTTCACCTACTTGGATTTGAAAACATGCCTTGTAGCTCCAGTAACTTTTCTCCTCTGAGTACTACTAGTCCAAGACCCCTTCCCCATCTTTCTCTTTGAAAGTTTATGTCCCAGTTGAAATTCATCCAAATATGTAAGCTAATAGGCTGTGTTTTCTGTTAAATTTTGTGCAGAAGTTACAGCCCACGTGGGAGACATTCACCACGCCGTAGGAGCACCTCTCCCCGTCGTGGACGAAGCTACAGCAGGTCACCAGCTTACCACCGAAGCCGTCATGACTCGCCATATGCAAATGGGAACGGGTAACAGTCTAGTCTTTGAAAAGCTGGTTTTCTCAACATATTTTTCTGATGAAAAATGGAAAACAAAATTTGACTCATTAGTCTGATCTGCTGATGTTGCTGAGGATGACATTCTTTTCCAGGGAACGGCATAGGAGCTTCTTTGCTGATCTGCAAAAGAATGAGTTAGGTGTTTGTCTATAATATGCTGATAACCTGAGCTTTTTTTACTACAAACAACTACCTTGTTTGCTGCATTGGAATTGGAGTTTATACCTCGCTTATGTGTGATGAACAAACGGCTTCTTCAAATGGGTTTGCCACTAATGAGGCTTTCAAACTCCTTGCTTGTGATGGGGGAGATCTCTCCTCAGTTGCTTGGCACTTGAATAGGTTATTTTCCATCTTGATTGCCTAATTTATTCCTTTACATTGCCCATAACGACTTTGTTATCCATCTTTCCATGGTTTGTTATAATCATTGTTAATATAGTCATTTGGGCTCGAACTTTATACTTAGACATACAACTTTCTGTTGTTTTGAGGTGGATTTCTGCTTAAACGACATCAGGACTTCTAGTTTCTCCCTCACGGGTTTTCTGCTTCATGCTTCTCATCATCTCTGTCGCTTCTCCTGCTTTCCCTGCTCAAGTCGCTTGTCAACATCTTCAATGCTGGGAGTTGCTACTTTGTTAGTTTTGCCGCGTTTTCCTGTTATCGTTGACATAGCAAAGCAGTACTACCATTTGTGAAGATGAACACTTGCATCTGCCTCCTTCGGTTCAGTCCTGTTATAGTTCTGCGACTTTACTCCATGGCGGCTCAAGCATTTGCCTTCATCTCATGTCACACTGAATGTTGATTTGCACCATGGCTACTCGACCTTCTACGACTCTCTTTTGTGCATGCCTGTCTTAGTGGATCTCCATCTCCAAAAGAGTGTCTGCGTGCACCATGGATTCCTGATGTGCAGCTCCATCCACAAGAGAGCATCTGCATCCAGTGTGGGCTTCGGTAGTAGAGCATCTACAAGAGAGTATCTGCATCCGATGTTGTTTCGGTCGGTAGGTGCACCTCCATCTACAAGAGACATCTGCATTGGTTGCATCGTCATGGTATAATATGCACTCGAGTCCTGAGGCTGGTGTGGTCATTTTGGCGGTGCCTTTAAAAGAATAAACATATTTGGATTAGTGTACAATCCAATGGGCTTATTCTTATCATTTGTTGGATTACAATCCAATGGGTTTATTCTTATCATTTCTTGGATTGTTGGCTATGCAGCTTGGGTGTTGCAGACCGCAATCAAGGTCTGTCTAATTGATGAAAATATAGGTACTGCTGTTAAGTAATCTCCTTAATCTTGATTACTGAACAGCTTTGTTGAGGTTGTTTGACCATGTATTCCGATGTAAAAAAGAGTATGGGTTGAGATAAGCATGTAGCTTAACCATGTAGAACACAGCGAACTTATTGAATATTTTAATAAGGAGAATTTCAAGTAACTTCAGGTTAACGAATCCTGCTTTTTGGCGCTGCCAGAATAATTAAATTGACTGGTGGTGATGACTTTTTTTTTTTTGTCTGTTTTTACTATTTACACGGAACGACAACATGAGACGTAAAAGCGCGTGGTTTGTTTTCTGCGGAAGTTGAGTTCGGTTCAGTTTTTACCGCATGACTTGAAATCGATTTTCATTGTCGGATTTGGTGGATTGTACGTGTTCTCAGGTCTAATTTGGATTTGAATTTGCATTTGACTTGTATTTGACATGTAACAACCTCTGGTATCTGATCCTTTAACAGGTTTGAACGTACTGTCTCCTTTCTGTGTGCATGGCTTTCAAATTTCGTTAACGAAGATTGATGTTAAATGTTTGATGGTGTGCCTATTAATGATGCATGTTGATGCACAACTGGCCATATGTTTGATGGTGTTGCTGTTAATGATGCATGTTCGTGCACAAATTGTGGATGGCAGTATTCCTATTAATGATGTATGTTGATGTACTCGTTGATGCTAAGCTGAAGTGCACCACAAACTGGCTTTGGTAGTTTAGGGGGATAGGAAGAAAAGGAGGGGCTTTGTCTCTTAGCTGGTCTGTAGTATGAAATACTCTTGTTCGTTCAAGAAATATTTAATGCTGTTCAATTCATAACGTGATTATGAATCTTGTTTAAAGACGTTAATCTAAAATCAAGAACGAAGATCGTTAAAAGGGTGGGCTTGAGACGTTCAGGTTGGAGAGGAAGCAAATTCAATATTGAAGTTATCTCGTGCTGCAAGAGCCAAGCTGTTTAAGTCTTAAGTGAGAGGAGAAAGGAAGTGAAGCTAGGCCTTTGGATTAAGTGGTCCATATTGTTCTTTAAGAGGAGTGAAACACAGTTCAGGTGTGGTTTAACTTTGACTTCAAGAGGGCAGGAGTGGGAAAGTCAAAGAGTCCAGTTCCTTCAGCTCAAACTTTGTAAGCTTTCATTCCTTTTCAGAATTTAATGGTCTCCTGAGCCAATGAAAAGAGAAAAATGCCTCCCTCTGCGCGCAGGAGAAAGTATTTATGTAGAATAAAATATCAATGTGAGAATGATGTACACGAAGCACGTTTACAAATTAATAAAGCAACGGAGATCACTATGGTACATCATCTAAATCAATGCCTCAATTGGGGAAAAGGAAGCCCCAACTCCCTACAGTGCTCTTCATCTGGTTGCATGGACCCTGGTATAGCCCCGAATGCCCGTCTAGTGGCCTCTATTCCAGATGCTGCAAAATGGACAAATGCAGACGCGTCCTCCATGTACTTCTTTATATTTGGCAAAGTTGCAGTGGGGGACAAGAAACGTGAACGTGATCTATATGATGGGGCAGCCACAATCTTTCCGTAGGCAGTGTTCAGTTCAGCAACACGCAGAAACCGTGCAGTTGCAGCTTCCCACGACAACACGTGCTGTTGCTCACTTGTTAGTGGTGCTGGATTGCTAGACAGAGCTTCATGGACCTGGTTCACGAACCCAGCTTCGTCTTCATAGGTGCGGCAGTTGGGGAACTGCTTGAAGAACTCATTCGATGGGTGGTTCGCACAAACCACTACCTTGCCCATGGCAAGGGCCTCAGCTGTTGTAGTGCAGACGACATCTGTTGTGCTTGGGTTTATGAACACCTTGTACCTGAATGTGGATGCAAAAAGCTCAGCCCGTGCATACAGACACAATACGAGAAACAGAGTGAGAGAGAGATTCTCAAAGTTGTAATGACAAATTGCACGAAGTCCACTAGCTTACAAAGACAATAATTATAGTTGAACAGAATGTGACAGGAAGCTATATACATTTGGGCATTTTTATCCTAAACACAGCCCGTGCTGGACCTATATGCAGTACCAAGGCAGCATGAAGGTAATGAATGAACTTCAGTGGCATCTGCATCGTAGACTTTCAGTGAAATTGTTCAATTTGAAAATATTATTTTCTATGAAAGGAGATGTAGCTAAGGTAATGACAGGCACTCAGAGTTACGAATTGCAATATATGCATAGTTCTTGAAAATGTCATTTAGGACCTTGTCTGGCTTTTCCGGCCACCCGAAGTTTTTCCAATAAATCCAACTATGCGGATGCGTTTGACATATGCAAAGTTATAAGATTAACAAAATAGCAAAAAACCAACATGGACCATCGAATTTTCATGGTCACTTTTTTTACCCTATTTTTTTGAACTTTTCATGTATATTTGTGTGGTAGAATTCACCGGAGCCAAAAACCTGGACAGTCCTATTAGGCGACACATTTCTACACGATACATATATAAGGCATGGTTTTCCTATCAGCATGCCCTATTGTGCCCCAGCCTAACATACAATCACTTTATCCAATCTGAAGGTATAAATAAGTTTACCATAGGCCTTTTTTTTTTAATCCATACTTTTATTCATACTTCTAGGGAATAAATTCATGATTTTCTAACCATCAAATTTTGGTACTTTGTGAGCGATGTATTTTTTATGCCCTTAGTTTTTCTTCTCACGCACATCAAAATGGTGCTATTTAAAACTTTTCACTGGTTAAAACCATGTGGATTACATTCCTCAAACATTTATTTAACTGGACGGTTTTAATGCAACAAACGATAAGGAAACAAAAATAAGGCATGACACCAAATGACTATACATGTCTGGAATCTGGATAAAGTTGCACCAGCAAGTTTTTTCGTTTAGTTTTAATAGATGGATGTGCTTGTCATGTTTTGTATTTAAAAGTCATTTGAGATTAGTTACTTTTTGACACCATGTTCCGTTGAAATAATTGAAGATAAAGCATGTTTCTTAATAAATAAACGCTAAGAAACACATTTATAAGCAAAAATTGGAGAAGAAACATCATGAGTAATGTGGAGCCTGACCAAAACGGGTTTGCAGTACTGTAGTTCCGGATATAAGGGAGAACACCTACTTTGAAGTCCAAGTGTATAGGCTAAAACCGATATACTCTATGGTACAGAAAAAAGAAAGGTATTGTGTGTCCTCCAAAGTATGGTTAAGAAAACACATGCTTCATGAAAAGAAATATAGAACTTTGATTCCTCTTTGGAATATCCATCAACATCACAAAGTTATGCTAAAAGGAATCGGGCAAAGCAAAGTCTCCAATCCCCATTTATCAGCATATCAATGTATCTGAAGATAACATGCTCACTGCTTGATCACAACAGGAGTCTCTTCTTCTTTTAAGTTTTATATACATCTGCTAAGGAAACCCTTAATGGGAATCAAGCTCAAGGCCCTCAGCTAAGAGACTCACACTCTAATATCCCAGCTATTTGCCAAGTCATATTCAAGTAACGAAATGAAATATAATTAAAATTGCAACGATAATGGTCTGAGCTAACCATACTTGGTCAGGTGTAAAATTTTCCCCATTTGTCAATGTCATAAATTCATGCGTATGAGCACAGAAATCATGGAATGTAAAAATGTGAAACTTACCCAAGAAACCGTGGATCAGCATGGTCTCGCCCAGGGTAGACATTTACAGTCAGCCTCAGCTTTTTAGCTGCCTGCTTGACTTCTTCAGAATCTTCACCACTGCCATACAAGTCAAGTTGAAAACCAGCAAGCTGCTCCTGATTTTTGGAGAGGAGTTGCAATAACTCTTTGTACCCTTTGCTCCACACCATCTTGCCTATATAGTAGGCACCCTTGGTAAAAGTTTGGCATCCCAGCTGCTGTTGTTCCCGTACTTTCTGACCAATGTCAATGAATTTGGGATTGACCCCATGGACATTGCAAACTGTAGACCTCGGGAGTTCTTGGGTTGCTGCAGACAATCTTATTACCTGCAGCTCACAAAGCATAAAACTTGATCAGATGAACAAACATATATTGTTTTATTTTCTGATATATCGTCTATGTAATTTATAAAGAATGTGCGCAGCATCAAGCTGCCATGTTGTGATCCTAGGTTATTTGGAAGCCTAAACAGAAATCTCAGAACATTTATGAAGTAAATTCATTATTAGTTGTGTCCCGCTGGCACAGGTTTTATTCTCAAAGTATGAGAGCCTATCATTCGTGTGACAGCAGATGTACTTTTAGCTAGGAACAATATTTGGCACATCAGCCTTTATAAAGTCATGCACCCACAATGACATGTGGAAACCTGAAAATTAATCTTTTAACAGTCAAGCCATCAAGCCTCTTGTACAGTGTCTTCAGCAGAGTCATTAATTGGGCTGAATTGGTAAAATACCGTTTATTGATTTGATACAGCCCCTGATTCAGGGGTGCTATTTGTCATACTTAGCTGATGTTTAATTGTTTTTCTATATTTCCAATTTTTCCCTTTCTATTTCTTTTTGCCTTTTGAATTTGTCAATTAAATTATGACTTCTAAATTATAATACTTCCAATTCATTTCAGCTGATTCCTTCTTTTGAAATCTAATTCTATCTAAAATCCATATATAACAACAATGGCATTCAGTAGGATGGAACCTTCCTCTCCCACATCATTAGTTTGACCACCAGGCTCCAGCAACTGCTGGCAGCATCATGCAATATCAAACCACCTCTATTGAGGTAACTGTCATTGTGTCCTCTCAGCCGGAGGGTGTGTGTAAAGCTGCAATCCTAAGCATGCTTTTTAGAACATTTAGTTCAAAAACCAGTAATGTGCTGGTGGCCCTGTTGTACCAAATAGAAAGTGGCAAAGGGGCAATGTGAGACGTGCTAATGCAGCTCCCTGTTATTTGAGAAAAGGAAAAAACTTATTTGGCCCCACAAAAACAGCCTCATGTCTGTATACTTCTTTGCGTTACTATGTAGTAGAGATTTCCATTATTAGTTTATAGTTCATACCTACATGACATACTTAAGAGGCAAATATTCAAATGGATAATTGTTTAATAGATGAAAAGTAGGTGATACAAGCACACAAAATAAAAGATCACATTTAGTTCCATAGCCCCATGTCCATCACAACTGGTTGAAGTCTTTGCAACAGAATATAACATGAGACAAGCTTATATTATCTAGAAAGACTTCTCTAGCATCACGATTCACAGTAGTTATAGTTCCCTCAATCTCCAAAGCAGGAATCACTCTCTAGATTCAAAAGTTACATTGACTACATGACACCTTCAGCTTGCAAAATTGCACGGGAAAAAGAACAACCATCACAAAGGAGCAAAATTTGCATTTCTGTAAACAAATATATGCAACAGATTAGACAGCTGAAGTAAGGTTTCCTTTCAAACAGATACGCACAACTTCTATATAATAATCAACCATGGAAGATGCCTTGATAGTTAATATGTTTATACACCTATCCAACTCCATCCCCAACCTAACAAACACACATGCAAACACCCTAGGTTATTAAAAAATGTAACAGCCAACCAAAATGATGACACAACGATGATGGGAAATACAAACCTTATGACAGTAGATATGAGTAACCCAGTTATTAATATATTTCAAAAGAAAGGCTTGCAAACGACCATTTCTCTCTCTCTTCACATATTCAAGATAATTAGTATGTACAACCCCAATAACTCGGCGAAATTTGGTTTTCCATCTCCTGCCATGATGGTACCAAGTAAGATGCTCAGGTTCCTCAAGGACTGCAACATCTGCAAGCTCATCTGGTATAAGCTCTGTAATATCTCCAATGGCCAAAATACTTCTTTTGTCTGTTGAAAACTGAAGCCATGATCATAACTGATCAATTTCTTGTAGAACATGATAAAATATAATTCACATTCCATAGAGTAATCAAAAGAAAAGCAAAATATTCAACTACCTGTGTAACCTTCCAACTGCATACTACTATTACAACCCTAAAGCAGAACACTAACTAAAATGATGACTTACCTTCCCAGGATAGAAGCATATTCCAAATCCTGATGCAAAACCAGTTCTCTCCTCAAGCCATTGGCGGATATGATATTCTTGCTCTTTTGGGGAGTTGAAAGTGATATTGTTTGGGTAAACCAGGTGTTGATCTTTCAAAGATAACCAGGGGACCACTAAAGTAACTATTCCTTGCCCATCCATTGCTAAATAAGCAGCACGAAATAAAGGATTGACTGCAGTTCCCGTCATCCATGGAAGGCTTGCAGTTGTAAAAATGGCTATATGCTGTTTATTATCCATTAAGTCATTTAAAATGACAGAGGAGAAAAACCAGGCATTTGAGACTTGAAAGTGGTTTCTGATTCACATGTTCTAGCTCTCAGCAATATAGCATATTACCAGTTGATTCTGCAGAAACCAAAAGAAAACAACAGTTAGGCCCACAGCCTTTATTGGTAAATAATCAGCAAAAAAGATAGACATGAAGAAAGGCTTGTCAAATTCATTTGAAAGAATAACTAATTCAAATGGACATGCTAATGCTAAAGAAAAAGGATTGCTAATTTGCTACAAGTAATTTTCCCAATTCAATTTTCTGAGAAAAGTTAAATTAACAGTTAATTCATGGTAATGGAAAATGTGTTGACCATGTTGATTTAAGAATCTTTTTTTTTTTACAATGAAAAGGTACATAAAGCACCATAAGAAGGAATTTTGTCTACAACGAGTCTGGCAGTCAAAATCAAAATGAAGATATCATTTTTCATAGTGCATTTAAATCCAAAAACATTTATGATAATTGCAGGCTTTGTTGTGGTATGTTTCAAAAATTTGAGCTAGAGCATATGCAATAAAAAAATGAAGCGCATCAATCAAGGGAAGAAACCACCAACATCACACTTCAGAGAAAAGGCAAAAGCATCTCATCAAAGGTCAGAAAATGGTAGTGACCAATCGTTGCTGCTTTTTCGCATTGACAGACTTGAGACTTCACTATTCAGGTTCTTATTTATGTTCATAAAGTTTTCTTTTCTTCTTTTTTTTTTTCAGGAAAAAGGAGTTAAAGATGTCACCAGAGTAAACTAAATAAAAGAGGACACTGACTGGCGCAAGAACAGACAAAGAGCTACAACAAAACTAGGACCAGAGACATTGCATTAATCTAAGAAACCTATAATTTTAGCTTAATCCAGTCCCTACATCATATGGTGAGCATTTGGTCTGCCACACCTTCATTGACACAAGCACAGGTAAGTTCCTGTCATTACTGTTTGTTAGAATATATATTGTAATGGGGAACCGGGTCCATATCTGGACCCGATCCTATGGGGCATGGGTACCGAGGCTGGCTCGGTACCCTAGGCGGCACCTCTTCTCTCCCTCTTTATATTTGTCACTTACGTGTAATTGTTGAGTTAAGTGAAATTATTTTCTCTCTCCTAGGGTTGCGGTTTGCCCCTAGGTCAGAGCTTCCCCGTGGTTTTTCACCTATTTCTGAGGTTTTCCACGTATATCGTGTGTTCTTTCTCTGCTCTCTCCTTGTGGTTCGTGTTTCTACACTGTTAAATAGGTGGTACATTATTTTTTTACCTTGTATCAAAAAAATTCAGAAAATCACCTATGCTTTGCATTGTCTTCAAAGACACACCAAAGTCTTTAAGGAACTTGCAAAAAATATAAAATTCTTACAGTAATATAAACTTGCACACAACTTTTCAAGATCTTTAAGAAAAGGCATATAGCTAGTTCAAGTACATCTAAAGCAATTGGTGAAGAAAGCATAGGCTGTACTAGTGTTGAAAAACCTAAACATTTTTAGGAATTTCACCACAAAAATAGACCATGATGTTCCAATATTTAGAAATGCATGGTTGCAGTAGTTTATTTGGGCAAGCTTGTAAGTTGTAACTATAAAATATAAAATCTAAAAAATATCAATTTTTGACTCATGTAAAATGATTTAGATGCCTAAATAAACCAATACAAGAGTGATATTCCAGGTTTTAGACCACAAATATTGTAAACATCCATCCATCCATCCATCCATACATACATACATACATACATACATGTGTATAGACACACAAACAAATATGTGTTTATATATTACTATCAATAAGTATTGACATATACATTTGTATATATTGTTGATGTAAATACTGAGGTATTTAGTTTTTCTTTCTTTTTTTCTGTATTTTTTCAATTTGAAATAAGAGCAAGTGCCACACGGCCTTTCTGTCCTTGGTTGATATAACTGTCAGATCAATGTCTTCAACCTCTTTTACAAGGAGAAGCACCAATCACCAGAGCTGCAGTAGTATCAATACTGTTGATGGTAGTCATTCAGAAGTGGACGCGTTTAAAATCTTGAACAAAATGTTCTAGACAAGAAAATGCTTTCACCAACTATTAGATTAATTCAAAAATTAAATTTAAACCTTCTATCTGGTTTTCAAATCACCATTTTGTAATATCTGTTTCTCTAAAAATGGATGTTGGGTGCAGGATTCCCAGCTTGTGAGGCCAATCAGGAACAAAAATATAGAAGGAAGCATTGCCTTGACTTTTTAGATGTGCTGAAGATACAAGCTATGTTGCAATCTTGATATTTTGTACAAAAAATTCGGCCACCCTAATATACCTAGTGTCCCTCTGGTTCCAAACATGAAAAATTTTGTGATGAAAAAAACTTTATATGCATAGATTTTATTATTGGCGAAAAAACAAAAAAGCATCCATTCCCACAGTGGAATTATATTTCTTGTAAGACATTTCAATTAGCGTGTTTGGATGTGCGGATTCTAGCCCCTCTGATCTGCAAAAGTGGAAACCCAGTTTGAGACAAACATAAAAATCTTTAAAACTCATTCAAGAGGAGAATTATGGCAAATGAATTAAAAAACTATCTTAAACTTGAAAGAATTATTGACCAAACATCATGTGCTTAATATAGACTTCACATCTCATAGGCATTTGAAAAAAAAAGATAGAGATATAGCTCCCAGTGCATGTCACATAGGCGAGGGGTGTGGGTGCTGGTGCAGGATGTGACATGTTCCAAAAAAAATTGAGTGTGTGTATGGTGAGGGCATATATATATGTATATATAATTTGTTATATAAGTAATTTTACTTGTCTATATTTTTATTTTTTTGTTCAAGGTTAGTTCAATCTCATACTAAATTCAAAGTTTTATTAAATAAAATGGAGGGAGGAGAGAGAGAAGAGGAAAAATGAAAGAGGGAAAAGATGCTAGAAGGAAAAAAAGGAAAAAAGACAAAAGAAAAAAAGAGCGGGTGCGGACAGTAGCATCCGACTTGGTTTGTTGTGTCGGGCTGCATCTGCATCCAAACTTCATTGATTGGGTGTGTCACCATTTTTGGTGCACCCATGTGACTTAACTCCCAATCCTTCAAGTCCCAATTAGAAGAATCATAATTCATAATACTCAAGAAAATGGCTCACCTATTCACACAAAAATATGAATTTTGATTTGTGAATAAAAGGAATTTTTATAACATAAAAGTTCAATATGCAAGGAAGAGAATTTGTCATATCATTCACAGACTAAATTGTTTTTCAAATTGTGAAGCATCAGTGAAGGAATACGGTATGAGCATCTTAAAGTTAAACCTAGTGTTACAATAATAGCCAGACATCCTTGGTAATGTTAGTATAATAGTCAGAATTCCTTGGCAATTCCATAGGAACACCTTGTCATTTGGAAGTTTCATGTGATGCCCTAAAATTGAGAGTTAACCAGTGACACAACACATATATGGATTATGACATACTAAAAAAACAAAAAAGTTCAAACACACAAGATATCTTGGAAATAACAAACAATTTTGAGATACAGGATGTGAGACATTTCTTGTCATTGGATTTTGTTAGTCACTTGTCCAATTCAAAGTAATCATTGTATCTACATAATAAAGGAACAAATATCATACTCCAATAATGTATAATAGACAGCTTAAGTTCAATCAAGCAAGATCACTACAATTGCCATTGTTTTTGAACAGAGATATCCTAAGGATTATACATAAGTTAAAATAACTTGAGCAGCAGGAAGAAGCTCTATGCCTTTGAACTAGGTTGCACTTATTTATTTGTTTATCTTTATCAAACCAAGGAAATAAAAATTCTGCAGAAGTAGAAAAGATTCATGACAAAAGCACGGGAAGAGTGATACTTTTCTTCTAGAACATAGCCCAGGCATAACGTAACTCATGAAACATAAATCATGATTCGAGGACATCAAGGATCAATCACATTGAGAGAGATCATGCAATTAGATACAACAAGGAAATGATCATAGTACTCCATGCACACAATTCTTCCCATTCAACCAAATGTGTTAAGCTGCAAGATGCAAGGAGTATATCAACTGCAACAGGCGAGATTCTGAAAATAAATGCCTGAGAATGTTCGCAGGATCCTAGTGAACGATTTTAACATAGGAGTTACAAAAGAGTTCCAGCTCTTCCATATTTTAGGATGCACTGTACTACACTAAACTACAAGAACTGCATAATGCACCAAGAGACTAAACACCTATACACAAAGGTCGCCGAGAAGTGAGAAGCTAGGAATCAAATCTCTGCGCTCAAAAACAACTCCCACATTGAACAATTCCCTCTTATTCAGTCAATGGAGTTAGAGTTCATTGATGGGTCTACGGAAGAACAGAATGAAGGAATCCGGGTGGGAGACACATAGATGGACGAGGCGAGGCGCTCAGGGTTCGTAATTGTAATTGTTACTATGAATTCAAGATGCCTCGCCATCTTGTGTTCCCTTCAGCCACGGCGCATAGTTTCTATTTCACGTGCAAGGATCTATTGCAAAGAAATTCGATGACCATAATTGCCAAACTACGGAAACACACATCATTCTACCGCCAGATTCCCACTGGTTAAAGACGGATCTGTTATCACAATAGAAAGAAAAAAGGGGCGATACTGGCTGATCCTTTGCACCAGCAGGAAAGGAGAACGGCTAGAACAACGCATTAACGAAGCTATTTGGCAGAGAGAGAGAGAGAGAGAGAGAGAGAGAGAGAGAGAGAGAGAGAGAGAGAGAGACCTAGAACGCCGCCAAGGGGAGGTGTCGGAGGATGCCGCCAGTGGAGGAAGGAGGATTGTTGCTGCACGAGAGAGAGAAGAGGAAGAGATTCGTGATGGAAACCAAACGGTCAAGCCTGACCCTCTCTGTGAAGAGTAGAGTCTGTTGCAGCGAATGAGAAGATCGAAAGCGGGACCCGCCACCGCCAATCTCCGTCTTGCTTCTCAGGCCGTTGATGTCACCAGCGCTTACAACCACCTGTAGCGGACCGGTAGAAAGCAAGGAACAAACGGACCAGAGGAAGAAGAACATGTGCCTCCGTCCTTCACACGGCTCCTTCGTAGAAACGTCATGTTCAAGGCTCCTCATTTTTTCATTTTCGATCGAACACAAAATTTAAAAAAATTATAAATTAGTTGTCACGCTGAAGCATCAGTTTATTAAAAAGTGATGGTGACAATGGCGGTTAAGACAAAATAAAAATTTTGTAATTGTGGACTACGGATCTGCAAACGAGCTGAAATCCACGGATCTTAGGTCTTAAGTCACTGGCGTACCCATACCGGTACGGCGGTACACCAGTACCGTCGTACCAGTACATCTTGGTACGTTTGGATCTGGATCTGAGTCAGATCCAGATCCAAATTACATTATAACTAAAAAAATTAAAAAAATTATTTATTCTTTAATTTTTTTGTTTTTTTTATACTTTAACATAAGAAGTGTCATTAACAAGATAAAACATTGATAATTTATTCATTATGAGCCTCTTTTTATTGACATTTTTGTTACAACTTGTGGTTTAATTATATATAATAATTATTTTTTTGAATTAATCATATATAATAGTCGCCGTACTCGTACTAAGATTTAAAAAAATACCGTACCCGTATCGGTACCCCCGTACCCGTATCTGTACCCGTACCGGTACCATTGTGACATAGCTTAGGTCCTATCGAAGGGTCAGATTTTACACTTGTGTCAAAAGTCAATTCCATGCAGGAATAGGGCTACACAACCCCGCTCAGCTCTAACTCGCTCAACTTGTTTATAAAGCTCGAGCTTAAATTTTGAAAATATTAAATGAGTCAAGTTTGAGTTGGAAGAACTAACTCATTTAAATTCAGCATGGCTCTACCACGTGAACTCAGTTTATTATAATTAAATTAGTTAAATGAGTTAACGAATTAAACGAGTTGACTAGTTAAACCTGTTAAAAAAAGACAAGACAAGTTAACAAGAACAAGTGAAGTGAGTTGACCTCATTTTGTTGTTGTATAGTTGAGTCAAGCTCGAACCTTTCTTTAGAGCTCGATTCAAGTAAGAACCGAGCTCAAACTCAAGTTTTTAGAGTCAATTGAGCTGGCCCAACTCGAGCTTGACTTGGCTTGAAAGCAACCCAATGCGGCAAGCTATGGTTGGAATTAGGTTGAGGGCCGGTTTCAACATGCAAACTCTAAGCAGAGAAATGAGAAAGGTAGTTGGTTTAAGGCTTTAACTGGAAAAACCTTCAGCTAAGAGAGAGAGAGTGCTTCATGGAGGGTTTTGGCTGGTGAAGCCAAACCAGTGACGCCTGAGAAACGAGAAAGACAGAGTTTTGGCTTAGTGCAAAGAGAGAGAGAGAGAGAGATGAACTCATTTCAATTAACTATTGAATAACACCTTATAGTCCTAACACGTTCAATGTCATGAGGAGAGTAACATACATAAGAATCAAACAAGAGATATGTCTTTCTTGCTCGACCAACTACGCTATACTCATTGTAGTTAGAGAGAGAGAAGGGGAGGAGGCTAAGGGCCTTGACCTCAACCAGTTGTTGAATTATTTTCTTTGACCCCATTCTGCAGGATCCTAGGGTTATCAAACGAGCCCAGTGTTAAATTCATGTTGATAGAGAACAAAAAAATGCTTTGCCTCAAATAAAGGGTGATCAACTGCCTTATTATGAAGCTTAATAATCAGCAATTAACTTTGGCTTCTCAAAAGAGTCTTTTCTAAATTACCTGGCAGTTGCTACAAAAATATTTGAATAAATAACATATTTTGACTCATATGCTTAAAGAAAATGAGCTCAACTCCAGTGAAATTATCATTTAATCGATCTGCACTTCCATATTGAATATTTTGCTTTCACCATTTTTCATTTTCTTTCTTTGAACACATGTTTCATTTCGTTGTTTTGGTTTTAAAATTTTATGTTTTAGCATTCATGATATTGGGGCGCATTGGTCCGTATTCGCTTCTCTGCAATATGACCAACAAGGGTGTGCAACATTAAGCAGCTTGAATGACCTCAAAGCAGTTTGATATAACTGGCTGATATAACCAGATGACCTAAAAGTTCATTTCTTACGAAATGAGAAGCAAAAGCTCATAAAAAACAAGAATGAAATGATGGCAGAGAATCGCCATTCTCTGCTCTATTCCCAAACCAGACTCGCTAATCCCAAATCGAATGAAGAAAACCCTAAGCCCAAATGGAATCAAGAAAACCCCAGTCTAATCCAAGCTAACCGAAAATTGTAAAACAAAGAAGATCAACAAGAACAAGAAGTGGACAGACAAAGAAAAAGAGAAAAAACCTTGTGCATGATCAATGGCAACTACCCTTGAATATGGAAAAACAAGAAAAAATCAATCAAGAAGAAGGACAAGAGGTGCACGAGAAAGAGAAAAGTCCTAAGTCGGTTTTCTTCCCCCCCCCCCCCCCCTTAAAAATGCAGGCTCTTTGGCGGTAGGGGAAGACAGCCTGATTTGTCCTCTCTGATACGAGCCTTCCTAGGACTCGTACTCCCCATGTGGGCACCTCCGCCGAAGGCGCCCGATTACATAGTGAGGCTAACCATTCTTCATTTGAGTTTTGCACTAAACAGGTGGGAGCGGCTTCGGAAGCGGAAGAAAATGTTAGGGAGGTTAAGTCTCTCACAAAGGCGAAGAACAACGGGACAAGGCCAAGCCGGGAGCGCGTGGGAAATCGTTGTGAGACTACGGAAGTCTCCCGTGTTGAAGACCTAGACACACCCGGTCTAGAGGAAGAAGGCCCAAGCGCGCCTTGCTTGGAAGAGAAAGACCCAAACCCACTTAGTTCGGACGAGGAAGACCTAGGTGTTATGGACCTAGATGATGGTGGGCTCGGCTTGGAGAGGAGTGATCCGGTCATGGATCAAGGCTAGTGGGCTCGGACCCACTTGGGAAGACATCTTGGCGAAGCTCGGGCGGACCCGGGCGAGGTGGGGCCTTTGGCCCAAACTAGATCTATACTCATTTTATTTGATTTGAAACACTTGTACCGATTTCATTTTATTAGACTCAGTTGCTTGTAGTCTCGTTTTGAGACAAGATTAGAACCGGTTCGGGCACTTGTATATAAGCCCAAAACCGAGACACTTTTCATTATCGTTAATTGAATTGAAGTTTTTCTCTCTCCATGTGTGGATCTTGTTCGTGGTCCTTAGGGCGTGGCTCCTTGTGAGCAATACACAACAATACCCACCATTGCCGTGGGAGTATTGGAAGTTCGAGCTCCATTAATGGCCGCCGGAAGCCATTAACACTTGATCTTCTACCGTTCCGAACCAAGGAGTCCCTTGGGTAGACAGCCGTGCCTTCCTCTTGAACACGAAGAGGTTGTGAGGCGGCTGGTCTAGAGGAAGTTGAAGAAGAAGCAGCCCGTGGTTCTGGCCGTCTTCCTCCTTCAACATTGACAACCGGCGATCTCTCCTCAACGCCAAGCAAGCCGACTTCCTCTTGCTTGGAGAGCGAGAGATTGGTGTTCCTTCACACAACCTCAACGAGGAAGGAGATCTAGCATCCGTGGGAGCACTCCCTCGCCTAAATAGGTCAACTTCATCGGTAGCGCGTGGAGAAGAAGACTTAGCGCGTGGAGCACGGGCGATAGTTGGGAGGCATCCGGCTGGATCAAACCAGTCGCCTAAATTCCAGCTTTTGGTTGTTGCTACCATGGTAAGTGTGACGTCCCGACCTTCCATTTCGTTCTGCATCATAAGGGAAGGAGAGACGAGGAAGAAGAAGGGAAATCGCGGAAGAAAAGGAGAAGAAAGGCGGAAAAGGCAAGTCTCGGATTTCTGAAGAGAACGACAGAAACCAGCGTTATTCCAAGGCCGATTCCAGACGATTCCCTGGAAGTTTCAGAGCGATCTATAGCTTGCTGGAAAGCTCTCGGTGTCAGGTACGTTGTGTTAAAATTTCAGCTTGATCGGAGGTGGGCGCACCGGTGAAATCCGCCGCGGAAGTCTGCTGTTTCCGCCACCGCCGCTCAGGCGCAGTCCGCCGCAGATCCGCCGATTGCAGAGACCATAACTTCCGATTCCGGTGGAGTTTCAAGGCGGGCTGTACGCCGTTGGATTCATAATTGAATTTCCTACAACATACTAAAAAATCACGGTGATCGGAGTCCGTTTGACCGGCGAACCATCGTCTGCACTTTCTTGTTGCCTGAAGGACTGTTCACCGGATTCCGTGGAGATAGCTTGAAGTCCGACCGAAATACCGGCCATCTCCGGTGTGCTCCGACCAGATTCGAGTGTGGGGTAACTATTGTCGAGACTACCCTTGTATTATTTTGAATTAACCTCATTTAATTCACATTGAGCAAGGGCAAGGGTGTCCAAGGTGGCGTGGTAACCCTAGCGCCAAAAGTGTGCCTAAAAGGCAACTTTTGGGCGCCACTTATCCTTTCCGCCCGGTTTGGCGACGCTTTTGGAAGGAGGACAGCTGCAGCCGCGGGTGGACAGGTGGCGACGTGTGAGGAGAGGCGCCAACTCCCGCGGTCAACTCCTTAGCGACGGATAAGGAAAGTCGCGGATTGGCAAGGGGGACGGGCGGCAAGTGTTCCTAACGCGCCAAAGGAGAGCCCGCCCTTTCCAAACTCGTCTCTACACATTTGGAAAGGGGGATTCCGCGCGATCCTCATTCATTGAACCTGGACACTTACCAAAAGATCTTGTGAGGAGGTACCCTCGGCGCGTGCCACGTGGGGGACGAGATCCCCGCCACCCTAGTGCGCGATCCCTTTCCTTTCTTGTCTCCAACGAGAGAGGAAGGGGTTAGCTCACCCGGCTAGGTGCATTGAACCTGACCCAATTCAGCTAAGGCAAGAACCGGTGTCCATCTTGGAAGGTCCTCACGCACAATCAAAGGAGGTTCTAGTTCATCGAAGGTCACATCCGCCCAAGGCATTCGACATCGAGAAACCGAGAAGAGCAAGAGAAGGACGGCCGGATTTCGATCATCATTCCTCGCCGGACTTCCCAAATTCACCGGAGATCAAGGAAGACACGCGTGCGTGGGCGCTTCCTACGCTAGCCTCCCCCTATCTACGTCACTTCCTAGGGGTTAAACTACGATCCGGTGAAGTGCATTTCCCTTTTGGCTCATTTAATCTTGCTTATTCACGTTCTTGACTACTTTCTATCCTGTACGCTCGGTGCAAGTGGTGTGGCTGGTCCGTTCCTTGGGAGGACTCAAACTCGGAGGAGAGGAACATAATTTGAGGGTAGCCTCAACGTCCGCCGGCGCTCCGGCGATCACTTCCCCCAAACATTACAAAGACCGGGGTTCATTTGGTCTAACGGGTGACGGCTATCCTCTACTAGAAGTTGCTTTCCTAGTTACTTCTTGAACATAATACTTGCTGGTTTTGCCCTGTGAACTTGAATTCCAGCAAAAGGGACGACGGCGCAACCTCTACCCGTGGAGTAGTTGCAGCCCGAGGGGGAAGGAACCGCACTCGCCGGGCGAAATCGGCGATAGCCTCCCCCAATCGACAAATCGTGAACTCTTGGGGTCGATTGGACATCCGGTGAAGATACTCCCTCTCCCTTATTCATCCATCTCTAGATAGAACTTGATATTGTGGTGTTCTTGTGAATCTATCTAGGGTACCATTCAGCCGGAAGGAAGAGAAAAGCTGAATATCGGAGGAACAACTCACGTTGTGGCCTTTACCTCCGGTGGAACCCCAAGCAAGCCTTGGGAGGTAATTTCGGATCACCCTATAGATCCGGGGTTAAGGGTGTACTTGTTTTAGCCTGCCTTTTGGCACTAGCAGCCGCCTGGATTCCCTCCTTGGCACCTTGCCGGGGACACGAATTCCGGGCTGTAGACCACCTATTGGAAACGGGTGTGGCTTGCTCGCTAAGGATTGCATGACAGGATGGTTTGTTGAGTGAGAAGAGTGATTTAAAGCATTGTATCGTGCGCAACTTGTATTAAAGCCTCACATCTTCTCTAGTTATTCTTGTAGTAGGTTTAAGCCTTGGTTGGGAAAAACTTTACTTGTATTTCTGTCCTATTATTGAAGCCGGGGTGACTGTCCAGCGGGGAAGACTCAAATTGTATTAACTTTTAATACCTATTTCCGGCAAGTATCTCCTAGATCCGGGAGAAGGGTCGTCGTCGGCAAGATTTAGTGAATTCGTGACCGTGTCCGGGCCAGACCCTACCACTCTCTGACGCTTCTTGAAGCAACGCCAGACCCCAAATAGTGGTGCTCAAGGAGACGTGGCGGCACAACACTCTTCCCGGCGCAAGCAGTTTTTGCGGTTAATTAGACGACCAATTCTGGCGCTAGTTAATCAAACACCAAATACTTTTAAGTAGCACTAGATGTATTTGCAGTGAGAGGCCATGCTCAACGAACATGCTTTTTCCTCTACCTCAGAGCTGAAAGTATTTTAGCGCCTGATACGTGCCTAATTTTGGCAGCGCCGAGGCTAGCCGGCAGTATGGCCGAGGACACTCATACAGAGCTGACAAGCGGCGTGGACTGCAGTTGGGCCTGCCGAAAACCGCTAGACATGCCGATAACCATAGTACCTTGTGAGGTTGACCTTGATGTGGAGCATCACGAGCAGCAGGCCGCAGTACAATGCATGGCTGAGGACGAGGTGCAAGCCAAAGAAGTGTGCAAGTACTGCCGCTAACATCGAGGAGCGCTCGACCGAGCACAACATGAGGAAGCGGCAAAGGGTTGAGGGCGAGCTTGAGACCGTTGCCACTGCAGTAGGCCAATGCAATGGGCCAAGGCTGGCCGAGTAAAGAAGGCCGAAGTTGTCTACCAGGCGCCTACGCGCGTCGAGCCAAGCACGCGTGAGTGGGTGAAACAACACGACACCTAGGTGAGGTTAAGAGGCTAACACTTGAGTTCCCTTCAGGTAAAACACATGCAGCTGCAGCAGGAGGTGAGGGAGGAGTAGCAAAGGCCGAAAGGAAAGAGACAGGGCTTGAGCTGAGTTCAATAGAGATTGACGACCAGCGGGATAGTGAACCGGTATCCGGTTTAGGCCAGACCAAAGCAAGTGTCGAGACCTTAACCAGAGTGACGGAGCATCATACGGCAAACCTAGGCAAGTGCCAGCCACACAACATCATTGTGAAAGAGCCTGGGCGTAACCCAAATGAGTTACCCCTCAGACCCACAAGTCTGAGAAACATTAGAGCGGGTGAAATCAGATTGGATCAAATGCTCATTTGCTTTAAGTACTTTATTTTAAGTTGCTTTTCTAACGTCTCAGCTTGAGACGCTTTAGACTTGTTTTACTTAAGTTGCTTTCTACCGTCTCGGGTTAGGAGTTAAGTGAATTGAGACACTTTTTTTGTATATAAGCTTAAGGACATGTAAACCCTAAAAATCTTATGCATAATGAAGTGATTTTGTTCTCTCTTTCTATCTCTCTTCCCCGCGGGGGATTCTTCTTCGCCACTTGTCCTTGGCCAGCGGCAGTCAGACTCTTTTCCAACCCCTACCGGTGGTGTTGGATTTCTTTGATACAGCCGACGACTCCTCCCTCTCTTCCTTTTATTCTCTGACTTAACTCACCCCTTCCATGGCCGATAGGAACTAAGGCTTGAATATCCATCTCTTTCTTCTTTTTTCCGACTTAACTCACATCTTCCATGGCCAATTAGAACTAAGGCTTGAAGATCGCTTGGAGTGGCTGCCGGCAACCCCTCGAGCATCAATAATCTACGTACAAATTCCGACCAACAAGCTTCATTCAATCCACGGTGCAATCATCCGAACCACACGGGTGATTAGAGGCTGAGATTGAATCATAGGAAGGCTGCAAAGAAGAACGGCATTCGTGCATTGAGCGAAAGGATTCATAGCGATGCCGACGACTAGCGGTCTATGACTAAGGCAAGTAACCAGACATCTCTCACGGTTCTGCCTATCTTAGATTGAGTGATCTAGATGACTCTCCATCTCTGGCCTAGTGACCGTTCCTAACCGATGACAAGGTAAAAGTGGCTGGTTTCAGCGTAGACCCAAAATCAGACGTGGGAGGAGCTGTCACTGTTTTTTGCTGTATACCAAGATAGACCTGTCTCAACAAATGGTGATTTCAAGAGATTCATAGAGAGTTAGAGGATGAACTATATATCGTTGGAATTGTCTCGATGTCCTTTATAACATACCTGAATTTGGTGGTGTTCGGAGGTCATTTGGGTGAGCAAATCAGTAGATGAACATAACGACTATTACTACTACAACTTTGCTGCATCTGGTGGTAGATCTTTGATTTTGGACCTAGATCTGAAGGTTCCTTGAGAATTTTGAGGAGTTTTATATACCCTTGAAATAATCTAAAAATCTGCTACCACATACCCAAATTTCATTAGGATCGGAGATTGTTTAGGTAGTCACATCCACAGCTGAACAGGTCAATATCATCTGTCGCAACTCTGCTTCGACCAACATTAGATTCGCCATATCAAAGGCTATTTTCCGGTGATCTGTCTTGAGTTTGGAGGAGTTCTTGATACTGTTAGATCCATCTCGATCTCATCTTCAACATATCCGAATTCCACAGTGATCAAATGACATTTGATTGGTGAAACAACGGCTGAACCGAGACTACATGCAGATTGTCCTGCACCGGCGAACCTGCTAGAATCGGAGCTCTTGGCATCGACTGCTACATCTTCCGGTGGACTTGGCCATTTCAGAAGTTTCAGTCAGTATTTCCAGAATTGTCGTTGGGACATTAATTTTATTAACATCATATGGCAAATTCGTGAAGGTCAAATCTATCATTGATTGAGGATAACACATAGGGTTTACTTACCTTAGCCATCGATTAGTTTTAGCAATTTCCCTGATGATGATACTTTTGGAAGGAGATCAATCACGTCCTAGCTAACTCCTCACGCATTTCATCTAAGCCCTACACGGCTACACGTGTCCTCCCTCTAAGGGTGAGCTGAAAAGGGAAGAAAACCGTCATTGAACCTAGACGCTATTCCTCCTTCATTCAAGCGACATATAAGGCAACTCAAGGGCGACATTCTCTGAAGGGTGCTATTTGTCCACCAGATTCAAAGGGAAGTAACGGTCTAGAGGGTCAGCTCGCACGTTACCTTCCAAAAAGGGCAGAGCCACCTCAACACACATTCTCCTTTTTGGCGACCGCTTTCTCCTCTTACAAGAAAGGAAGGTGCGCCACCTCATAGCCGTTATCAGCCCCACTCGCCACCTCAAAAGGTAACACCTCCTCCTCCACCACATTCCATAACCGACCCCAGCCAGCTCACCTATTCCCTAAAGTTCATAAACCCTAGCCTTAACTCTCGTCCACCTCATCTCTCTCGTGGACCCCTTGCCCTACCTTTCATAATTCTCGCCCACTTCCTGCCCTAACCGATCGTTACCCTTCTTTCTCATCTCACCCCAGTATTACCGCACCACACTTACCCTACTTGGCTTCATCCAAACCTATCCACCCCTTGACCTGGTCCACCTAAGGTCAAACCTGACTTGACCGCCTATGGGCTTGGGTATGGTTTGGCCGTCCTAGGCTTGTATGACATGATGTGTTGGATGTGAATGTTTGAATGGTTTGTTGAGTGAGATGAGATATTCATGTATCTATCGCACTTGTACTAGTCTCACAACCTTCTAGCAAATTATAGTATGTTCAAGGTTTTGGGTGGGTAACCTCTCATGTATTCTATCATTCTAGGAAAAAATTTTCAGTTGTGGTTGTTGCCCAACTGGGTAATCATCTTGTAAATAACTTGCTTTTGGTTTTGTCCGACGGCTCCTCTAGGAGAGCTTGGGAGAGGATTGACATCTGGCAGATGTCTTGGTCATTGTCGGGTCTGGGTCCTATCAATTGGTATCAGAGCAATTCAGGGCAGCCACCGTTTTGTGTAACTTCAGTTTCTATTTCAGTTTTGGGAGTTAGCAGTAGAGTAGGCTATTTTGAAGGTTCATACTGACTGATACCAATCTATCAATTGGTGCTTTGAGTCATCTTGGGGTGCAGCCGTGCAGTTTCAGTCGTTTTGGTTCAGTCTAGTAGTTGGTGTCAGTATCATAGCAGTTTTGATTTTAGCATTTGCGGCAGTTTAGTAGTTAGCAGTGTTCTTGTCGTAGCAGTCAGCAAGGAAGAACCAGCAATTAACAGGGGAAAACGAGCTCAAAATCATCTAAAATTTGGTGGATAAGTTCATAACTATTGGTGCTTCAAGGTGATATACGGTACAAAACTTGATTTTTCCAAAATTTTAACTCTACTATCATACCTTCGTGCTGACCAAGTTTGGAAGCAAAATTCTACCGTTTGTTATTGACAGTCAAGACTTTGGGTGTGCACAATGCACAACCTTAGGGTGCTTAAGCTCGAGGTTCACTATCTCGTCAGGCGGATGCGACAGTTTAGGCCCCACTTTAGGGTCATACTAAGAGTGAGAGATAGTTGCCGAGTCACTAGGCAGGACTGCATCCGCTTCTCTTAGACGCACACGGGGCAGAAGTGCAGCTGGTAGAGCAAGGACTATGTAGGCAGTTTTTGAGCAGTTTGATTTCAGTAGTTAGAAATTTATTTCGGTAGTTTAGATAGAGTAGTAGGTGGAAATGGATACGTATCATAAAAAATCAGATATGGATATAGTTTTCAGCACCTATGAGAATGGAGAATGTGTGAAGGACATTGTGTTGATCCACAGAGCAAATATGGATCAAGGTTCAAGGCCTGTTTATATCATGGCGGGGCGAAACCTCGATTGTGATTTAGTTTTCCAGGGCCATCATTTTCAACTTGCCATAGACAAGGCTACCCGATAAATTTGGATCGCCAATGTGACACATGTGGGCAGAATTAGTGTGGCAGGATTTGGGGTAAGACCTCAACAGTGGGTGCAAATTTACCCGGGCAAAGCCATCAAAGTTGGATCCTTGAGCCAACACTTCATGTTGGATACAATACCATCTCAAGTGGCTGTAGAAAAAAAAGAGCCCTCCTCGGAATCCAACGAAGATAACGATGATTCAGAGACATCTAGTGAGGATAGTGACAACTCGGATCCATCAAGTGAGTCGTATACATCGTCTATTGAGGAAGTCTCATTCCTTGAGAACGAAATACACCAGATGAGTCACGAGTTCTTGGAGTGCCAACAACAACTTCGAAAACTCGATGAACAAGGAAAAATCAAGGAAATGTTAAGGGACATGACCCCTTTTCCTTCCAAGGATGAAGGAGGCAAAATGAGTGGTAACTCCAATCCCACGGGCACCACAAGCCATGTAACTCCATTGACAGCTAGTTCGGGTCCCCATCCAAGGAAAATGGGTAACTCCAAGACTTATAGGTAGACATATTCGCAGAAGATCTCAATGGAAAGTGATCGGCATATTCAAGAGCTGCAAGTGTTGACAAAACTGGCTACAGTTACAAATGGTGTCACTCGAACTTCACAAATTCTAGCTGATCCAAAATTGGCTACAACTAGTGCCCAGCTGGAGCCAATGGGAGAAAAGGCTGAGTGTTTTTGCAATATAGAGCTTATGACAGACAGAGAGATATTAGAAGAAATTGACATAATGTGTCAAACTCTAGCTGAAACCAATGAAGGCTTGAAAGAAGCAAATGAACACGCCCATCATGAGAGTATATTGCCAAATGATGGGATAGAGCTGATCCATTGTCAAATCTGAGATGAGCTTGTACTAGGCGCCAAGGGCTGTCATAATGAGGAATCACCCATGGCTCTAGACCGAGAACATATATATGAGTCTCATTTACTGGATACAGCCCCTAATTCGGACCCCATTCCTCAACACGAAGCCTTGGGCTGTCATAAGGAGGACAAAGGGCAGATTGCCGAGAGCGAGCTAGCTTTAAACAGGGAAGCCAATGCTCTAGTTAGGGACATCGCCATGGATTTGGTAGTTGAAGGTAACCCAGCCGCCATGAGGAAGACATTGTTACCGTAGGCCTTCACTCCTTAGGGTGCGTCCAAACTAAAGGAGGATGGCTGCGGCAATACTAGTGAGTTGGGTACACTTTACACGACACACTCGAAGAACAATCTACAACGGGCAGCAACTCTAGAGCTAATTAAGAAAGGAACCGAACTATTGGATGCTCAAAGAGAACATGACAAAGAAGCTTTAGGTTGCACGGAAAGAAGGATTTTTTTCAACGCCATGAAAAGATCTAAACCTACGGATCTTGAGGACTGCACGCCAGACCATTGGGAACCACCTAGTCCCCTAGAGATCCGAGTCTGAGGATCAATTCACTCGCCCCCGCCCCCGCCCCCACCACATGATCCAAGAATAGAAAACATAGCATAAGTGTAGATGAACGTGGATCGACAATTACCTCTTGTGGGACAAAGTGAGGGTCCAAATGATGGACGTCTATGGCAAACCCATGACAGGGGCAAACCGCGGGTTGTGCTGGAAAATCCACAAGCGCCCGGACACTTTCATGGGCAGCCTATGTCTCTACTATGGTAGATACCAAGGGACTACGATCCTAAAAAAAAGGACAGACAGCCAAGCACTAGTTAGGGGCAGACTAACTGGGGCAATAATGATGGTGTACCATAGAGGGCCATGACAAGTATTTCTTCAGCATAGGACCTCCCTAGGCTTATTACCCAAAGATTACGGGCCAGGGCGAGAATGTGTCAGTATGGTAACACAGGAAGGGCATGGTCAGATCACACAAGGAAACGATCTAGCGCGAGCTTGGGGTCAAGCTCGATCTAAGGAGCGTGAATCTGATATGTGCCTAATTTTAGCAACGTCGAGGCCAACCAATAGTATGGCTGAAGACACTCGTACAGAGTTAACAAGCAGCGTGGACTGCAGCTGAGCGCATTGAATACCGCTAGACAGGCCGATAACCCTAGTACCTTGTGAGGTTGACCTCGGTGTGCAGCGCCGAGAGCAGCAAACCAGGGTACAACGTGCGGTCGAGCATGACCGTAAGCCAAAGAAGCAGTGTGCGATGACTGCTGCTAATGCTGAGGGGTGCTCGGCCGAGCGCAGCACGAGGAAGTGGCCAAGGGCCAAGGGCGAGCTTGAGACCTGCCACTGTAGCAGGGCAGTGCGATGGGCCAAGGCTGGCCGATAGTGGCTGAGCGAAGAAGGCCGAAGCGACCAGGGTGCGTACCCTCGTCGAGCCAAGCGCGCGAGAATGGGTGAAACTGCGCGACACCTAGGCGAGGTGAAGGGACCAACACTTGAGTTCCCTTTAGGCAAAACACAAACAGCTGCAGTGGGTGGTGAGGGTGGAGTAGCAAAGGCCGAAATGAAAGAGACAGGGTGATACGACCCTGCCTTGTGACCGCGCGACACCTAGGCGAGGTGAAGGGACCAACACTTGAGTTCCCTTTAGGCAAAATGCAAGCAGCTGCAGTGGGTGGTGAGGGTGGAGTAGCAAAGGCCGAAATGAAAGAGACAGGGTGATACGACCCTGCCTTGTGCCGGGCCAAGTGTCGGCATACGAAGGGTCCGTAGCGGCCCAGGCTGCACCCCAGCTAGGCGGAAACGACTTCAGCCCAGGCGTGCTCAGAACGCAGACCACAGATAATCCGGAACGGCCAAACCGACGCGACCGAGTAAGGAGCAAAGGCAGCCCAACACCACACCTACCTGCCCAGGCTAGGGAGGCTGACCACCGCCCCATCCATGAAAGAGGACGGTCGGCTGAAGCAGACATCACTTGACCATCAGCCGAGCTAGAGGACCTAGGGCCAATCTAGCTGGGCGCTCCGGACGACAACCCGAGGTCGGGCCTAGTAACAAGCACCCAACAAAAGAAGACATGGGCCAGACTCAAGTCCAACCGGCGCAGACAGCATAAGGCCAAGCCAAGTGAGGCCAAGTCCAGCCGGCGCGGATCGCCGAGGACAACACGCAAGGAAGATTGCGCACGCCGAGATCCGACCAACATCCCGCCCGGAGATCACGCAATCGCGTGTGCGCATGTCCGAGGGGATTTGGTCCGCCTCCACACGCAAAGGAAGCTTCCCACATGCCACGGCCCATCCGGCCACTCCCAGCCCGCGCCGCCCGTCTCAGCCACTCACCTTGCTCGGGTCGGGTCCGACTCGTCTTTTGTCCCGGCTCCATGCCGAGTAGTATAAGTAGTTGTTTTGTGTCTTTGTTTTGTAAGCTTTGGAAGAAATCAAGTAAGATAGCTAAGTAGTTGTAGTTGTAGAGCTGCGGCGCAGCACCCCGGCCTTGACCATTTTGTTAAGGATTCAACAATATGAAAGGATTTTGATATTGATGTGGTTCTTCGGTGTCAAGGTACTCTCCCTATCCTCCTAGCTTTGACGTGGTTCTTTGTTGCTAGCCGTAGATTCATTGGTCCCTTGTGGAAGTTGGGTGTGGTTCTCTTTTCTTCTACAAATGCAGACAAGCCACCGTGACGTGGTTCTTTGTCGTGAAGGAGGAAGGTCGTCGTCGGACTTGTCCATGGGAAGACTCTACTCGGTTACTCTATCCTACCGGCCAACCCTCGGCAGAAGGCCCCTCAAGGGCCTCCCTCCCGTCAGCACGCTCTACGTCTGAAGTCTACTCTCGAGCAAGCCACCGGCTACAACCAGGTATAGCCTCCCTAGGCGAAACACACCCCAACCCTGGAGCGCCGCCTCTCCTCGGCAGGAAAGTAGCAAGCTCACCTCCGTCATCTCCAACGCAGGTCCCGCATTAACCTATCTGCCTAAGGGAGGTTAGCGCCCGTCTCCGCCGACGCAACGTCCCCCGTTAACCTCACTACACTCTTGGACGGCATCGGTCGGTCACCAGGAGCCCGATGCACTCCCAAATCCCATTCTCCGCCAAAGGGAGGTTGTCCTCCAAAGGTGACGAACAGCAGGCATCGAAGCACAGCGACAGCACCCGCTCGGCTGGCAACCGCCGACGACTGTGCTGCCCTTGCCCCTCGCCAGCGCCACCCCCACACCTCGTCCCGCCAGCGTCAGCTGAGGTATGCCTTAACCTCCCTACGCTCTTGTCCTAGGGTGAGTTAGGTCGGATTAGAGGCTCTTTAGCCTCACTCTCCCTTGTATCGGGTGGGCTCTTTTTGGGTTTGAACCCTATAATCTGGTTGGGTGAAGCCGATTGAGGAAGGATTTGCATCCCCTCGGGTAGGCGAACCTCTCCGCCACCCCGCCGTCCGTGTGATCCGGGAGCATAGGAGACTCCCTCAGCAGTGCCTCGGCCGAGGGCTCCCACCACATGGCTTGAGTCGAGTTCAGTAGAGATTGACGACCAGCGAGACAGTGGTTCGGAACCCGGTTTAAGCCATACCAAAGCAGGCGTCGAGATCTTAACCATAGCGACGGAGCAGCCTAGTGTAAACCTAGGCAAGAGCTAGCCACACAGCATCATTGTGGAAGAGCCTGGTCGTAGCCCATGAGAGTTACCCCTCGGTTGGGCTGCACAACGAGTCGAGCCAACTCGGGCTCGACTCGAACTCGCTCGGAAAAACTCGACTTGAACTCGACTCATTTATAAACGAGTCGAGTTTGAGCTTAAAGTTAAACTCAAATCAATAAACGAGTTGAGTTCGAGTTGTAAGAACTCGACTCGTTTATGCTAGGCTCGGCTCGGCTCGATTATTGAAAATCGTTTCGCTTAATTATATGAACCAGTTCACCGAGCCACCGATTCTCCGATTTAGGATAAACTTTTTTTGTTTATTGCGTTTTCATCTTTAACACTTTCGTTTCGACTTCTCCCTGTCTCTCTCTCATTTTGACCACCCACGACTGCAGCGACTCACCACTGCTCTCTCTACCACTCACCGCCGCACACGCCATGACCACCACCACTCACCTAATGTGCAACAGCGCCAAAGCGGTGGAAGGGACATTGGGGCTAACGTTAGGGTTCCTCCGATTCTAATCACCTCTCCTCACAACGGAAAGAGGAAATAAGGGTTCCACCTTCGTGTAGCTATTTGGGTAACAATGCGACCATCCAGTAGAGTCTGACCACTATACTGGTTAGTCCCTCTTCTCGCCTTTCCCTGAAACCCTAGCGTTCTTTTGAAGCTCTGCCATACATGTTTAGGGCTTTTTTCACAAGTGGATGTCGAGAGGGAGGTCGCCGACAGACAGATGAAGAGGAGGACGTTCAAGAAGTTCAGTTTTAGGGGAGTTGATCTCGATGCCCTCCTTGACATACCCACAGAGGAGCTCGTCAAACTCTTCCATGCCCTCGCTCAAAGACGGTTTGTATCTCTCGCACTCTGTTTTCCATCCTCCTCTCTCGCTCTCTCTCTCTCTCTCTCTCTCTCTCTCTCTCTCTCTTCTATATGGTTTTCCATCTTTTTGACGAATGTGTAGGTTCCAGAGAGGTTTGAAGAGGAAGCCGATGGCATTGATCAAGAAAATGCACAAAGCAGTAATCAATCTCTTCCTTAAATTTCATTTTCTTTAAGAAACATCTTCCTGGTTGACATAAACAAGTTAAAAAAAACAAGTCATAAACGAGTTAACCGAGTCAAGGGAGTCGAGTTCGAGCTCGACTCTGTATAATCAAGTCGAGATCGAGCTTGTGTCAAGGAGCTCGACTCGAGTTCGAGTCAAGTTTGAGCTCGAGCTCTGTGAGCCGAGTCGAGCTCGACTCGGCTCGTGTGCAGCCCTACCCCTCAGACCCACAAGTCTGAGAAACATTGGAGCGGGCGAAATCAGATTGGATCCAGGTGCCCATTTGATTTAAGTACTTTATTTTAAGTTGCTTTTGTGACGTCTCGGTTTGAGACACTTTAGACTTGTTTTACTTAAGTTGCTTTGTACCGTTTCGAGTTACGAGTTAAGTGAACTAAGACACTTTTCTTGTATATAAGCTTAAGGACGTGTAACCCTAAAAATCTTATGCATAATGAAGTGATTTTGTTCTCTCTTTGAAACTCTTAGCCAATACTATCCCAGTCATCCTAATAATTTGTGTTACACCTTGCAACATCACATTAGGTCCAAGTCTCATTGATTTCTTAGATAAATTTCAATACATTATCTAGCAATTAGATCCTAAATGTACTTCATCCTAGAATAGGTTATCAGTCTTTCCAACTTTCCCAGCATATGCACTTTTTTTCTTGCATTTTGTCTTATGCCTAAAGCTTGATTGTACAAGTATTGATTGGGTTTTGTGTTTGATAACAAAAAGCAAATTTTATGGTTGTCTTTTTCTAGCCTATTCTTGAAGAAGCTAAAGAAGATGACAGTAGAATGAAACTGATACATGAAAACCATTAGGACTAGGGTACATAACCAAAGTAGTTGTTCGGCCCTATCAATAGTCGATAGTTTTTTTTATGGAGTTGCTTGTAATGGGCTTGGAGCAATAATCATGGGAATTAGACCCAATAGAAATTTGAAAGCCACTTTGCCCATCCCTTTTATATGGTGTAATTGGGGTCCTTAGTGCTGGAGCCGTTTTCTCCCTCGAACAGAAAGCTTTGTTTTAACATGCATGATTTGAGGAGACTCTTTTTCTACTTTTGATTAACCCTAACTGCAGACTATATAAGTCTCTTGATATTGCCTTTGTAGCAACTAATATTAGAGCCCAAAAATACTGCACAAGGGGCAATCACAATAAAGACATCATGGCAGCCCTAGAGGAATTAAAACCGCATATGGGTACCATGAATAGGAGCATCAAATGATGAATGGGAGCAATCAAACAACATCATGCTAGTGGCCTCAACCCCCTGATGATGGAAATATAAAGTGACCAGAGGTGTCACGGGCCGACAACTCCGGACCGCGCGGCGCGGCAGACTCTCGCCAGTAAGCCGCAAGCCTTCGCCTCATTTAAGTAGGCGCAGATCACTTGAACGCTTTTGGAAAACTTTGAACACAAAGAACTCAACTTTGCACAGAGTGTGGAAAGAAAACTCGCAATATATTTCACTTCAGAGAGAAGAGTACATCACGAGGGAAAGCAAGTAAGCTATTAACTTTATTTATAAGGATGGCCGAAGCCGCTTACAGAATTCCCGATGCCGACCATCCAAAACAAGGAATCCCAATGTTGCACTTGGGGCCGTTTTGGGAGGGTACTCCGACATAGGTGAACAAACTAGCTTACACCAAGACTCAACATAATCAAAGTAATACAACAAAGCAAAGGACGTCTATACAGACACGACACAAGGGAATAGGCTCCTCCCTTCAAATCAAGCGCCGGCCTCGGCGCCAGCGGCTTCATGGTAGATCCTGACGTCTTTTGGATGACTTCGCTTGAAACGGAAGGCATACTCCCACGTTGGCTGATCATCATCTACCCACTTGACCAAGTATCGCTTCGGTTCACCAAGATAGTTCATTTTGTGTCGAAGGATATGGTCCAACTGACGGTCACTGGCACGTGGGGTGGACGGGGCGCACTGCAGAATCGGCCCTCCGGGGCTGGCTTCTCTCTGGGTCTTCATCATCAACATAGAAGGGCTTCAGGTTGCAGATGTGGAACACTGAATGCACCTTGAAGTCTGGCGGTAGATCTAACTTATATGTCAGCTTCCCAATTCTCTTGACCACAGTGAATGACCCTTCATACTTTCTGATCAACGCTCGGTGTCACCCACGGAAGATGCCCGAGTGGTCTGGGTAAAGCTTGACAAGAACTTGGTCTCCTACTCGAAACTAAGCAGGTCTCCGTTTCTTGTCAGCCCATTTCTTCATCTTTTTGGCGGCCTTGTGCAAGAACGCCTTCGCTATCTCCGTTTGTTCCTGAACCACCAACATGGGAAAATTCAGTCAAAATTAAGTAGTATTTTCCTTAGTTTTCGCCTTGAGGACAAGGTGGTTCTTGGAAGGGAGGAGATGATACATGAAAACTGTTGGGACTAGGATAAAAATACCCAAAATAGTCATTAGATTCTATTAACAATTGATCCTTTTTTAATCAAGTTACTTACTTGTAATGAGCTTGGAAAAGTCATCATAAGAACTAGACCCAATAAAGATCTGAAACCCACTCTTCCCATCCCTTTTATATTTTGTAAATAGGGTTATGAGAATAACGAGAACTTTAACACAATGCCTTAGGGCTGGAAATGTTTTCCCCCTCAAAGCAGAAATTTTTGTTTTAACATGCATGAGTTTAAGAAACTCTTTTTTTGCTTTTTTTTTTTTAACCATAACTGCAAATTGTATGAGTCTCTTTGGTATCACTAATATCAGAAATAAATCGGTGAGATGTCAAACAAATCATTAAATGACAAATATGAAGTACAATTTTTAGGCACTTTAAAAAGTCAAAAAGTTTCATGAACAACAATTCAATAAAGCATTATTTGTGAGCAAGGGTTCTCTCCTAGTTGAAGATACAATAAGTTGTCTTGTTGTACGTATGTGTGTTCCATGTTTTATTTTTTAATTAAAGAACACAATTATATTTAAAGTAATTCTCAATATATAAATGTCATGTTGCCTAGTGTGCCTACCCATGATACCTTATTTGGAAAAAATGAAGGTTTTGTAACCACATTAGCAAATAAACAAATTGGCATTGGTCAAAGTAAAAAATGATATTATAGGATCAAATGATGTTTGCATGTGTAATTTTATGTTACATTTATTTATTTATTTTAGCAAGTTATGTTTGTTATCTGTATGTTTAAATGGGGCATCAGTTTCACATAGTTGTGAAATTGTTATGAATTAGACATGTGTTGGTCTTCATGCTTCATTTTTGTATAGTATAACAGACCATAGTCTTGAAATTAAGAAACTTTATATTTTTCATTGAAATGAACCTCATTGATGGGTGCAGGTGGTTGAAAGTGTTATGATAATCATTGGCGGATGATGTGACATGTTTTAGGTAAGCTTGAACTTGAGGAGATCTAGTTAAATTGGTGGACCCTTCTAACGAGTTTCTTATTGTAAATTGTTGGGTGCATTTTAAGATCTTCATTTGTCCATTGATTAGCATAAGTTGTAAAATTGGGCCTTATTTTAGTTAGATGATGCCTTTTTTCATGTGTGTGACTTTGTTATTGTCATTTGGGCATGTGTGACTTTGTTATTGTCATTTGTGTGTCTCTAGATTTATTCTATAATTCAACTTGGCACTGCTGTTACAAATGATCGATATTGACTTGGTGTATTTGCTGGCAGCAGATGAAAGGAATTACTAGAATGTACGTTTGATATGTGTGCAACCCTTCTAGGATGTACATTTAATATCTGCGCAACCCTTCTTTTAATTGGTAAATGTACTAATGATTCTGCAACGTTGCCAGATATTTATGGTAATGAGCTTTTAGGTAGTTTTACCCTTCTTCGCTTCAACCAGTGGATCTTTTTGGACTTCAAGTTCCTGAGATGAAAACCTATATTGCTTCACAAGCAATTTTTGGAGGACGGCGCATCATGCTTCTGCATTTCTCTTGTTTTTTTTTACTAAGGAAAGTATTCAGCCATTTGAATATTTAGCTTGCTTTTATATAATTTGTGAAGAAACTCAACCATTTGCTCTTCTAAAGAATGAAAGCTATAATGGGAATTATCTTGCAACACATACTTGCTGAATAGGTGACGTTAATTTTCCAGTTTCCATTTGTTTTTTTGGCTCATTTATGTTGTTTTCAAATGCATGTATTTTGGCTCATTGCTTGTATTAATACATAAGCTTGTACATTTTACATATTTGTTATTTGTTTGTGATCTGAGAATGTATTCTTTTCAGGCAATACTTGGTGCATTGTTGTAGTATTCTATAAATGTTGTTTCCCTTGTAGGCAGCTTGTGTCATTGGTTGGTGATCTGTGAGTACTGCTAGTTGGTGCTACTGCTGTTGAAACATGAGATTCAGTCATACTCCTTACAACTAAAAACATCAATTACTTCATGATGCAGGGAGTTGAAGCTCTTGGTGTGATTGGTTTCAAGAGAAGCACTCAACTGATAAAGTCCTAGTACAAGTTCAGCTAGTATTAAATTTCAAATAGTTGTGTAAACAAGATTATGTGGATAATAAAGACCAATTTTTTTGAATTAATATATATATATATATATATTTGAAACTATAAGCTGTATTTCCTTGTAGTGGAAGGTTTTTTAGGGTTCCCTCAACTTCTTACACTACATCAACAATGGCATGTAAATATGTGCAATTGAAAAGTCAGTGAGAGTTCAGAACTTCAGATATGACATTAAATGTTAACAATGGCATATGAATGTGTGTCATTGAGCTTCCTGGACACTTACAATCCACCATATACCATATAATGACACATTGAATGTGTCAATACAAACACTTTTTAGCGGCATTTAATCATTGCTATAGAAAATCATTCAGCATTTCTTCACTACCAAGACAAACAAACTATTGTGCTTCAAACACTGTTCTGAAACACACTTTGATAATGTTCATAAGAAAATGACAATAACACTTTCTGAGTAGCATTAAAAGGCTTTTGGAGGCAAATTGTATTTGTTATAAATGGTATGCATTTGTGCCATACACAAATACTGCCATTGAAAGGAGTCACTAGCATATTGTTCTTCCCACCAACTGTTTTCAGTGGCACTTGATAAGAACCACAAAAAATTAGTATCCTTGAGCTCGATGAAGACCATCTGATGTTAACGGATGATCTTAAAAAAAAAAAACGATGGTGGGGGAGGTGAACCAGTTTGCCCCTTTTCTGCAAGGGGTGGGTCACTGCCTCCAACTCGGGCTCAACTCAAACTTGCTTGTAGAAACTCAACTTTGCGTTACTACATAAATGTGTTATGGATGAGGGATTTTCTTATTTCTAAGTTTTCCTTTAAGGGGTGTTTGGATGCAGAATATGTACATTATTTCTTTAGACTTCGTGTTACATAGTCATTCATAGTTGAATTAGCTAAAAGAAACCAGTTAAATTGAGTTAACGAGTTAAAAGAAACGAGACAGGGTGAATGAACATAAACGAATTAAAATAATTAAGCGAATCGAGCCAACTCGAGCTCAATCCTGTTCTATGGAGCCCGACCCGGATATAAGCCAAGCTCGATCTTGATTCTTTTGAGTCAAGCTCAAGCTCAAGCTGGCCACTGGCCACATCTTCTTTTGACCTTGATCACAACACCTCTTGTAATGATATACTAGGTAGCAGCAAATGGGTCTCTTATCCCTATGAAAGGGAAAACACATATTTTTGACAAGAATCATGATAGCAATGTTTTGGTAATGCCTAAACTTACAAATAATCTCCTTTTGATTAACAAGATCACTAAGGAATTCAATTGTTGTGTAATCTTCTATGCTCATAGTGTAATATTTCAGGACCTGAGGACTCATGCTATGATTGGTGAGGGTTCTCTTGTGAATGACTTGTATCACATATCTTTTCAAAATCAAGTTTTGACTGCAGTTGGTGGAGATATTGCAGACTTATGGCACAAATGACTCAGTCGTCCATCTTCTAGCATTTTGAATTGCTTATTTCCTAAACATTGTTTTGATTATTTAGATTGTGATATTTGTCGTGTTGCTAAGATGATGACTAGAAAAATAATTAATTTATCTAACTCAGAAGTGTGGGGACTGGGGACCTGCCCTTGTTGTTTACATTGATGGTTATCAGTACTATCTTATGTTTGTTGATGGTCATTCTCGTGCTACTTGGCTATGCTTCATGGAAAACAAAACTGAAGTTTTATCTCATTTTAAAACCTTTTATAAAATAGTTGAAACCAAATAGAATTAAAAAATTAAGGTTTTAGATCTGACAATGGCACTGAATACAAAAATCATAAATTTGAAAATTTTCTTAGAGAAAATGTGATATAGAACATCAAAAATACTTCCATTGACACATCATAACAAGACAGTGTATTTGAAAGAAAAAATTGTCACCTTCTTGAAATGGCTAGAATCATTCTTTTTCAAATGAATATTCCAAAAAATTATTGAAAATTTGCTAAAATGCTTTGGCATGCCATGTTATAAATAAAACTCCTAGTAAGCATTTAAAATATAAGCACCTTATTGAGATTCTCTCTAACACTAGGAGTAAGCTAGATCATCTACACATATTTGGTTGCACTTGTTATATCTAGATTCATCCATCTAAAAGAGATAAATTGAGCTCTAGGTATATCAAATGTGTGTTTGTTGGCTATAGCTTCAGTAGCAAAGGGTATGTATGTTTTGACCATACAACCAAGAAAAACTATGTTTCTCGAGATGTTTAATTTAACAAAACTCGATCCTTCTTTGCAAACCTCGAGCATGAAATAATTCAGGAGGAGTTAGTTTCATCTAAATTGTATATGTATGATGATCTATTTATCACCAATACTAATGAGCAGGTAAGCGATCCACCTGAAACGTCTCATGAGTCAGTCTATTGAAGATCCAGATAAGCCTCTGAGACGATCCGAGAAAGCTAGGCGGCCACCAAGTTGACTTGCTTGCCTGACCATAAGACTTCTTCCACAATCTCTTATCAAATCAACAATTATCTCAACTACAATCAGGTATCAGGGAAATACACCATGTTCATCAAGAGCATGGGTAAGATCAATGAGATGCGGACTTGCCAAGAGGCCATAAGTGATCCTAACTGGACAAGGGCCATAAATGAAGAACTGGATGCACTAAACAAAAACAAAATATGGAATTTTATAGTGGCTCCCAGATGCATCAACATTGTTGGGTGCATATGGCATTACAGGGTGAAGTATAAGAGCAATGAGACTGTAGAACGGTAGAAGGTGAGGTTGTTTGCAAAGGAATTTATGTAGACTAAGGGTCATGATTATGACGAGACCTTTGCTCCGGTAGCTAAGATGAACACAATGAGGATTCTTACTATCTATTGCATGCAATAATGGTTGGGGAATTCACCAACTAGACATGAAGAATGCCTTCTTACAAGTGAATTAGACGAAGAGATTTATATGTCTTTGCCTCTAGGACATCCCAAGGAAGGAAATGGCCTTGTATGTAAAACCAATAATGTTTTATAGGGGCTGAAACAATCTCCAAGAGCTTGGTGTCTAAAGCTTAGTCAATCTCTTGAAGGAGTTGGATTTCGGAGGTGTCATTCAGACAACATTCACTTCAATAAAAGAGAAGGAAGCGATTGCTCCTTGGTACTCATCCATGTAGATGACATTCTTGTAACTGGTAACATCCTAGAGATCATAAAAACATCTCAAAGGCTACTTACCTCAGAAATTCCACATTAAAGATATCGGAAGGCTTAAGTACTTTTTTAGGATAGGAATAGCCCAGGCACATAACGGTCTTTTCTTGTGCTAGAGAAAGTATGCATTGGATATTTTAAGGGCATGTTTGCTTGCTTAGAAATTCACTTTAGCTGCAAAAAAAAAAAAAAAAATCAAATTTTCAAAAATATTTCCTCCCCATCAAACAAGGGAGGAAAAAAAGTATCTGTTACCTCATTTTCTGAAATTTTTATTTTGGATGTTTTTTTCACCGTCACCGTCAGGGGTGAAAAAAATGCCCGTTAGGGCATTCTCCATCTCCTGCGAGAGGAAGAAAGAGGGGGACGCCATCTCTTCCGTCTTCCGCAGCAGCTCTCCTTTGCCCTTGTCCTAGCCTTTGCATATCTCCTTCCCCCCGACTGCCACTGCGTGAACAACAAATCCGCAGATAGTTTTAATTTTGTTTTATACCTTTCTCCCTCTCGCACGAGATGGAGAATTTGTTGGTTAGGCATATTCAACATTCCCTCCATCTCTCTCTCTCTCTCTCTCTCTCTCTCTCTTCCTCTTCTGTCATCAGTGTGAAGGTCTTTGAGATTGAGTTGGTTCGATGTGTTTTTTGTAGAACATGGACAAATGTTCACCAGTTTTAGGATGCAGATGAGAAGGTTCAACTGTTTGAGAATGTTGATATTTTTATAACTGTTATGTTTTCTGTTTTGCGAGCTAGAATGTTAGCTTAAGTAGTTCAAGCTGTTTGTATGAATGGAAGTTCGAACGTTTTCTGGTAAAATAAAATCAAAAGGGAGGGAAAGCTTTTTTCATCAATATTTGAGTTTTATTTGTAAAAAACTTTTAGCTACAATTACAAAAACCAGACTTTTGTTCCTGGTCTTTTACTAGAGGTCAGAAAGTCTTCTGCTAGTAGAAAATCACTTTTGGGATGTGGCTTGAAAGCGGACCGCGGAACTTAAGTTCCTTGCTTCCTCCACTGATATGGACTCACTTCCATTTTCAAATGAGACATTCCAGGAGACGTGCAGACTAGCCAGGACCAAACCAATGGTCCTAAATCCCCTGTCTCCCTGCTACCCAAAAACAAATTCGCGGTTGTAATGGCGTTTGACGTTAATTTTTAAGTTATTGTGGGGGGAGGGAGGGGGGGATTGAACTGGTATGTGCTGGCCAATTAGTACTAATTAGTTTTAACTTCATTATGGGTCAAAGTGAAAGTCTGGTGTCTTCCCATCACCTTGCCACCAAATAGCATGGTTGGATATAACTTTCACTACTAAAAGCAAGTGGATCATGATGATATAAACTGACCAGATGACAGATTTATCATGAAAAATTGAATAGAATTCTTGAGGATGGTGGCCTGCTGATGCCTGTTCAGCCAAGAAACAAGTTTGAAGGAAATATGTTTCTCAGTCATCACACACAACAAAGTGAGAATGGGAAAGATTTTTTCCATTCCATTATTCAGGCAACTTATTTCCAGAAAATTTTTTCTCATTCCAGGTTTTCAATCCATCAAATGGCCCCTAAAGGAAACATGGAGGACTAATGCGACCTTCAGAGATGCCAATAGAATCTAATAGTAAACTCGAAGCTTGCAAGGAAGAACCTGAAGTTGATAAAGAAAGATTTTAGCATATGGTTGGAAAACTTATCTACCTTATATTACTGTCACGTGACCTGACATTGCTTATACTATAAACAAGGTTAGTAGATATATGCAGATTCCAAGATTCAACATGAATGCTATTAATCATATTTTGAGAAATATTAAATCCTCACCGAGACAAGGATTATGGCATAACAGAAATAACGACATTGATGTTGTGGGATTTAAGGATGCTGACTGGGTAGGAGATATCAGTGACAAAAAGTCTGACTTAGAGCATTGCATATTTGTTGGGGGCATCATATTAGCATGGAAAAGTAAAAAGCAAAGGGTAGTGGCATGTTCTAATGCAGAGGTAGAATGTCGTGCTGAATTCTTGTGCAAGTGAGCTAGCGTAGACAAAAAGTTTAATTCAAGAGTTGGGCTTCAATGTGTCAAAATCTATGGACATGTTTTGTGATAATAAAGCTGCCATACACATTTTAGCCAATCATGCGTTCCACAAAAGAAATAAACATATTTAAACAGATTGCCTTTCCTTAGAGAAAAAGGTTATATCAAGACGAATCAAAATTCTATACATGACGGGGGAGGATCAAGCTATCGATGCCAAACTGAAGGTGTGTCTAAAGCCAAGCTTCAACAAGTAATTCACAAGTGGAGCTATCTCAAACATACACACCCTACTCAAGGGGGACTATTAATGCATGTTATTTCCGACATGGGGTTTACTTGTCATTTGCTATATTCATTTTCTGGGCAAGTGTATCAGCCACCTTTTTGCTTACGTCAGTTGGGATCTAGACATTGAGAGACACTGATCTTATCACCTCATATACACAACTTGCTATGCAAGGTTCGCTAGAATAACTTAAGGGTATAATAATGTTGGTTTTTAAAATCTTATTATTAAAAAAAAATCTCGTGTTATTAAGGCCTCGTTTGATGCCACAGTAGTAAATTTTTGAGTGGTAAACTTTCCATAAAAAAAATCCAAGAAAAGTGTACGGTGAGTATATTTTAAGATTTTTCCAAATCCAGGCCGCCTGGAGGTTTTTTCCTAGAGAAAAGCTTATGTGTTTGTTGCAAAGGAAAAAATTGCCATGGATAACCACTTGTAATTGGCGAGCAAACAGTGGTACAAAAAAGAGGTTTCATGAAGCATTGCAAAACAAATCTGAATCTAAACGTGTTTCTTGCACAACGTTGTTTGGTAAAAGAAAAAATCAACAAGCAAACTCGTGAAATAAAAACTCAACCACAGATTACAATTACTTGACTACAGCAGAACCCCAACCACAGATTCATCTGCAATCCTGTCGACGGTATCTTTCAGGGCTGCACCAAATGGAAAAACCTACATGATCAAACAAAATTTTAAGCAGAAAATGAATATAGACAAATAAGAAAGAGAAAAACCAAGAAGACTGATTACAAAAAAAAAAAAAAAACCCACGAAACAGAACGTCAGAGGGAAAGCACCGAAGAAAATGACGAGACCCACTCTTCCCCTTTGGCGCCGCTCATTGGCATCGCCTTGACTTCAAACCCTCTCTTCTCCCCCTTCCAGCGCTTAAGAAACCAAGTTATTTGTATCTTCTTCTCCTTCTACCCCAAAACTAACGGAAGCACCCAATCCCTAGCTCCTCAGCTCTCAATTCATTATGAACATAATATGAAAAGATCACAAAAACCAACCGTGATCTCGATCACATTAACTACAGTCCAATAATGAAACAAAAATTGGGGAGAACCAAAGTCAGAAGTTGCTGAAAAGGAAGAAAAAATCGAGAATGAGAAAAAGAAATCTTGACGGGCAGCATTTGAGGGGGCGTGTTAAGAGGAACGTCCCAAGCTAGCCAACCGTAGTTACGACCAGCTCATTCCACATTCAAATTTCTCCAATCTGGCTGACTACAATTACGATGGAATGTTGGATGGAAATCTGGCTAATGATGGACAGATTGCCAAAACGGAAGTTATCGCAAACTTAATTCCAATCTCTCCAACAAGATTAATGACAAATCAAACAGTCATGAAAAGTTTATCTTGCATTCAAATGGCTGTAATCATGAAAGTATCCAACAATTACAGCAATGGAAAGCTCAATCACAAATCATGCACTATCCGTGATCATCAAAATCTAGTGCATTGTCAACCTGAAACTGTAGGAGGAGCAATTAAACAAAATACTTCAATGATTGCTCGATGATTCTTGCAGTTACAAAACTGTTGTATATATTGTAATGACATAAGTAAGACTAATCAAGAAAAACAGCTAGAGAGCACTTTTTATAGTGGATGTAGATTCTCCCCAACCGAACCATGTAACTTTGTCTTCTTTCTCTAGTCTCCTTTTTCTTCTCTTGCTTTCTATTTTCTTTAAACGATTGAGAGAGATGGGAGCATAGGGACAGAGGAGACGAACGAGAGAGAGAGAGAGAGAGAGAGAGAGAGAGAGAGAAGCAATAAGGGGCGAAGAAGTAGGAAGACATGAGAGAGGGATATTGAGAGAGGCGAGAATGGGGAGAGAGAGGAGATGAGTTCGAAGGCTGAGGAGAAGAGCTAGTTCAGAGGGAGAGGGAAACTAGATGGGCGGGCAAGGGAATTTTCATTTCCGTGCCACTTTTTAGGTAGACAAAGAGAGAGGGAGAGGAATGAACATAAGTGCTTTGAGAAATTTCCTTTTTCAATCAATGTTCCTGTTTATTACAGGTAAACTAGCATCTCCTTAAGTACATTCATGAAGTGCTTTACAAACATGGCCAGTTATTCATAATAAACATATCAAAAGTTGGGCAGTAAATTGAAAATTTCTAGATATTGTTTATTCGAGGACTAATTCTCTCTTAATTTACTTAATTTTCCGTTGAGCAACCGGTGGTCTAGCCCTTGGTTAACCCACACAAGAAAGTGAAGTGGATATCGGGATCACCATTAATTTCAGATCATATTACTAAAACCTGCTGAAGTAAATATACGGTCGATGACATTACACTTATTCATCAGAATTCATTAGTACACTCCTCATCAACTTATTACTTTCGGCAGCTTAAGAGGCATCTTAAGATAAAAGAAGTAAGCTGCCTAGAGGAGGAGTGGAAAGCGAGGGAAAAAAGAAAGCAGATAAGAACGAAAGAAACAAGAAAGTGAAGTGGATATATATAACTAGAAGAAACAAGAAAGTGAAGTGGATATATATAACTAGTTGGCCAGCACAGAGGCATGGAGCTAGGAGAGTGAGTGTGGGCCTTCTTCTAACACGCCACAGAGAGAGGAGGGCCACAGAGGCAGCGGTTGTGGAAGAAAGTGGTGTTGTCGAATTGCAGGAGTTGACCTGCATAAGGAATCATCCCACAGAGCCTGTTGTAGCTCACGTTGAAGATCCCCAAGCTGGTCGCGTTCACCAATTCCTTGGGGATGCTGCCGCGTATGATGTTGTGCGAGAGATCGAACCTATACAGCTTGTCCACCGGAATCTGAACGGCGGTGAGATCGAAATCGAACAGATTCCTGGACAGATCGAGCTGCCATAGTGTTTTGGACCGATTGTTGAACAGCGGAGACGGGTCGCCAATGAGACGGTTCCATTGCAGTTCGATCTGACTCCAGTCGGTGTGTGCGAGGGACTTGGGCACCGGACCGGTGAGGATGTTGTGTGCGAGGAAAATGGAGTTGCCCTTGAACCGGCCGAATGCCTCTGGTATTGAACCGGTGAGCTGGTTGCGGTCAAGCCGCAGCCAGTTTAAGTTGGGCAAGTCGAAGAGGTAGGGTGGTATCGTGCCGGACAGTCGGTTATAGTTGAGAACGAGGGATTCCAGCTGAGGTAGCCGGTGGAGCCAACGGGGGACGGGACCGGTGACGTTTGTCCAGCTGATTTCCAGCCAGGTGAGCCCCGTCAGGTTGGACAGGAACTCCGGGATCTCGCCGGTTAGGCCTGGTACTTTCGTTATGAAAAGCTGTTTCAGGTAGGGGACACGGGCAAGGGACGGTGGAATCCGGGGAATGGGTATGCCGTTAAAAGCAATCGCGTTCACCCTGCTGGTGTCAAAATCGCACGAAACACCATGATAGTGCTGACAGCAATCGTCGTCCGGTAGCCATCCGTTCGACATTGTGTTGTTCAACTCCCTGTTGATATCCTGCAGGATTTGCCGGTCCTCCGGGACGCACCGCCACCGGTAGGCGGTGGTACTGGAGGAGAGTGTAAGGAAGAGGAAGAAGGTGAAGATGAGCTCAATGAAGGAAGACATTTCGATCGGCCAATGGATCGATGAGTCTGGATCTTTGCCAGGGTCATCTTTATACTAGTTCTGGGCAGCGGTGGCTGCTGAGAAAACGAGTGGAAGTTTCAACAACGGCGGCGAGTCTGGAAGATAAGAGGAATCCATTAATTTGTAGGATCCACTGCTTGCCCTAACTAAAAAATGGTGTGTAGCTCAATCAGCCTTGTCTGCTACAAATCTATGTGCCAGCTTTTGATACTTTGAGATAGAAGTTACCAAAATTGACTACAAATTTCTTCTCACTATTGAGATATTGTTGCACACAGCCAGTTTTAAGCATCATGTTTCTAACGTCGGTTTTGGCTTTGGAGCTTCCTAAGAAGTGCCTTTCTTTTTCTTTTGCTCCCTTTTTTCTGTTACAACACTTTTCAAGCGACACCGACCCCATGTTACTGAAAGTGAGGATCACAGCCTTCTGCTTATTTAAGATAGAGCGCAATAGTTACGTCCCCAAATAAGACTTTGCTCAAAAGCAATGTAAACTCCCAGTGGACCTGAGATCCTATTTGCTCTTTAATAAATGGAGGAATATGCCAAGAAGGTGCGGTGTTGCTGGGTTGGCGCAATAGTTACGTATTTGTCTGATTCAATGCACTTTCACGATGTAGTACATTGTTCACAGCCGCCATCCTTTTGCCAAATGCAAACAGACTGCTGCTTATTTGACCGGTCCTTCAATGCATCCAGGGAGTCATGTTCGGTGAGCTTGAAATGATTCGAAACTGAGGTTGTTATGATCACGGGGTGCACCACTGACTTCCCATGTCACGCCCCATAACCGAAGTAGATTACATGCACTTCGGGTGCACGAGTGTACCAAAATCTATAATGATCAGAATACTTTTGGTCAGTAAAAAGGGAGTTCCTTACAAGAAAAAAAAAAAAAAGTATAAAAATCAATGTTGTTAACGTGTTAAAGCACTAAGCCTATGAAATGAGGTGGAGCAGTCAGAGGCGAAGTGAAGCGTAAAGGACTAAAATCATTAAATGTATAATATCTATAAAAATCATGTTAAAATTAAGTAACAACAATGTAAGTAAAAAAAGAAAAAACGTGAGGAAACTTATTTGCTCTTGTTATCAACCGGAAAATTATATTGAAAAATGACAACTCAAAACTTTGTTGGCTGCTCACAACTTATAACATGATCTTCTTAGCTCCAAGAACAAGGAAGAACTTAAGTAAGTGCTTGGCCAATCAAAATCAGATTTTAGGAGTCGCCAATCAAAACCACTTTGAAGCAGTGCTATAAAAGTTGGTTTGAATCAGTTGAACAAAAATGGAGGGTAATAAAAATTGAGGTAGGAATAAAATTGATCATGCACAAATGAATAAGAAACTACTAAATTGCCGTACAAGAAAGAAAACATTCAGTTGTTTATGTACAAAAAAGTTAGCTGTATAAAGTCAAACCAAAACATATGACAAAGTTTCAAATAAAAAAGTGTTGTTCATCTATGTCCTATGTTTCCACAGTCTCCCCCTTTCTCGTCAGTCGATACATACCTTGAGACCAACATGTAACATCAAAATCATTAAGCTAACAAGTTCGATACAATGAAATTACGTTGTAAAACAATATTAAAAGGTTAAAAACAATTATTACCAGTTGGCTGCCGGTACATATACCAAAGTAGAATGTAATATGTTCATCTAATTCAGTTAACTTAGCAATGTGTTCCTCCAATTGAGCAACTTCTGCTTCTAAGTTAACTACTTTGGCTTCTAATGCAGTATTTCATGCTATGAGTTCATCACAACTAGATATTTACCCACTAAATACGATAGAAGCTTTGACACCAATACCAAAGGAACAAATACGTCCATTCTTATTAGCACCAATAGCTTGAAAGCGGATTGGTTGCGTGTTTCATGGTCACATGTCCCTCTGAGAGCTGAGCTAATATATTGGTCATTTTGTCCTATAAATAGTGATAATCTCTAAAAATAGTAAATACAATAAAAAAATACCCATATAAATATTACTTTGATGCAAACAATCTTCTTATTTATGAAACTGCAACTAAATTTGTAATGAATAAGGGCAGTTACGAGATATCCGGATAGGGCTCAGTGGCCACTATCCAACATAAGCCTTACAATCATTACTGATGTTTCTATACTATGGCAATGCACATGCTTGGAGGTCCTAATCTTCAACCAAAATCATGCACGAGATGGGTTTTCTTCACCAGCTACTTCTTGTAAGTTCATAAGGGCTTTTAAACACCAATGAAAACCACATGTACAAAATCTGAAGGTATAATGTATGAGAGAAGAGTTACTAGGTCATCACTTACATGAGCAATGCTTTTTGTGCCCATGGTATGCAAACATTTGATATTTGGTTGATTATCAGAGTTTTGTGCACTAATAGCTTATTTAACATAATATAGTTGGTAATGTTTGAAAAAGTAAAACAAAAATGATCACTTGAACTATCGGTGTATTTACCTGCAATTTCTCCATGTCAAAGTACCTCATCAAAGCCTCCCAATCTCAAACATAAAAATTATCTAGCTTATGCTTCATGCGCTTTGTGAATGTACCATATTTTTTATAGACCTATTGCAACTTTGATTGCCAATCTCTTATTGCTTGTGCATATTGCTTCATTACCTAATGTCTTACATTGACTTCAATTGTATAATATTCATATAAACTACATACTTGTCAGATGGTTTTTAATTTAATAACTCATATTTATGTAAACAAAACTTACTTTAACACGACCCCACAATTGATCTTTGTAGAAATCTGGTAACTTTGTGAATGAAAAGTATGTTACTAGAGTCTTTAGTGGGTCTCGAGCGATCATGCCAATATATGATCTCAGTTTTCTAGTTGTTTTACCAACATGTTGGCCACACGTATTTGTCCTTATGTTATCTTGTAGCTTGCAGATTGATCGATGGTGCTAAGGCACAATTTGTTTCATAATCACCAAATGCACAAACACGAACTTGCCTAATTGACATAGACAAATTTAAAGATCATTAATACACAACAAACAAAATATTTACAATCAAACATATATTAAGGTATGACAAAATTACAATGCATGCAGTTATTTTTGTAAGACATATATGTACTATCTAACAAACAAGTATGGACATTTATTTGATTTACCTCTATTACAGATTTTGTGTTCATTCTGCCCTGATCAGTAGCTATAATGCCAATTGATGTTCATGCGACATCCATTCTAACAAGTTGTAGATCAACATCATCTATGTTTGATTCAATCTATACTTGTGCATATAATTCAAGTGCAGATTGCATGTCATTTATGTCACTTGTTTCTTATTATCATCAACTCCAGGTTGTACAAGTACATCATAAACATCTCTTTAAAACAACAAGCTATTTTTAACTTTATTGGATTGTTGACATAAAAGATGTGTTCAACTAGGCTAGGAAAATAAAATGATTCCTCTTCTATGCATAAGTATTTGGTGTTGACCAGCGTAAAACTATATTCATCTATTTTAAAACCTTTGCCATGACTTACAACATCATACCAATTACAATTAAAAATAACAAACTTTAAACATGGAGGTTACTCAATCTCCAAAATGTATCTGATGACACCACAGTAAATTACTTCACCAGTAGGTGGTGCCCTATCTCTTGCACTTGAGTAGCTTGAGTTTGTTGACTTCGATAGTGCACTACTGTTTTGTGTTTTCCTTTATTCTTCAATTGCATTTGTATGATATCTATAATCGTTTATGGTGTACCCCTTATATTGCCTTGCAAAAGCTTGCGTATATTGCGAGAGAAAAATAAGTTCCTCATTACTGCTTTCAACAGAATCTCGAACACGTGTCATGGATGTTTTATACACATATATAATAGTTGTTAAATTAGTGACTCATTATTAATTTATATGCAAAAACTGAAATGCAATTAGTGTGACAAATATTTCATACGCGGTCATAGAACCTTGTAGCAAACTTGTTCTTGTAGAACCATGTAGCACTCTATCTCATGAAGAGTCTTCCTTCGTTTATTCCATTATACAACATGCATATGCTCTTTGCAACACAAATTTACTTAAAATTGTAAGAATAATAATGACATTAAACAATATGACTACTTTTTTGTATATTTTATTTACAATTCTCACTGAAGAGATGAAGCACAAAGAGAATAGTTGAAGCGTATGTATGAGTGTACTTGCAGCAATATAGCATTATCTATTGTAACGACTTCATAAGCTCTTAGAGGACATCCCTTGTAGACGATACTACATATGCTTGTCATAGTAGGTTCAACGTCATCATTTTTGGGAGAAAGGAACAGATGGAGGCGGTGATGTGTTCCAGTAAAGGATATGGCAGTTCTAAATGAGGAATAACAAAGTAAACAAAAAGCAGTATTGAGAAAAATTAACAGAAAAAACAAAATAAAAAAAAAAAAACCTTCAAATGTCTAATTCTATGTTTGTTCTTAACTTCAGACAATAGGCAATGTTTCTATGTATTAGTAGCTCTCTTTGCAACAGATACGGATGAACAGATAATCTCAACGTACTTTGTCAATTTGGTTAAGTTTGACTTCTTTGTTTCTTTAATATTCAAATAATGCTCGATTTTAGTATCTCTTACAAGATTTAAACATGTTCTTGTAGAAGAGAGTTGCAGGTTACAAACACCCAAATTATTAGAGCCTTAACATCTAATCAGGTTCTGCTGTAGTCAGGATGTATTGAGCCGGTGAGCAGCAGCTGGTCCCTTTTAATTCCTTACTATTTTTTTTATGAAATTGGTGTTAACATTAGTACTTTCTTAACAAAAGGATCAAACATTTGCGTACTTGCAGAAGTACGAGCGCCTTGCCTTTACCACTATGGATCATATGGGAAGCTGCATCTAGGACAAAGATAACATGAACACTCAGCGATGGAATTATGGCCTCTTAGAGATGCCAACTTAGCCCTCAACATGTAGAAGGACCACTTCAGGGACGTTAAGGGAATTATCCACCAAGCCAGTGGACAGATGATCTCATCCAGTCACTGAAAACCAGACGCCTGGTAAATCATTCTTAAACAGAATTACTAAAACTTCAACAGATTCTTGATCTGCAGCTGCTCCTGATTCAATTGGTTAAAAATTTGCAATTCTGTGTAACTAGTTGTTCCAGTTGCTAGTGAATTCTTGTATACATCTTAACACTTACAGACTTAAACAATATGTCACCACAGATGAATAAATGAAGGTTGACTACTATTATCTTCTGCTCTCACTTTGCATAGGTCCTGTCCTAACCAGCCTTCTTTGAGAGTGATGGCAGCTGTGAACAATTTATTAGATAGTGAAGGTGCATTGAATCAGAACCTCTCTGTCCATCCATCTGAGCCTCTTGCTGGTAACTGGTAAGGACCTCTTGCTGGTCTCTTTGCATGCCTCTCAAACAAATATACAAATATAGTCGATACTTCAATAAATAGCTTTTGTGTGTGTGTGTGTGTGGGGGGGGGGGGGGTGTTAAACTTCCTGCACGTCTTACGATTTTTTTTTTTTTTCAAACCACTTGTTGGGCTCGTTGAAAAGCCTACTCTAAGTCCCCAAAGCCTTTTTAGGTCTTTATTTTGAAATACTTTTGAAATTGGCAAAAGAAATTTAATAATATATAAGTAAAATTATTTATATTTATATACATAGATGAAAATATCTCATTTAATTTTATGAGTTGCAAAAGAAAAAATATATCCCTCCCACCATTGGGTATGCGAGGGACTCTAAACAACGGAGGCAAATCTTTTATTCTAGAAGAAGTTGATGAAAAGGTCTCCTCCCGTGCTCTTCTTATGCTCCAATCCCATCAAAGGGGCACTTCTTAAGGATAATCACTCTTTTTCAACTACTAATAGGATGGTCAAAATGTGATTTATCAAAGGAATTGTGAAAGAGTTTCCAAATGTCAAGGATAAATCAATGGATGAACAAGGCAACAAATAAATTATTAGTTGAAGGATCAATTCAGTCAAGGAAAGAATTTTTGAATTCCAAATTATATGCGGAACACCTTGCTATATTGGTCTTGCTATATTGGTACCATAACACCTTGCTATATTGGTCTTGCTATATTGGTACCATTGTAACGATGATTTCTTACCTTTGTTGTACCATCTCCATAAGGTTGTAACGTTTTCATTCTTGTATGGCATACTATAACCTTGTAATGATATATAATTCAAGGAATACTCTTGCAGAAGATCATCGCAAGAGATTTACTCATACTCATCTTCTTGAGTCGTCAATTACTCTCTCTCTCTTGTTCCTGTTTTATTATTCTCACAGGAATGAGGAGTAGAAAGTAGTTAAAGATGTGGTTTAAAACTAAACATCAAGATGATATGAAAATGCATGTTAATATAAGGTTTTCTATGGGTTGGACAAACCCCAACCTTGAAATCAATATAAAAGAAAAGGAAGTCACATTGCCAAGCTCTCTTCATCATCATTCATTCGTTTTCGAATTGAAAGATCAGTCATTTGTATATACAAGCAAAATAATCATTCTAATAGAGGTAGAAAGAAAGAAACACAGATAATGACTATCCAGATTGATTAAAAAATGGTTTAATTTTACATTGTTCATTCTCCCCGTGTACTCAAGTGTGGCTCTTAACTGCAAAGAGGAGATTTCTCGGGTGCCCTTGCACAGCCATGAGAAGAAAACTAAGGAAGAAGTAAAAGAAAGAGAGACTATATACCTTATGATGGCATTGTCGGATAAGAGATGGCTCCTTTACTTCCACCGGGCAATAAGGCTTCCATATAAGGACTTCGATGAGTTGGAAAAAGTCTCCAAGGATCTTCCACATCCTACTCTTGTGCTCCTTGGTGATGGAAGTTGAAGAACAAGAAGAACTCTAAGGCTGAAGATGGAAAAGTGATGATGAGAGTGAATAAAGTAGATGAGAGAAAGAGAGAGGTTAGGAAGGCTAAAAAAATATAGTTTGAAGGCTCAAAGGTTTCCCTAAGAGTTAGCACATCTAGGGGTGAAAAACTAGCCGTATTTATTGAGAAAAATGGAGCCCAAATACAAATTTTAATTTTGTTTTAATTTTTCAAGATTTATTGTGAATTTATTAACTTTTTTATTATTTTTTTAAGTGTTTCACTCATTGGGATTGTCCCTTAGCCCAAACAAATCCCTTTAGGGAATGTGGGTATTGTCGAGGCCAGCCTAGAGGGGGGGAAATGCCCCTTCATTGGCTTGATTTATGCCAAAGCCAATAAGGGTGGGATATGGTTTTCCACCCCCAGTGGGTTTCACATTCATTCCTGTTAGGAAAATTAAAAATTTCGAAATTTTGTTATTTTTTAAAGGCAAAATGGTCTTCGTTTTGCAAAAAAGATTCCGGCACCAGATTTCGACAACTTTGGGCTTGTGTTGGATCTGAATTGAATTTCCCTACATGAAAAAAGGTCTGGATTGATGTCAAGGGCTCAGGTCAAGGAGTGGATCTGGATTTAGGCTTGAAATACAGATTTGGGATCTGATTTTGGACTTTATAAATGAAATTGAGTCGAAAAGCAAGGGAAAGTTTGTGTGCATGCCCGGGGACCAGAATAAAAAAACAATTCTAGAAATTGATTTCCAGGCTTCGTTTTAGGCATTTGGACGTGGCAGCAACGTAGGGGTTAGGTTTAAGAGGAGTGGTCATTATTTCATGACCATAGGAGGGGTATGATGGATGGGCCTAATACGTGGATGAAGAATAGCTTGAAACTGGTCCATACTGATTTGGAATTGGTGAGTGCTCTAAAAGTTACTATGCACCTAGGTTCTTGAATTTTGGTGACTAAGGTTGAGAAAATGATCGGGTAATAGATTGATCTATTTGATGTTCAACATGGGCTGCAGGTAGACTTTCTATGGGGTTTAGACAATCTAAAAGTTTGGTAGTAAAATTGGCGGGTGATGGAGCTGTTGGTTAGTTTGTGATAGGCAATGCATGTGCTTCAAGACATAGACTCACATTTGTCTCAGGATCGTCTCTTTCAAGTCTTGCTTCTTCATCAAACATCAGGTCTTATCATATGTATGTCAAGCGTTAGGATCCCAGTGGGCATATCTCTTATGCCATATTCTATAACCAATTAATTAAGGTGCACCTAGAGCTCCTGTTCTACAAATTATGCTGATAATATGGTGTCAAAAGACAATAAACCATTGGGGACTACCCAAAAAGACATTCACATGGTGGGACACAATTCTTTAATTTTGATTATGATAATTGTTTAGAGTATAAGTTGCAGTACCAAATGTTTCAACCTAGGACTCTGTCCCAATGTTCGAATCATGAGGGATAGATACTGTAGTTTACACCATTTGACAGATCTATGCATAGCAAGACAATTTAGCTCAGGCATGGGGGACATGAATACTAATGAACAATCCAATGCTTTATAGAAGATTCTCCAAATTGATTACTATAAAACTCACCACCATTGTTAGATTGAAAATTTTTAACTGACGAACCAAATTGATTCTCAATAGTAATCTGGACTTGAAATTAACAAAGCAATCATAAACATTTGATTTGTTTCACAAAAGACAGCCATGTAAATCTAAAAAAAAAAATTGTTAACTGACAATAAATAATATCTATAGACTTTTGTACTTGTAAATGGTGATGGTTTCCGGACATCGCGATGAACTAGACTGCATGAATAATACTTTATGTGACTTCCCTACTTGACAATGCTTGAGAACTCGTGACATCTTCTTTTCTTGGACTCTAATGAGGCCCTTTCATGGAGCTGAGCAATCTTCTTGGGATTGGTGTGCCCGAGTCACTTATGCCAGTTAGAATAGGACACTTCTTTTTCAATGCCCACAAGAGCCTGACTCGGGCTCTAACTGAACACAGCCCGCTTCACATCTTTTGTCCCTGTAACTGAATTCTGCCCATTTTCCAATTATTAATCACAAAACGAGATGCTGAGAATTCCAAGTTGCAATCATTATCAGTAATGTGAAATTGCCTAATGAAATCTGATAATGTGAAATTGCCTAATGAAATCTGAAAATGTGAAATTGCCTAATGAAATCTGAAAATGTGACATGCCAAGAACATGTAAAGTATTTTTCAACATGAATGACGTGTGACTGGAGTGCAAAATTTGATCTTCTACATATGCATTGATCAGAAAGAACCACTATAAAAAAAATAACATTTGTACCATAATACAATCTTATTTTCCATAGGATCTTGGCATTTATAACATTGTTTTGTGGCACCTCCATCTAGGAACCAACAGTTGTCACTCTCTTCAACATTCCTACCATATAATGTTCTTGAGATGTCATGTTCCATATAAAGTTCTTGAGATGTCCTAACATATTTTTGGAGTTCTCTATGTCCACAATACTGACATGTAATAGAAGACCAAGCTTAAATATTCCTTTGTTGTTGAAAAAGAGTATGGTTATTGCCTTGTTGTTGTTCACTTCCACTAGAATGACCTTAGCCTCGTCTACAACCATGATAATAGCTGCATTCTCGACATCTTCCTCTATACATTTTGATTGCTTCTTGGAGATTTGCACTATTTTTTAGCACTTTTGGTTTCAAGAAAGGAAGTCCTCTCAATAGATTGATAAGCAAATCAAATAATTCAGGAAAGAGAATACAATCACGGTGCTAGTATTGTGCTTTTAGTATTAAAACTGATAATTTTCTTTAGACAAACTACTGAAAGCAATTTGGGCCAGTTCTTCTTCAAGAGTAGTGTGACTGAAAGCAATTTGGACAAGTTCTTCTTCAAGAGTTGTATGAATAACTACCATTAGGGTATCAGTGAAGTACTTGATTTTGTCAAAATAACTTGCCATCATCATGCCACCTTTCTTAATCAAATGCATGTAGTTTTGTAGTAACACCAGACACAATGGTGACTGACCCATAGGTTTCTCCAAATACTTCCATGCTTTATTTATTATGATACGAAGAATTTTGCTCAGCACACTTTTAGTCGTAGTTGGTTTAATCCAATTAAGCACCAATCGATCATATCAGCTTCGCTTTGTAAACTTAGGATTCTTACTCTTCTCACCCTCACCATTTGTTAGAAACTCCAGAGCTGAATAATGAGTCCAATCAACAAAAGAAAGCAATTCTTTCGACAACATAACCAACTTCAACTAGCTCTTTCAGAGTATGTGGTTGCCTCTACTCAACCTAATAGAAACCAAACTTGCAATGGCATTCTATTATGTAGCAGGTATAGACAATGATGAAGAGGAAGAATCTACGAACAACACGTTACTGTTTCAATTACGATAGACCGGTGAGTGCACAAGGTTCTAATACCACTGACAAGAATAGGCAAGGAAAAAGCTTTGCAACATTTTCTTATTCTCCAAGAGATAACTCCATATGTTGTGTATATTTGTATAATTGGTAGTTCAAGAGATAAGGATACAACTAAGGGAAGTTATTATTAAAGAAAGTCTGAACAATGGAAAGGAAGACTCAAATATGCACGACTAAAACTTATATTGATTCTTCCAATGCAAGACAAGGAAATGATGAAGATGAAACAAACTTATATTGATTCCAAAACTATAAAACAATATTTAAGAAACTCACCATGGTCCTTACCAAAAGAAAATTGTAAGACCATTCTGAAACCTTCTCCTTGTACAAGAAATACATAGTGGATGTAGGTTTATGCCAAACCACTCTAAAGCAACTCATCTCCTATTTTCTGGTTTTCCTCTTTGTGTTATTGCTGGTATCAAAGCCATGACATCAGGAGACTCTCCACTGAACGATATATCAAGCCGTGGAGACTCAAGTGAGTGCTCTAGATCAACCTCATCTTTGGTGATGGGGTTCCATTTGGACACCTATCTAGAAATTTACATCTCTACTTCTCTATCAAGTTGATGGCAGATAACTATCTTTTCTAGGAAGCTCAGTTCTTGTCGTTTCTCCATACATGCAATTTTATTGGTATGTAGACGGATTTAATCATGCTCCTCCAAAATTTATTGGTGGAATGTCAAAGATTAATCCTAAATATATTGTATGGAAAAAACATTATCAATTATTATTAAGTTGGCTCATACTCCATGACTGAACTCATTCTTGCTGAAGTGGGCTTATATTCGTCATATTTCATTTTGAAATATTTATTGGAAAGCTATACTGCTCATTCAAGATTCAAGATAATGTAGTTGAGATCTCAATTGCAAGACTCTCTATGACTATAGATGAATATTTTATGAAAATAAAGAACATTATCAACTTGTTGTTATTGGGAAGGTGCCTAAAGATGATTTGGTAATGCAAATTCTTGAGGGTCTCCCCTGTGAATATTTAGTGTTTAAAGTTTTCATTCAGACTCAAACTGAACAAATTAAACTTGCCGAACTTCATAGTTTATTGCTGGTTTAAGAGTCTCACATGAATGGGCAAGACAAATATGCTCAAATTGGCCCTATGGCTAATTTTGCAAGTAAAATTTCTTATGATGATCGAAACCAACATTATGATAGAAGAAATTATAGAAATAATTATTTTAGAGAAAGAAAAACAAAGGAAATAGATTTCAAAATACAAATCATAGATGATGAAGCTATAATAATGGTGGTCAACGGGTATGTCTATTGTCAAATACGTGAAAAAGTTGGACACTCAACTCGCCAATGTTTTTAGCTTCAATCATTTGCTGCCCAACAAACCAAATCAAATAATCAGCAACTGCAAGTGTATCTTGTAGCTCACAGCACTCCAGCAAAAAAATATTGGAGATGAAAATTGGCATCCAAATTCGAGTGCCACACATCATGTTACTAGAGATCTTTCAAATATCTCTAATCATCAGGATTGTCAAGGAAACTACTCACTCAAGCTAGGAGACGGCTTAGGTTTGCATATCTCCTACATTGGTTTTTCTCATTTCAACAAGTTTACTTAATATGATATTCTGCATCTTCTTCATATCTCAAAAAAAACTATTATCGGTTCAAAAGTTTGTAGAGATAATAATGTCATTTTTGAATTCACTGCTTCATCTTATTGTGCTAAGGATATGATTACAGGAATGCCTCTACCGAGGGGAATAAACAAAGATGGACTCTATTGTATGGATCTAACCCAACGATGGGATAAGATTGTGCACATTGGAGAAAAGGCCACTCTTGAAAGATAGCTCAATCATTTTAGACATCCGTCAACTAGGATTGAAACGTCAAGTTCTAAATAAGCATGGACTACCTTTTGCGAATTTATTTCCTTGTGTCTATGAGGCTTGCCATGGAAATAGTCATTTACTTTCTTTTCTTAAATCTCTAATGCATGTTAAAAAACCTCTAGATAGCATTTATTCTGACGTGTGGGGTCCTTCCCCAGTAATAAGCGGAGATGGCTTCCGATTTTATGTAGTGTTTGTGGATGCTTATTCTAGATATGCGTGACTTTGTTTCCTTAAGTTTAAATATGATGTGATCATTGCTTTCAAGGTGTTTAAACAACATGTTGAAAATGTTTTAAACTCTAAGATCAAATACTTTCATTCTGATTGGGTGGAGAATTTCATGCCCTATCAAAATATCTTGTTGAGAATGGGTTTGGATGTAGAATTTCTTGTCCACACCCCGCATCAAAATGGAACTGCTGAGAGAAAACACAATCACATAATTGAGACATATCCCTCTCTCATGTCACTATTTATTTTTAAAAGAGAAAATATTGTCATCTTTGTTTTAGTTTGTGTAGATGATATTATTGTTACAAGTAAGTCTCATAAGCATGTCACTAATCTATTTGTAAGACTTGCTAAGGAATTTGCCATGAAAGACTTTGGAGAATTAAATTTCTTGTTAGGTATTGAAGTCCACAGGTTACAAAAGTGAATTGAACTATTTCAAAAGAGTTCGCATCTATGGTCAATGCCGCCTATGGCTACTTATCCCACATTAACCAAAGAAGGAACTCCATTTCAATGATGCTACACTTTATAGAAGTGTGGTTGGGCCTCTCCAATATCCACTTTGGCACATCCAGATATAGCCTTTGTAGTAAACCAAGTACTCCGGTATTTAAAAGGAACAAGTGATTATTGATTAAAGTTGAAAGCATATACTCAAACATTGATTAATGTCTTCTCAGATGCAAACTGGGCTAGATGTCCAGATCACTGGAAATCTACAGGATGATAAGCACTCAATTATGGATCTAATCTAATCTCGTGGAGTTCAAAGAAAGAAAATACAATATCCAGATCAAGTATTGATGGATATAGAGCTTTAGTCAATGCAACGGCATAAGTATCATGGATAACAACACTTCTAAGGGAGCTTGATGAAAACAATACTCAAATTCCTACATTGTAGTGTAACAATGTATGTACATCTCATTTCACATCGCATCCCATATTTCATAATTGAATTAAACACATTGAGATTGGCGTACTTTGTAAGAGACAAAATTGTAAAGAAAGAATTACAGTTGAAATATATTTCATCTGAAAATCAAATAGCAAATGTATTAACCAAGGCACTTCCAAGCCGAAGACAGAAGAGTTTTATCAGCAAGCTCAATGCAGAAATCTCCACAATGAGCTTCAGGGAGGCTATTAAATGAAGTCTAAACAATGGGAAGGAAGACACAAATATGGCACGAGAATTCTCCAACGGTAATCCCTCCAATGCAAGACAAGGAAATCATGAAGATGGAAACAAACTAATATTGATTCGTAAAACAATATTTAGGAAATCCACCGTGGTCCTTGCCAAAAGAAAAAACTTGTAAGACCGTAGTGAATTCGTCCCCTTGTACAAGAAATACATAGTAAAAGCGTCTCTATAAAATGTTGATCCAACATAACAATTCGATAGAAAAGAACAGTGGACGTAGCTTTACACCGAACCACTCTAAAAATTCTTGTCTCCTATTTTATGCTTTCTCTCTTTGTGTTTCTTGAGTTACTTGTAACAGAAACAATAGTAAAGAGAATCAAGGTAAGAACCAGATATTTGGAACCAATGTACCATTATGTCAACTTAGTAATGAGATCTCCAGCTTTAACTATCTACTTCCTTGTTAAGCTGCTTGAATAGACTTTTCGTGGGGACGTGGGAGTGTGAACTGGAACAGTGGCCACCCAAGCCATTGAATTAGGCCTCCAGTATATATTCCATTTTTTTCAATACTGAAGACAATTTTTTTAACTTAAAATGATATTAGAAATTAAGCATCATTAACAAAAGGCAAAATTAAGTACCAGAAAAGTTAGATATACGCAGTGGCGTAGCCAAAAATTTCTGGCTGAGGAACACTAATTCAAAAAATCTTAAACCTTTTAAATACATAGACAAAATAGCTAATATGCAATAATATATAAATAGGCAAACTATTATCAGGCGTTGATATGTAAATAGGTAATTTTGTGTGGGCAGATCCCAGTAGGGCTTACCTTGTTTGAGTTGACCGAACAAAAACAATGGGCCTCTTCCACGTTGTTTGAGAGAGTACCTTATCCTCTCCTGCTACTCTCTTAAAAGGTATAATATTCCCTCTTAACTTCACTAACTTTTTCAAGACAAATAGAGATAATTTAAAAATCTTGGCACAAATGAATGTGTAGATATAATAAGAACCACAACATAGTGTATACAGATTTTTCCTGTTTTTGACAATCAAAGGCATATGCATTTGTACACGTTTACAAATTTGGGTGAGCTTGATATTGAACAAATAGTCATAGGACAGGAAGATGGAAAATAAGAACGAAAATGGCAGATGTTCAAATTCCCAGCTTCTCTGACTTCATTTAATTAAGCACTCCAAGAAACCCTCCACCTAAATACTACAGGGATGCATTCGTCAACTATAATTCACACTGCTTCAAATGCAACCACTCAAAAAAGCCGTAATATATAAAAAGACTAGCCCAAGCAAAAGACAGCAAAAAACCTATCGTGGTAGACATCTTGACAGCTTATCCATATCAATGCAAGAAGAGCTTTGATTTTCTCCTCATTTCAATTGTCGTGGTATACCATATTTCTTCCCCAACATAGGTTCCAACATACTAGATGAAAGGCTTGCAAGCATTCTGTAAGCAATCGGTGACCAAATTTTAACTTTCACCCAAAACTAATTTGGATACTTGAAGCAATGTGTGCAAGCTTTGATCTTCTACTATGACTATAGTGAAAGACATGATGTACAACACTAGGTTGATATGAAGAACTCATGGTACGCATGCAGCAGCTGAAACAGAAAATTTCAGTTTTCAAATGAGGAATAGACAAACTTGATAGTAACAATCAAAATTCAAACATTTTAGCAAATAAAGTAATATTTAGAAAAAATAGACATGATTCAAAGGCAGCAAATCATTCATATCGACTAGTGGTGAGAGGTCAGTGTCTAGATATGTACTTTTGATTGTTCCACTATAAAGAGGTGAGAAGATGTGGGGAGAAATTCCGAGGTAGATGAAAAATGAGGAAGATCAATGTTCAAAGATGCTGGGATGGAAGAAGTAGAAGAAGATAAGGCTTACTTTCTCTGTTGGGTGAATTTAGAAGGTAAGGCTTACTTTTCTACTAGTATGGGCGATCTGTCTATGTTTACATTACATCAAAGATCAAACACTCTTGTGCTTCTTGTGTATGTTGATGATATGATCATAACCGGAAATTGTTCTATATTTTTGCAAAGCTTTGTTAATGCCTTTTGCAAGGAGTTTCCTGTCAAAGATCTTGACAGATTGAGCTATTTTTTAGGAGTCAAAGTGACTTGGACAAAAAAGGGAATTCTCTTATGTCAAACCAAGTATGCTAAGGACATTTTTGAAAGAGCAAAGATGGAGGACTGCAAACCAAGCATCACGCCTATGAGTCCAAAAATGCCTCTGTATAAGGACGATGAAGTAAAATTTGCAAATCCTACTCTCTACAGGAAGATAGTTGGATCCTTACAATGCTTGACTCTAACGCGACCTCATATCTCTTTTGTTGTCAATTATGTTAGTCAGTTTATGCATGAGCCACTTCAGATTCATTATCAAATGGTCAAAAGGATTCTTCGATGCAATAAAGGATCAATACACATGGGACTAAACATATTGATACAAAGCACTATTGATTTATATGCTTTTTCATATTCAGATTGGGCAGTATGTTCTCAAACAAGGCGATCCACCACTGTATTTTGTGTTTTTCTTGGTGCAAATTGTGTGACTTGGAGTGCCAAGAAGCAAAATAGTGTAGCCAAATCTAGTACCGAAGCTGAATATAGAGCTATGGCGTCGACAACAGCAGAACTTACATGGATACAATTCTTAATGAAGGACATTGGAATACCGATTATCAAAATCCCAATTTTATATTGTGATAATAAGAGCTCACTTTATATGACGGCAAATCCGGTATTTCATAACCGAAGCAAACACATTCAGATTGATTTTCATTATGTACGAGAAAGAGTAGCTCAAAAGCAACTTCAAACTAACTACATTTCAACCACAAATCAAGTTGCCGATCTGTTTACCAAAAGCTTATCAAAGCGTACTTTCAATCATCTCAAGAACAAAGTCAGCCTTCAGCAGCGGCTTAGTTTGAGGGGGAATGTTAACAAAACTGATAAGGATGAATCCGTTGGAGAGAGGATCGACAATCAAGATATGGAGCTGGTAATAAAAGATTGTTATCAAATAAAAAAGACAGAAAAATCAAGAAAAGGAAAAGCGGAAATTTGGGGATCAGATGAAGATTTCATCTAATCTAGGCAAGAACAACCTTGCCTACAATAAGACGTGATTTCTTCCCTATAAAAGGGACTCGACTCTACCTTTGTAATCATCTTCTCATTTTTATAAAGATTGTTCGAGTGCCTTCTGATCGTGGACGTAGGCTTAACCAGAGCTGAACCAAGTTATTTCCTGTCTTCATCTTCCTCTCTTCTCTGTTTTTCTTTAGGCTGCATGTGATTCACCTGGTGTGTGTGTGTCTATGTTGTAAGCTTGAGATTATGCATACCTATTGAAAGGGTGCTGTAAACTAATGAGCTTTTTTCTTGCAAATTTCATCAAACAAATGCTGAACAACATAGAGAGATGATCAAATCAGAGGCTACTGAACAGCTGCCCCATAATGCAAACCCGATCTCCGATTGTAGCAGAGCATTAAGGGGCTGCCACACTAAGGCACGCAAAATATGTAGATAATAAAAGCTCCCACTGATCCGCTTGGGAAACGGGTTTCTTCCCGCTCAAATCAGTAATCGTCGGGCTCTTCTGGTGGAGGGAAGAAGCGACGCGGCGGCGGGATAAGTAGTAGCAAGTTTGGGGACGCCTGTGTGACTGTTGTTTCAGCACACGGTCTCTGAAGTCAGGATCTCATCTCACTTGTCGTCGACTTGTCAAAACAGCCAAAGAACTACTAAGAAACTTTCCATGCTCACACAAATTAAGTTGCTTTATGTGGTCCAGATATATGGTAGAGGCAGCTGCAATATGTTAAAAGCAATGTCACGTTCTCTGTTAAGATAATATTATTTATTCTGTAATTAACGTGAGTTAGTCTTTAAAAGCATGTCTGTAACTATGAATGTTTAACGAGTGTGAGCCAGCTTGAGGTCGACTCCAACTCGTCCGAAACTACTGATTAGAGCTTGCCTCGTTTAACCCGACTCGCTTCTCTCCCTTTTTCACGAAAATTTTAACATTGGGTGGCAGTTTATTTTCGTTTTGAAACTTGGTAGAATGTGCCTTTGCCGCTGCTGCGCCTGCTCTTCGTCTCCTCTCCAGCTCTCCCGCTCTCTCCCTCCTGGTCTGCCGGTTGGACTAGTGCTGCTTCAATCCTTTGCCCCAAACTCTTCTCTCTGTTTTTCACTTAATGAGTTTGTTTAGTGATTTGATTTTGTAACCAATGAGGATAAATGCCATTCTTCATTGTTACAGCCTTCCAGGTGATGCTTCTCTGTCTTCTTCTTCTTCTTACGTTTCGCCGGTAATCGGAGAAAACAGATTTTTCAAAGAGGGAGTCGTATACAATCTCTGCATCTCCATCAAGATGCATCATTTGGGCTACTTCAGCAGAGTCCCATTATACGGTATGCTATTTTTCTCTTACTTTTGGTATTGGCTTTAGATATGAATTATGCCATTATATTTATGCTTCATTTCTTTTCTTTTCTGTGGTGGTTGAGGAGGAGCAGATTGATATTGGCGAGTTTCACAGCATATAGTCATAAATGATCGTGGTTGTAGCTTTAATTTTATTTGAAAATATTTTGTGTGAATCATTTTTTGTTTTTTTTTTTTCTTGTGTGATTCTTCTTTTCCATTGTCCCAGTCTCTTTTTTTCTATTCTCATGCAGCCCCACCCACGCAGAACAGAATCCCTTCTGTTGGAGCCTTCGTGTTATTTTCTATCCCTTCTCTCATTTTTTTTCTCGTATGATTAATTTTTTTCCATTGCCCCAATCTCTTTTTTCTGTTCTCATGCTGCCCACGCAGAATCCCTTGTTTTTTAGCTTTCCTGTTATTCTTTTATCCCTTCTCCCTTTTGTCTGCTATGTTCTGATCGATATAGATAATGTAGCATGCACTTGGTACTGCCAGATATTTGTTGAGGTAAATGAGTGTAAACGAGTCGACGAGCATGAGTTCGGACTCGGTTCATACAGCTCGACTCGAGCTCGGGTCGAGTAACAAGCAAGTCGAGCCTCGGGCTCAGCCCACTAGTCGAACGTCCCTATCTGTAACAAGTTGCTATAACTTATTTTTTGATCAACCGTGAGATGTTGATGAGTGAAAATGACTGGAGAAATTAAGGGGTTTTTGCGACTTTAAAGAGCTCGCCTTTAAGCATGTAAGGGATAAGATTTAAATCGAATACATCCTGCAGTCTACTTTTATGGATGTTCACATATTTGGATTCGATTACAAACAAAAAAAAAGTCGTATCTGAATCCAAATTCAAACTCTGATTTTACAATCTGCCTCTAATTCCTACATTTATATCCAAATTTGAATTTTGAATCAAATTGGGATATAAGATATTTATTTAAAAATAAATTTGATGCAAATCTGAATCCGTTCAAATATTTATGTATATCTGAATCTAAATCTATCATTTCTTAAATTTGAATATAATCCAATTTCTTAAGCGAATATTCAACTTTTTTTCTTTTCTCATCTGATTTTTTTCAAAATTATTCAATCAAATATCCATTCCAAATCTAATATATTGACATCTCTGCTCGTTTTATTGAAGATAATGAGATGTTTGGAGAGAAGCAACGAGGCTGGGTACTATTCAGAGTAAGGCACATGGCTAGTGTTAGCTCCTCACAAACTAGCACATAACTATCCATTCCTCAAAATGTTTGTGTCCCAGTTAATTTTGGTTCAAGGGCGTTATATATCCATGGACAGCATTTGGGTGTCACAATGACAAGAACGTTGTAAAAGAGTTGCAAATAGCTAATTAGAAGCTGTTTTTCTATGTGATATTATAACTTTATTTTCTAAGGTAGTTGATTGAGGCAGGCAATTACCTAGTTTTTAATGGTCTGAATATTTTTTATCGTTTTGTGACTAAAATATTCATAATTGGGTTTTTAAACCATAAAGTTAAACAATTAATTGGAGTACTGCTTCTTGTGCAAGTGAGTGGATTAGATACTCAGCTGTGCTTCTAGCTTGCAAATGATAGTCTCTGTACATAAGTTATTCAGAGATTGATTCAATAAGTTTGTGAGAATGAAACAGGGCAAAGGCAAAAGAAAGTAGATGCCATGGGTATGAGGCAGAGAAGAAAGAGTTACATTCTTTTCATTATAGAACATCAATTTGGAAACTGTTCGTACATGATATTCATATGATGATACATTAATTCCCTTTTTTCTCCCTTTCACGGTAGGCCCTTTTTTGAGTTAAAAACTGGCTCCTTGGGGGCCGTTTTGGCCCTATGGGTAGGCATTAGCCATGCCCACACCACCAGTAGGGCTAATCTCTCTTTATCATTATCTCTCTATGATTTAATGTATTTCTTTATAGATTTTCATATATATATATATATATATATATATATATATATATATATATATATATATATATATATATATATATATATATATATATATATATATATATATATATATATATATATATATATATATACATTCTCTCTTTTGAAAGTTTTTTATTTTTGAAATCTCTTTCTCTTTCTCCCTATTCTGCTTAAATTAAAATATTTTCTTTTCTTTGTTCCATTCTTTCGAGTATTTTTTTTCCAAGATTTAAGATTTTAAATTTTTATTTATCGACTTAACAAAGACCGAAACTCAAGTAATGACTCAATATTGAAATCATGTTTGATAGTCAACAAACCTATTTCACTTTCAATTTTTTTTCCTCTTAATGCACTACGGGAATACTACTTTTGGGTAATGCCTCCATTATTGGGTGACAGTTTAGAATTTTACTAATGCATGACATTGGATCTCATTCTTGCGCATTGAATACAATGGGGCAATTATGTCTCTTATGTTTAAAGCCCATTTGACAATTGTTGCTTTTCATGATCAAATCCTGAACTGAACTGTGCAATTTAAGACAGTGGGGAAGTACTTGTTCATTGAAGACGATGGGGCAGTTATGCCTTTCAACGAACTGTGCATCTGATCTAACCAGCTTTGCTTCTCAATGACCTCGTGTGCTAGTTACTTTAGTCGGTGTGCACTATTCCCAACTCGGCTCATGTTGAGTTGTTTCAGGCGTCTGTGTAAAGAAAATCGACAGATGGATTCTTTCTCTTGGCCGAATGACGTGCAGACTCCTTTACTCATTGCCTAGTCTTCCCCACCAAAAAAAAAAAAAAAAAAGTTCAACAAAGAAGATTTTCAGGAGAAACCTAATTTATTTTTATCCAAGTCGGAAGTTATCCTTTAAAAGAAATTACAACTGTTTTTCTTTCCCCCTCCTTTTCCGCTTTATGTTCGCCGTTTCGGTAGCCTGTATCATATAAATAACGTCAAGAACATCTTCGGTATTTAACAAAAGCAGATGATCGTCAGTTTGGAAATCAGAATGTGAAAGAATTTGAAGTTAAAAAATGGCCACCAACTAGATGCGCAAAAAAATGATAAAATGGTAAGATAAAACTAATTTTAGTTTTTTAGGACAAGGGTGACTGTGAGGTTATACTAATCCGACCGAATATACTCAGTATTCTTCACCAACATCAATACTGTGAAGGAGAGAAGAATATATGACGCATGATAATAATCATAATATATATTCAGTGTGATTATTAAATAATCCTCTTAAGGCAAAGCTCGGCTGAGCTCCGATCACAGTTTTCCGGTGAGGGCAGAACCATGGGAAAGCTCGGATAAGGCACAGTGGTAGCTTTGGTCCAATGAATGCTTCTTTTATTGTCAAGGGGCAAAAGCCGAAGAAGAATCAGCAACCAAATTTATGATTAATCAACACTGTACATAATAAACACGAGTTCATTACGTCAAAAGATAATATTCCACATTGACTTTATTCATTACACAAACAGATTCGTTCTCTCTGCGGTGGAAGGAGCACTCAGATCGGCTGTTCATCTTCATTTTTTTCTCTGCAACTTATCAGGGACAATAAGTGAGGTCAGATATTGGAGGCCCGCAGAGGCAGTTGGTGTGGGAGAAGGAGTACTCGTCGAACTTCTTCATGATGGGTCCTTGGGGGATCCTGCCGCACAGCCGGTTGTAGCTGACATTGAGCTCCTGAAGGTTCGTAAGCTGCAGGATACTGTTGGGGATGGCACCATAGATCTCGTTGTGCTCGATGTGCAGCCCCGTCAGCGTACTGGGGAAGCTGACGATCGAGAAATCGAAGTTGAGGTAGAGATTCCGGGAGATATCCAGAACTTGGGTGCACTTCCACGACCCAAACAGCCACGAGGCGTTACCTTCGAACCTGTTCCTCGAAAGGTCAATGTTGACGAAGTTCATGGCGCCTAGCGACGCAGGGATCTGGCCGGAAAGGTTGTTGTGGGAGAGGTAGAGGTCAGGCACCGATCCCCGGAAGCGGCCGAAGGAGTCGGGGATCTGCCCGGTGAGTTGGTTGCGGTCCAGGTGGAGGGCTTCTAGCTTGGGAAGCTGGGCCAGGCTGGGCGGAATCGGACCGCTCAACTGGTTGTAGGAGAGATCGAGGTAGGTAAGGGCGCGGAGGCTGGAGAGGCAGGCGGGGACGGGACCGGACAGCTGGTTCCAGTCGAGGCGCAGGAAGGTGAGGCGGGTGAGGACGCAGATGGCCGGCGGGATGGGGCCGGTGAGGCCGGTGAGCTTCCGCATTGTGAGCTGCGTGAGGGTCGTGAGCTTTCCCACCGACGGGGAGATGGTGCCGGAGACGTTGCCGGCGAAGATCTCGAGCTGGGAGATGCGGTTGGTCTTGGGGTCGCAGGTGACGGTCAGCCAGCTGCAGCAGTCGACCTTGGGGTCCCATGAGATGAGCAGGTAGGGGGTTGCCCATGGCCTTCTTGATGTCGAGGAGGGCGGCCATGTCGTCCGGGTTGCAGCGGCCGGCCGAAAGGGCAGGCGAGAAGAAGATGAAGAGGAAGAGGAAGGGGAGAAGGCAGAGAGGGCGACGGCGGGAAGCCATTTTCCTATACATGTAGAGCTCAATTCTTCCGATGGGATAAGTGCGAGTGTAGGCACTTGCTTCACCCAATTTATGCCCGTTGATAATTGGGCTTTTGGAGGAAGGGAGCAGCGAGGAGGCGGCAGGATAGGTCGCAAGTTTTGCAGCGAAGGAAAGGCCTGTCTTCATTGCTTCAGCACCCGCTCTCGAGTTCAGAGTTGTGCTGATTGCCATTGTCGTTGACTTGTCAAATTAAATGAGAAAATATTTAAAAACAAACTTTCAAACCCCCATTGATGCTCGAAGAGGTAGCTGAGCTGGGCGGCCGGTGGGTTTCTAATATCGATCATGAATTTTATTCCTGTAGGTAATGCTTCTCGGCACTCAATCTGAAAGTTGTAATTGTACATTCACCAAAATCTTACAGGATTTCAGAAGCCAAGAAAAAGGGAGAAGCTTTTGGCATGCACGGGCTATATGTTAGTTACTTTTTATATTCACCGTCAGTTTGTTAAATGCACATTTCTGTTAAGATAACTGGACTTAGGTTTTAATTAATTGGTGAGGCAAAGTGACTATAACACTGGTTTTTGTGTCTCTAATCTAATCGGTTCTTTTATGAATCATAGCCAGGCAAGAGAAGCCACAGGGAAGCGGACGAATTCCGGGTCAAACACTCATCCCGTGTGCTCCACTCCTCACAAGGTACGTACCACATGGTTGTGAAGGACATGCTTACTTTGTTTATTCAGATATTTTTGGGTTAGCTGTTTACAAGTAGGAACCTCTGTGTAAAATGACCAGGGTGCCCTTGATCTATCGAATGTAAAGCACCCCTGTATAAAAATTTCCAAAATATCTATCTCTATGACAAAAATACCCTAAAATCCGTTTGGTGCATATGCACTCTAATCTTTTATTTATTTGGGCATCCAAAGGACTCCCTCTTTTGATCTAACAAATAATTTGCTAGGAGAGAAATCGGTGGGCTGCAGACACCCATTACTGAATAGCATCTCCCAGGAGTGAGAATGGGAAAAGGAGAAGTTAGCCATTAGAGAGAGAGTCAAACTAGGCACATCAATAGATTCAATGCTCCGGTGGTACCGTGAATTAGAGACAACAATGGGAGTTAGAAAAATGAGGCTTCGAATCGTCGTTATGTAATCGCTTCCGGTGGGTGTTACTCTTTTAAACTGAGAATGATGGCATACGCTAAAGTTCATTTACATCCCAAAGAAGTTTTGAACGACGAAGGTTTGACCTCCCACCCAGCGGGGTTATCTCTGCGCTGCGCACTCTAAAAAATTTACTTTTTACAAAAAGATAAAAGTACCCATGAGAAAAAACAAATTCCCTGTAGAAGGAAAAAGAAAAATGCCGCTCAATGCCCCACTGGAAAGCACTGGACGCCCTAGGCAACATGCAAAACGAAAACCCATGCTTATTTCAAGTATGCATGTGCGCACATACCAATAAACAAAAGGGTTAAATCTGTGGTCAAATCACCCACAACCAGTTTCAATCAAGCTAAAAGAAATCTATCCGGAATATTTATCCCAATCCGTTGTATAAGTCATGATAGTGCGCTCCGTTACATATCAACTTGCCCCCAAAGGCGGTGTTGTGGAAAACTGGGGGTTTGGGACTTCATAAAAACTGCCTGTGGGTCGTTTCTCTTGAAATTAAATATGCAAATGCCTAGAGCATAATGAATAGACATCAAATGTAAAATTGCCGAGAAAACTATACGCCAAACTGGGCATAGAATAGAGGGCCCTTGGGAAAATCTGAGGGTTTTTTCCCTCTCTCTTCTCTCTTCTCTTCCCACTTTTTTTTTTTTTCTCTCCCTCTTCAACATTGGGAAGGGTCGGGGTCGAGTTTGCTCAACTTCCCCCTTTTAATTCATTATTTAAGGAAAAGCCATTAATTGTAAGAAATCTTCACTTAAGCTCAAAACAATTGGTAGTTTTATTATGGGTTGATCACTTGATTAATTAAGGTTAATCCTTGATTAATGAAGGTTAATGATCGGTTGTTATTACATAATCTTAATCATTATGATACTAATCACTTGATTAACAAATTACTAATCATACTGCTGTCTTAAAGTTCAATTCCTTAAAAGTGCTTGGTAGTTTCACTTAAAACTACAACCAGGCTTTCTGCAATTTTCTAAAGAACTCATACTTCAATTGAAGAGTGCTTTGGCCATGTTTTGTCAGATTTTCTCTTAGTTATTGTCATTGGAGAGCTGGCAATGAAATTATACTCAATCATATCCATCTTATCTGAAAACTCCAAACTGCTAGAAAGTACGTAGCATACTTATACATACAAATAAAAAACAAATCTTGTTGACAAAATGAAGATCCTAATTCTAAACATACCTATAGACCGGGATGTTACATAGAAGATGGCCAATAATAAGAATGACATCAAGCTAGCACATCTACATTGGAAACCAATTTGCAAATGTATCAACAAGATATCTTTACCTGGTCCTTGGTTTCATTGTCTTGAGGGAAAACTGAGAGTGATTTCTATGGGTCCCGTTGATGAAGATATTGGCTCCAAACTCACACCTCCCATATCCATCTTGAAAATCAAGGAAACGCAAAATAATTAAAGGCCTGTTGGGAATGAAAATGGTAACCACAATCACAGTTATGCGTGTATTAGTCAACACCAATTCAATTGAACTTATATAAACAACAAAATATACTTTTACCGATGGTCAGAAACTGTTCCTAAAAGCATAGACGAACATTCTTAAAAGATATTAGGAATGGCATGATGCATTCCAAAAGCGGAGTTCATTATTACTTTTGGGACCTCTCTTAAAAGTTACTAGGAACGGCATGATGCATTTCTAAAAGTAGTGTTCACAACTACTTTTGGGAACAGTTTATGCATGTGTTAGTGAATGCCAATTCAATTGAACAAAATATGCTCGCTGGACAAGTCTATGCTTATACTTTTCCTCGAGATGCTAGGAGTTCCATATGTTCATCGAGGCTTAGACGACCGAAGAGGAGAAACTAGGGATTGCTATTTGCTATAGTCTCCACTCTCCCTCTCTAACGAAGAACGAAGCAGCTTTTGATCGAATATTGAAGAAGTAGCTGGGACAGATTATCATTGGAAAAACCCGGCAAGAACCAGCATGATGACGGCGTCCCACATGGAAGGCAGGGGCTTGAGGAGGAGAAAGGCAAGGTAGAATCTATTGCCAAGGCAAAAACCGTCGCCCAAAGTATGTTGGCCACGGTTGGAAGGATATTAGCCCCGGTTTCTGCCTTGGATAAGAGCGTATTTCCTGAGTAAGAAGATAAAAGAAAATAAAGAAGAAGTAGGCACTGCATTTGAAAAACTTGAAATAAGAAAAAAGCCACTTCAGAAATAGCTAGCGGTGGCTTCTGTTGTCATCACTTCGACAGATACTCCAAAACGGTGGCTTCTGTTGTCAAATTAAGTAACACTACACATTGTTGACATAAATCGAATGGATAATTTTTCAGGGAAGAAGCACTAGAAACAGTGGGTCTTTCACGCGCTTTGTCCCTTTCGTGGTCTGCTTTCGCATAAAAAACAAAGAAGTCTTCACTGATAAGGCGGCTGTCATGGGTCCACAGAAAAGAAACAGAAGTAATTAGCCACCATCATTGAATTTGGCCATAACTTTTCCACTTCATACCATGCTTCTCTGCTAGCAGCCACACAGAAAAAAACGCGCACAAGCCGCCTCCTCCCTGATCCTCTCCCTCTCTCTCTCCCCCTACGGGATGAAATGCTCCTCAATTGTCGTTTAATAGTTCACGAAGAAAATAATGTCCAATTCTGAAGCTTTTAGATTTTCCCTACAAATATGTCGCTTGCCCTTCTGTTGAAAACATATTGCTTAAAAAACTTCACCGTAAGCGCGGAGGCAGGTGTGCGGCTTTGTGTGGCCAGTTGCCACAGAAACCCACAAGAATTGGCCATGTCTGTCATGTAATCTGCCCCTCAATTGTACCTACGACGCATTCATTTCCATTTCCAATAAAGGAGGAACTAATTAGAGACAGCCTATCGAGTGCCACAAGGAAAATAACAACAACAAAAAAATTGAGTAAAAGAAAAGTGACATTTTCTGGAGCAGCTAGAACATCAAATAATTTCATCAAAGGCCAGGCCACGCGCTATTATAAAAGAAAAAGGAACACTTGCCTCCTCCCTCCATTCATCTTCAATTTCTCAATGGCTCGCCACTCCTTCTTGATCTTCTTCTTCATCCTGCTCTCCTTCTCCATAACTTCGTCGGCCTTCCGGTGGCGGTGTCATCAGGATGATGCTGAAAACATTCGCCAGATCTTCAGCGAACTCAATCTCACTCTCACTCAAGATTGCTGCCGCATACATGACGCCTTCCAATGCGACCCCAACACCAGCAGAGTGTATTCTGTCAGGTTAGCTTACTTTGATCACGCGGAGAAGATCCCAGACGCCATTGGCAAGATGACCAACATACAGTATCTGGACATCCACAAGATGCCCAATCTCCGCACTGCCATCCGCTCGTCCATCGCCAATCTCGTCAACCTCAAGATGCTCAGCATCACCTGGACCAACGTGTCCGGAACCATACCAGATTGGCTGCACAAGCTGACCAACCTCGAGTCCATTACCTTCTCCTTCAACAACCTCTCTGGTTCCATACCGCCCTTCTTAGCAGAGATGCCCAGGATGACATCAATAGCTTTGGACAGGAACCGGTTCACCGGACCGATACCAGAATCGTTCGGCAGATTCAGGAACAGCCTTCCAACCATCAAGCTCGGCTACAACATGCTCAGCGGCGCGGTACCAAGGTCTCTGGGTGCCGTCGATTTCAGTGAAATCGACCTCCAGCACAACGGCCTGACCGGCGATCCGTCTCATCTCTTTAATAACAGATCCAAGTCGATCTGGTTCCTCGATCTATCCCGGAACCTGTTTGAGTTCGATATGTCGAACGTCGTCTTCCCGACTCGGAACTTGCAGCGGATGGACCTCTCTCACAACATGATCTGGGGCAGCATACCTGATCAGATTCTCGAGGACACCAAGTTGAACTTCTTGAACGTGAGCTACAATAGGCTCTGCGGGAAGATCCCACAAGGAGGGAGACTGCAAGAGTTTGGTGCCTCGTCTTACATGCACAACCGCTGCCTCTGTGGGCAGCCAGTATCGGCCCAGTGTTGACCTGATACTCAACACGGGTTAATTAATTAGTCTCTTCCCCCTGGAGTACTACTTCGCTTTTCTGCCCCAATATGGTAAATAAAGAGGGTTGAGGATGTACTGTTATTTCCCTCATTGCAATCAGGCAAACAGCCTCAAATGTCTTAGGAAGCATTTGGGTACGTAGAAATCGAAAGAAACAGGATTTATATACATTCAAGTGGAAGACATAAAGCTTAAAAGGAAAATATATACTTATTTGTAATCATGTTCTGATTGCATGTCAGATCTTGTTGACCGTTAATTTAATTCTCTTAAGCAGACTTCGTTTGGGAATATTACATCGAGTATGTCAAATAGAAGCAGAGGGTACACTTGCTATATGGCCTAATTAGGAATTGAGTACATCATCAAGAAGCATTATCAAAATTAATTTTAGATATGTGAACAATGTGGCCAACTTCTTACATCCTTAACTCTGTTGATTTAATTAGAACAACCATCAGCCCACAATATGGCTAAATGATTAAAATAACCACAGGATACTTGTAAAATGAGTTTTCTCATGCATATTGCAGCATTCTATTTGTTGAAGACTTAAAAACGAGGCTATACTGATGAGATCAGAAATCCTTGAACATCCATAAATCTTACCGTCCAATTACTGAACGTCTTGATCGGTAGCTTTTCATGGGTAATGATGCATGAAATGCCTATATTCATGTATTCCTGAGTTTTTATTGTTTAGACCGATGCTACATTTACGATTCCTAGTGTTTGGGAGCATGGTTCAAATTTCGTTTGAGCAAGATATTTAAAGGAGGTTAACTGCATTTTTGTGTTTCCAAACAAATTTGCATGTAGATCCAGACTTAGGGTCAATCAAGCCAACTCAAGATGGATATTGGACCACAGAAGAACCTCAAGATTTAAGACCCAAAATTCACCATCACATTGGCCAAGTATCCAAATCACCACCAAAGGTGGAGCCAAGAACTTAGAGGTGATTTGCATATACTGTAAAATTCCTGGATGATTGTGCTCTCATGCTGATGATGCCCAGACATTGGGAGAACCTTGTTTGTCAGGCCCAATCTCATTCTTCTGATCCCAAAGCTCCCTTATCCCCAGCTAGAACCTCTTTCCTTCTTGTCTTACTGCTAATATATCATGTTCCTCAATTGTTAAAACGTTTTTATTTTGAAACCAAGTTGTGTGCATCCTTCATAAAATTTTCATGCACATGTGTAGCCCGCAAATTATGTTTCAATATTATCCTCAATAAAAAAAATGTGTCACATTTACCTAAATGGCCCAATCTTCCTTGCTTTCACTACAAGAAAACGGTTGATTTCTAGCAATATTTGTACATGAGTACTGGCGCAAAGCCATGAAGCCTGATAGCACATTAAAGTAAGGCGCTGGTTGCCTGCACGCCACTGAGAGCTTTGACAATGTTTTCGAAAGTGCCAGAGCTGGTTTGCACCTGCGTCGATGACTTACATGGAGATAATGTGTTTCCTTGTCAAGTGCCATAAATTTCATAGTGGTGATCCTTTGGATGGTAGTGCAACTACGAAAGACCCAGTGCTCTATTTCCTTGCACCAGTAAATTCCTTTCCCATGAAATCCTTCAGACTAAAAGTTGTTCATGAGATGTCTCTGTGTTGGCGGTGCTTCCTCCCTGTCCCTTTGCATCTCTCCATCTGCGTCGACAAGGAAAATAGGGTCTCCCACTACATCTCTCCATCGCCAAATCGGCGACAGTCAGGAGGAGAAGAAATCACCTGCATCTCACTATTTTCCCATTCAAGCAGCCTGCGTTCGGCAAACACTAGCGATTTTTCATTTGAGGTATGTCTTCATCTCTATCTCTGCTTCTTTCCCTCAGCTGATGCATCTTCTGCCCTCTGAAACCTCTTTGTCTATCGCTTTGGCTGTCTCTCAATCTATCTCAAATCCATCTGTATCATTCGTTTTGTCTCCCTTTCTGTCAATGGCTTTAGATTTCTGAAATGGTCTCGAACTTCCTCCTTGTCTCAATTTTTTTGATGTGGTTTTTTCATTGCTGCATAAACTAGTAGTGCGCAAACTTAGATTTGTGCACGTCTTGTATGCATGTTTGAGTAGATATGAGCATTATGAATGTTGCATGCGACTTGTTTGATTAAATGTTAGACACTATCAATGCAAATGGTTGAGCAGGAAGCCACGTCGGGGATGAGCTTTTATTTCTGTTACGAGAGAGAGAGAGAGAGAGAGAGAGAGAGAGAGAGAGAGAGAGAGAGAGAGAGAGAGAGAGGCGGAAAAAACTCATTCCATTACGTGACCCTAATCTCTATTAAGAGATTAGGGTTAGAAGAAAATTACAAGAGAAGTCCACTAAAGATAACAAAATATTTAAAGAGATTCTCCCTGACTTCCTAATATTCCAGAAAACCCCTTTTTGTATCTTTAACACTCCCCCTCAAGCTGGGGCATATATATCGATCATGCTCAGCTTGTTACAACATCTCATGAAATCGCCTATGGGAAGAGCTTTAGTAAGAATATCTGTTGCCTGGTCTTTTGAGGAGACATGCATAGTGCTAACAATTCCTCCTTGAACTAAGTCTCAAATATAGTGGCAATCCACTTCAATGTGTTTAGTTCTCTCATGGAAGACCGGATTGTTAGCGATATATGTAGCTGCCTTGTTGTCACAATACATCTTCATTGGGACATTCACTGAGACACCCAACTCTACAAGTAGTGATCTAACCCACGACATCTCAGCCGCAGTTTGAGCCATAGCCCTATATTCTGACTCAGCACTAGAACGAACCACAACATTCTGTTTCTTGCTCCTCCAGGAAATAAGATTACCACCCACAAAGACACAAAAACCGGTAGTAGACTTCCTATCATCTATAGATCCAGCATAATCAGCATCACTATACGCCTCGATGTCAACACATTCTCCTTTTTTGAACCATGGACCCTTTCCAAGGGCTGATTTCAAGTATCGCACAATCATTAGAGCTACATTCTAGTGAACTTTTCGAGGTTTTTTCATGAATTGGCTCAACTTATTCACAGCAAAGCTAATGTCGGGACGAGTGACAGTCAAATATAACAGTTTCCCTATCAGAGATCTATAAGATCTAGAGTCAAACGGCTCTGAGTCATCATCATGTACATGAATGCGAGGATTCATAGGAAGTGTGGCAGGTTTAACCCCCAATAGTCCTGTTTCCTGTAGAAGATCAATAACATATTTCCTTTGAGACACTACAACCCCTTTATTACTACGAGCTATCTCAATACCAAGAAAGTAACGAAGTTGTCCAAGGTCTTTTGTAACAAAATGTTGTTGTAAAAACTCCTTTGTTTGAGCTATCTCTTGATCATTTTCCCCTGTAAGAACAATATCATCCACGTAGACAATCAATATCACAAGTCCTGCTGAGTCTCGCTTGATAAACAATGAGTGATCAAGCTGGGAATGGCGAAATCCACACTTAGATAACACTTCAGTAAGCTTTTGGAACCATGCACGGGGACTCTGTTTGAGTCCATAAATAGCCTTCTTTAACTTGCATACCTTGGAACACTCTCCCTATCGTTCGAAACCAGGAGGTTGCTGCATATAGACGATTTCAGAAAGGTCTCCATACAGAAAGGCATTTTTGACATCCAAATGAAAAAGAGGCCACTCTCGTTGGACAGCAAGAGATATAATCAGTCTAATAGTGTCCAACCGGGCCACAAGCGAAAAAGTCTCAAAAAAGTCAACACCATAAGTCTGAGTATACCCTTTTGCGACAAGACGGGCCTTGAACCTTTCAACTGAACCATCAAAATGATACTTGATGGTGAATACCCATCGTGATCCAACCACATCACAGTATGTTGGAGGGTCTACCAAATCCCAAGTCTCTCGAGAAAGAAGAGCATCCATTTCCTCCTGCATAGCTTGTCGCCAACGTGGATCTAACAGGGCGTGATGGTGCGAGGACGGGATAACATGGCTAGATAGAGCTTGATCAAACTGAACTAAACTTGTACTCAGATGAGCAGTAGAGACAGAATTAGATATAGGATGTAAGGTGCACTGTCGCTTGCCCTTCCGAATAGCAATAGGGAGATCTGCTACAGAATAGTCATCACTTAAACCTGAGTCAATCTTATCAGTAGAGCCTACCTCTTGAGACGATGCTGGTGGACAGTTGAGAGAGGGACCTAGACGACGAGTGTAAACCAACGGAGGCTCAAGAAAACGTTCATGTGATCTAGGTTGAGATGATGGAAAGGACTCAAGTGACATTGGGGGAATAGGAAGAGGTATAGGTGCATGCATCTCAGACGAAGAGGGACTTGACGGAGGAAAATAAGGACGAGTGGCTGCAAAACGACTCAGCCTATTATATGTGTCTGCTAAATCTGGAAGTTCACTGCCTGTTAAAATTTGAGATTTTGCCACAGAGTATTCTGAAGATAGGCCAGATAAAAACTTCGCCACCATACCAGTCTCAGCGTGTGATGCATAACAATGTTGGCAAGGTGGACGAAGAGCCTTTAACCGTTCATAAGCAGCAGTCAAAGTAGCAAAGTATTGAGATAGGTCTTGATCCCCTTGTCGAATGTTGCATAACTCCTCTTCTAGTTGTAGGATTTTGATGACATTAGTGGCATGCAAATATGTCTTTCTCAAGAAAGACCACATATCTTTGGCCTTGGTATAATATGCAATAGTTGGGGCTATATGAGACTCCACACTATTCATAATCCAAGACATAACAATATAATTATCTTCATCCCACGCAGCATAGATCCCTTTTTTCTCAATAGGTTCATCCTCCTCAAGAATATATTTCTTTCTATGACCAGCCACCGACATTATGAATACCCTAGACCATATTTCATAATTTGAGCCATTAAGTTTCATCGTGGTTCCATAAGAAAATGAATTCCCAGCCATCTTGTAGTCAGCAGGCCCTTCAGATTTACTATTTTCAGCCATAGTAAATAAAGAACAGATTGACACAAAAGTTTAAAGAAAGAGGGTTAGGAAGAACACTGCCACGTCAGATCTGTTCCAGCCGATTAAAAAAAAGGAATAAACTCCCAAAAACTAAAGGCTGCTTCCACGGAATGAATACTGCTGCAACTTATAGCAGCAGCTATAAACTTCTTGTCCACGTGTCAAAGAAACCACAAAATCAAACAAAAACTTGATGTCCCAACGACTGAATATTGTTGCAACTCATAACAGCAGCTAGTGATTATAGACTTTCTGTTTTCGTGTCAAAGAAACCATGAAATCAGACCAAAACTTGTACTAAGGACCAGCAGCAGCCATCACGAGCCTTTACGGAATTTGTATGCACAGTCTAGAGAAAAACTTCTGATCATTTTCAAAAAACCGAATTTATAAGCAGCATATAGACTCCACAAAGCATGCACAACGTCTCATGCCATATAGACTCCACAAAGCATCCACAACACCTCACGCAGCCTGACAATAAGCTGCTTCATACGACAACTTCCACAACGTCTCATGCCATACGACCAATATGAGGATCTGATCACGCCTTCCACATAGGCGTGATCAGGTCCTCCTTCACACGACACGCCCGACCCCTATTCCCTCACCGTCTCCTTATTGGGTGATAAGAGGGAAAAAGGAGTGGCGATGACAAGAGAGGGAGAATGATAGACAGAAGAAGGAACTCACTGCTGTTCGCCGGAAAGATCGTCGCCGGAGAAGGTCACCGGAGAAGATCGTCTGCCGTCGACTCCAACTCCCGCTCTGGTACCATGTTACGAGAGAGAGAGAGAGAGGCGGAAAAAACTCATTCCATTACGTGACCCTAGTCTCTATTAAGAGATTAGGGTTAGAAGAAAATTACAAGAGAAGTCCACTAAAGATAACAAAATATTTAAAGAGATCCTCCCTGACTTCCTAATATTCCAGAAAACCCCTTTTTGTATCTTTAACAATTTCTATGGCTGGGCTACCTCCATTAGTCACTTTTGCCACTTTTATTGCATGTAACGTAGATCGCTGCAGTGTTGAGAGAATTTAAAGACTGTGTTGATGTACTTAAGACTCTGCATTAATTTGTTTCCTCAATACTCTGCATTCTCGGCTTGCTCATGGTCCATTGTCCTTTTAAGGTTTTGTGGTCAAGCCTCATTTGAGGGGTAGATGTTCAATTCATGTGCATGTCTAAAGGTTCCTGATAACTATGCAGCTAGTATCTCGTGACATGTAAGCATGAATGAAAGAATTATCACAAACCTAACAAGTCATCATTGTCATATGTTGTTACATCAATTTCTTTCTTTGGCTGTGAGAAGAATATTTCCCTACTTAGTTAATTTCTTATTGAGCTATGCATTTTTTTTAGAACAATATGTTCAAAGACAATACAGGAATCCAAGTTAAACCAATTATAGGAATGTGCTGCAATCATATTGTGTAATATAGAAATGATATTTTCACCATCTTTTTTTGACATCATGGAATATATAACAATTCATCTTGTTGATGAGGTGAGGTTGGGAGGGCCAATGTGGTATCATTGGATGTACCTAATTGAGAGGTATGTTTCATTAAGTATTCATCTTGTACATCTTGTAATAGTTATTATTATGATTTTATGATTATTATATTATGTAACAAGTACTTATGTAAACTAAAATGTAATGTGCGTAATTGAAGCCAACTGGAGGGGTCTATTGTTGAGAGCTACATTGCACATGAACGCCTTTAATTTTTTCCTAGATATTTGCATAATGTGGAGACTAGATTCAATAGATCTGTATGAAATAATGACGAGGTTGACGGGAGCTTTATCAAATATAATTGGATTTCCCTTATGTGGTTGTGTACTTAAAGGAGCATAAATTGCTAGTGTAGACAACTCAACTATTTTGCAAATACTTACATATGTACTATATAATCTTTCCATTGTGACACCATTTCTTAACTAAGTTGTTATAAATAACACAACATATACTTTATTGTTCTTTCGTGCAAGCTAACCGTATTGCTATTATGATAGGGAACACTTAGATTTGGTGAGGTGACAAATTGAAAGAAACCTCATCAAGTAGAGTGCATACATAAAACAAATTTCTTGAACAATTTCATGGTTGTGTGGTAAATGTAAAAGAATCAAATGAAATCATCAACAATGAACTTGTATATCTTGCTCAGTATCCTCAACCTATGGCCAAAAAATACAAGGGATACATCATAAATGATTTAAAATATTAGCAATCGCTTTCTCAAGAGATTCAATTTTTTCTTTTCGTAACAAGTCATGACAAGTAGGCATGTTACCCAATAATTCAAATACTTTCACACACCAAATCCACATTTGCATACACATCCATATTTATCTCCACCAACTGCTTGGAAGAAGACATATGTTCGAGATCGTGGATATATTTCACCTTCTGGCCTTGCAGTGATAGTTCCTTAAATTTTGTCCTACATATGGTAAATTCATATAGAATGAAATATTGAGCTATATATATCAAATAAAATAAAGTAGCCTTACACTCATTGCTTGTGTCTGCATTTCAATATTGCATATTGGAGGATGTACGTCTTCATCCAAAATCGAGCTCTAAAAGGCTCAGGATCACATGCTGGAACCTAATTGTCAAAAAACACATAGATGATCCCATGATGTGTTAGTGTAACATTAGTAAAGTAAAATAATATGACATTCACTTTAGACTTACAACTTCATTTTTATACCGAGCAAAGCTTTTCATTCTAGTGATGTGTATTACTTCTGCTTGGAATGATTCTCACTATATTTTTTCTAAAAGCTTGAAGTTTGCAACAATAGCTACAAAGTAAATGGGTGTTAAGTTGTCAATTATATTTTACAATAATGACATGCTTACTCTTTATTCCTTTGATTTGTCAGTATCAAAGTATTCCATAAGGGCCTTCAATTGCGCTAACGATATGTCTTCAAGTCGATTATTTAGTCGGTCTAAAAAATTATTGAACTTTTTGTATACAACTCTAAGACTAAATCAAGTTTCTCCACAACCTAACATATTTAGTCAATGCCCATTCTGTTAACTTCCCATCAATGATGTAATATTTCTGCATTTAATGCATATAAAATTAACTAAAAAAAATTAAGGTGTTAAGTTAAATCAACATAAAACAACATAATAGTACTTTAAAATTTGCGATTGGGTATTCTAGTTCCCAGTTTAACTAAAACAACAATAAAGCGGTTGTTTGGACAACTTGAGAATTTTGAAAAGTTCACAAGTAACTATATCCCCAACTAAGCATAGAAATTTTTCATATCGAAATATTAGATTAAACAATCATTTTCATGAAAATATAAACAAGATTAGCAACACAAGACAATTGTAGCACATTAAGTGTATAAATATATAACTAATATTACCTTTTCAATATCCCATGAAGCTTCATTATCAGTACTAGGAAGTTTTTTAAACTCAAAGTAGTTTCTTGTGAGGATTTCGAGCTATTGTCTCGATGAATGTGGTTAGCCTTTGTGCTATGCCACCTATAGGTTGATAATATGAATTATATGTAGATATTGGTTTATTTTCTAATGGCCAATTAATAGTTTCTAGAGCTCGTGATGCTCCTTGCTTCCTTCTATGTACATTAGGACCTATGTGATCCAAGAAAAAAAATTGTAGCATCATCAATGTTTAAATATGACACACATTATTAGCATAAAAATAATTAAAATACCTGAAAATACATCTTCTTCTTCTTGAGTCTCGTCTAAACTAAAACATGGACGTGGATCTTGAATAAGTGCCATATGCATATCAACAGTATATAATATGAATTAATATTGTGACGAACATGACAAAATATAACATAAAGAAAAGGAAAAATACTCAACTACCCAATACAAGTAGCTATAAGCATTAGTAAATTGAAGCGATATGAAGCCTACTAATATAGTAAACTGAAGTGGTAGTCAACTAAGATAGAGATTCACACGAAAACCATGTAAAACTACATATACGTATTATGAGTTTAGAGACTTGAGAAAACCACTTGTCTTATGCAACTCTCTGCTCTTTTCTCATTAATCTTTGTTGTCATGCATGATCAAGCATTAGTGTAATAATGCATTATCGTCCTTGTAACATCATTTCTAACCTGACATACATCACTATCTGTAACATTTTAAGATAACAATATTCTATCACATTGGATGCATCTTAACTTTGAGCCCTTGGTATCTTCAGGTTCCTCACGTGCATCTTTAGTAGGTTGTGCTAGTATATCATAAAAATCATGAGGCCTCATCTGAAGGACAACTTGGCATTCTGGTTCAATAGAATCCTCAACATAAAACATTTGTTCTACTTGACTTGCAAAAGCAAAAGGTTCATCGGCCATGCAAGAGTATTTGGAGTCATAAGAGTAAAACCAAATCGATCAATTTTAATGTCCTTTTCATGTGAGCTAAGAACATTATACCACTCACTATTAAACAACATGAACTTCAAGCTTGGATGATATTGAACTTCAATAATATCAGTGGTGAATCCATAATATGTCACATCACCAATTATTAAATCTTTATCTTTTAACACTTGAGAAGCTGGATATTTGCGCAGTCCCCACCACACCACTATTTTGTGTTTGTCTTCTTTCCTCTATACTTTGGATTTTTGTGGGCCTCTAAGGATGAACTATTTTATGAATGAAAAATGTTTTCAAAGTTTTGGGAGTTTATATTGTGAATTGCAGGACAAGTAATATAGAGAAATTCAAACAAAAAAGATTCAATAGATATCAATCAACATACTACATTAAGTGTTGCTGAGTTTTAGATAGCAGTTAGGTAAGTTTTTAATATAGAGAAATCCAAACCAAAAAGATTCAATAGATATCAATCAACATACTACATTAAGTGTTGCTCAGTTTTAGATAGCATTTAGGTAAGTTTTATTTCTATTATGATTATTGCATTCAATGTGATTCTTATTAGAATTAGTTAGATGCTATTTCATCCTCTATCACACCATCTGTTCTCTGACTATTACAAATTGAGTGACACTATATACGGCAAGAGGGATTCCACCTACATGATGTGGTCAAGGCTAACATGGGTATGCTCTTTCACAATAGAGAGAGAGAGAGAGAGAGAGAGAGAGTGTGTGAGTTTTTAGTTTACACAATCTGCAAATATTTTTCAGGTGGTGTTGAAGTTAAGATCTATGGATGAAAATCCAGTACTTGAATGTCTTCCACACACAAAGTTTTTTCAGTTTATGAAAAATCTGCAATTCTTCTTGCAGGTGGTGCTCAAGTTTGGATCTATTGGTGGATCCAATACTTGAAATATCTTTGGTGTGATGATTGGTTACACAATAACAGCATCCATTAGTATGATGCAAGCAGCTTCTTCATTCTCAAATCTCAATCAGTTATTATAAGCAAGACCTGGAAATTTTATATTTAACATCTGTTTGCATGTTTTTTTTTTGTGTTGTAGGGCAATTAAGAGGTCCAATTGCTTCCACTCCAGTGTTGGAAAAAACCATGTCAAATCTCCAGCGATCTGTGCATGAAAATTTTTGGTGCCTTAGAAATAGTACTATCCCAGATCCCAGACTTTGACCAACCGTGGTGGCTTTCCATTGTTGCAGTAGTCATGTGATTCACCTATTGATCTGTGGGCTTTGCCTTGGGCGTTGGCAAAGTAATTGGTCGTTCTTCTTCTTTCCAAGTGAATTCCATTCTTCGAACTACGCCTGGTTCTCTATGAGGTCTGAGTTCTGGCTTGAACTCATCTTTATGACTCTGTACCACAGAGCCTAAAGGTTTTCGAGACAGCTTGATAGGGGTCAACGTTGGCACAGTTACCGAGGCTCAAAAAATATAGAGGAGTCTGCAGGCCTTTGGTGATATTGCCTTTTCCTACTCCTGCTCCATCATCCTCATTGAAATTCATGTACAACCCTAACACTAATCTTGTGCATGTTTTTCTTTGTATTAGTTTCAGATTTTTCATATGCATCTTCCTATCCCTGGTATTATATATATATATATATATATATATATATATATATATATATATATATATATATATATATATATATATATATATATATATATATATATATTATCCATAATTATTGTCATCAAAAAGTTCTTTCATGACATAATGAAGATCACATTAAAAAATACAAACAATATTCAAAGACATTATGTACAAATTCCAAAGTTTGGAAATCATTTGATGAAGAATACCCGTTCTTTTTCTATGATCGTCATAATGAGATGCGTGAGCTAGCTTCTCATGGTATTTCATTTAGAAAAACAAGTATAAATAATATAATATGCAAGTTTTCATACTTAGAGAAGTTACACGCTCGATGGCTATGAAGCAAAATCTAGTTCATATTATCTTCCCTTATTCGTAGTTCACTCAATCAAAGCAATAATGAAGATGTGTACATATTACCCCCATTGAATAGGTTTTTCTAAATGAATTACCATGAGATGACGCATCTCATAATGACGATCATAGAAAAAGAAAGGGTGTTCTTCATCAAATGATTTCCAAACCTTGGAATTTGTACATAATGTCTTCGAATATTGTTTATATTTGTTAATGTGATTTTCATTATGTCATGTGAAGGAACTTTTTGATGACAATAATGATTTCTAAGAACTTAGATTTAGTAAAAAAATGGCGTAACACTTCGCAGAAATTTCTCTACTTGTTTGTTCCATCTTGAAGAGAAAACTTTTCATCGATTTTCCAATTAGAAGTCCCACAATGATTCATGCATCTTTTTTATACTAAACGCACATTGGTGCATTCTTATTGCCAAAAAGACCACCGTTCTTGTTTCTTGAGAAATAGTAGAAAATGTGGTTATATGTGTATAGATTCTTTAAAAAATTGAATGGACTTATAAGACATGAATATTTGACACATGCCTCATCCAGTGAATGTTCATGTTCCAACAAGGCATATATCTTAAACTTTTGTTTTTCAACAAGTTGAAATGAAAATAAATGTTTTGTATATTATTGAAGGGCGTCAGGACACAAAAAAAAATCACTAGAAATAGTTCAAGATGCATGCATCTAAAGGATCATAAAACTATTAACCCAAAGGGTCATGATTTACGCATAATTATGCATCATTTTATTCAATTGGTTGCAGGCAAAACATTATCTAAGAATGTAAATTTAGATACTTAGCACAAATTTATTTTGTTGTCTTGCCAATTAGACACATATGTGGAGAAACATATAGGTCGAGTCCATAACTGTGTTTCTACTAGATACATAGCTTGCAAGCAAAACCCTATTAATTACACATTGATGTTTGGAACGTAATTTTTTATTTAAAATAGATGTACTTATGCAATACGTATAATCTAACTAATTATGTTTACATTATTTTATAAATATCATATATTTTACAATTTGACCCTGAAGCTTATACTTCAAATCCGGAAGAAGGAAACTATAAGCAACGCAACTATGATTCTCATGGGGAGTTGGATCCAGGCTCAAGATGAAGATGCTGGCGACATGCTTGCTTATGTGAACTCCCCATTTTGCTTTATCGCATATATATATATATATATATATATATATATATATATATATATATATATATATATATATATATATATATATATATATATATATATATATATATATATATATATATATATATATATATTTATTTATTTATTTATTTATTTATTTATTTATTTATTTATTTTTATTTTTATTTTTATTTTTATTTATTTATTTATTCCTTTCTTTATAGGTTCCCTGAAAAGGAACAGTTTAACGAACCAAATTATAGAATGTCTTTTAAAAACTAGCATAAGTTTTTAAAAATTCTATAGAGAAGCATGAATACTGTTATTTCATTAATCTATTATAATCTTATTGGCAGATGAGGTAGAGTCTTGTAGTCTATGCTGCGTCAAACAAGAAATAATGGCAGGAGCACAATTATCTTAGTTTCAGGTTGTTGCAACTGGTGCTTCATCTGTTTCTCTAGTAGACAAATAAATGTTGCCCATGTATATATATATATATATATATATATATATATATATATAATGTGTGTGTGTGTGGCTCGTTTTGCTTGTGTCCTTTTGGTCTAAGAACTACTTGGTCTACTTGTGGCTTCTATATGATTTGAAACATTCTCATCCCCATCTTTCCTTCTCTAGTGTTCTGAGAAATCCTCTAGGGCAGTTTGGTGACGGTAACAATTTGTTATTATTTCGTGAATCTATCCCAAAGATTGAAGCAAGTTCTCCAAAACATTGTAATGTAATGTTCCATAAACCTGCCTTAATCATTGGGATAGATTCGTGGAACAGTAACAAGCTATTTCTATTGTCAAGCGTTCCCTTAGAAGTTGTTGGTATGAAGAACACTTGAAAAGTGTAATGAATCTGTTTCAAATATTGTTTCAGATTCATGATACACTAGAACTATTGTTCCATAAACCTGTATATTGTGTTTAGATTAATTGGATACTCTATGAGTGTCGGTGTTACCAAACGACCCACTGAGGACTAGATCATTTTACAGGTCACGTCTGTCCTCTAAGAAGTAACTCTAGGGTGGACCCAATCACAATGCCTAGTCAATGCCATGGAGATCGCTCTCTTGTGAAGTTCAAAATTACAGGTTGTCTAACAAGCCCTTTGTTTCAAGACCCTTTACGGTTCCTTGCTCTCCATCATCAATGGTGATACACTCAACTGGAGGATACGGTTCCTTGCTCTCCATCATCAATGGTGATACACTCAACTGGAGTATGTTTTCTTTGTAACTAACTCTTTTGCACATGAACTCAATTAATGGTAGCTACAATTGTAACATACTAGGTGGCAAAATGGTCTACTTCCTAAAAAGACTTGTTGAAGTGGTTCTCTTTCTCTAGGCTCTTTTTCTAGACCGTAACAGGTCGCGAAGCATACTCTATGAACCGTGACAGGTCGCGAAGCATACTCTATGAACCATGGGTTGTAGGACATAAGGAGGAGGTGATAGTCTCTCTTAAACATGGTGGACCACTCACCCTTAAAAAAAAGAAACTATAATATTTTGGGATCCCTATCTCCTTTTCAGGAACAGTTGCTTGTATGATGTATTCTCGACAATTGGCATAGATAATCAATTAATAGCATATCCAAACATAATAAATGGCACCATTTGGTGTGAAGGCTTTTTTTTCATTTTGCACAGGCAGACGCGTTCAGGTGTAGAACCCTTGACAGTTCAAACATTTGCAGGCTTCTTAGGTGGGCAAAACTTTCTATCAGAAAATGCAACTGTCCTTAGCATCTGAGCTACAATTATCAAGGAAAAAGTACAAATATGCGTCAGAAACATTGGGAAACACAGCACATACTGACATGAAATATAGGTGAGGCTAGCCCGCGATAAGAAGCACCTAATTATTTTATTCCAACGATCGCCATATCCTTGACAATGTTAGGTGAGCGTATTCTTTGTCCAAGTAAAGTGGAGGTGAAGGAATCAGGTCTCCGGCTAAGGAGGTACCGTGACAGTTAAAAAACAACCTTTACATAAAGCATTTTTAGATAGTGAAATTCTCGACAAAAAGCTATATACAGACAGTTTTACATGAAGACATGCCTCGCTGTGGCTTGAACCAAGATAAACTCATAAATCAAACACAGCAGCAGACTAAAATGTGCAAATAGAAAAGGGGCAGATTTGTACGGGAAGATGAGCAAAACATCTATGAATTGCAAATGCCAGGAGCAGGCAGATGAGCTCAATATCAACAGTAACGAGAAATATCTGCTAATACTGTCTGAAAGTAAGGTTGAGTCGTCCAGGCCGCAACTTTGATTGCTCGAGCAGCTGTTTGGGAGCTGTATCTGGGAAAATGGTTGGGACCCCATGGAATATTAGCCTAGACTCGCCGCCAAATATCAACACATCACCAGAATCTAATTTGCATTCCTTGGCCTTCTCTACATCTCTGTCCACCCCAAATAGGAATGCTGCTGAGTCACCTACAGAAAATGAGACCACAGGCAATCCATTTCTTATACTTTCATCGCTTTCATCTTTGTCCTGCATTAACATAGACATAAATGGAAGCTAACAATGCGATGAGGGTGCAAGCCTTCATGCATAGTTCCTATAAGAAACCAGAACAGGCCCTTGACTGATGAGAAACAAATAACATGAGATTGAAAAGACAAAATCAGAGATGATTACCTGATGGAGACCTAGTTTTCCACTCTTGGAATAGAAATTGACAATGCAAATATCAGGGTTCATTGCCGGCAGCCCAAGTTTTGAATCATTTTTCGGATGTCCTTGAGCGTCTTGAAGCACTCGTTGAACCAGCCCCTTGAAATAATCAGGAATGTCGGGTGGACTAGTACCATCATGAGGACGGAAGTCATCATATTTCGATATCTCTGGATCTGATATGTGCCTACCTCAAATCCGAGCCCAACAGGATCCCAGTTCTTGCCAAGACACATCACGTGGAGGTGCATTTTATGTCCGCTGCTGAAACTTGGTTGGTAAAAGCCACCCGATGCCTTCCCAAGTTCACGGCATGTCTCTACAATTTTAACCTTTTAATAAGAACAAAATGAGGCTCCAATTGGAAATCACAGCACAGAAAACATTGAAAAAAAAAAAGAGAAATTGTGCAATCTGATAACTACACGCGGGATCACATTAGTTAAAGTTAGAAATAAGAATCTATATAAATGGTTCACATCAGACCACAGAAATTCTTAGAATAATCATACGTAGGCAGTCAACATGAATGCAAAGGAGGAAGTTCTGTTACTAAATCGTCTCAACTACTATCATGAAACGAAGATCAAGAAAAAAAATGCTAGCAAGGCATTACGTAGCCTATGGCCAACTTTGATTGAATAAGTATTCCATATAAAAGAGAGTTCTGTAGCTATAACAAAGTTTACTAACAATTATCAACATACCCAAAGATAAAGAAAGCATTAAGTAGCCTATGGCCAACTTTGATTGAAGAAGCTCCAGACATCAGTAGCGGAGCTATCGTGGGGCACGTGTGGGCAGGCGCCCATGCCAGCCCAAGAAAGCTCAGCGTGAAGTAGAGCTTCAGCCCGTGTTGATGACAATTGACGCCGTGATGCCCACGCCAGAAATGGATCGGGTCTCACACTCAACAGCGATCCAGCTCCAAAAAACTTGAAACAGTTGGCCACCCATCGCGCCCAAATTCACAAACTCAGAAAGGGGAAGAAGGCCGAAGGGGCGAAGGCGAACCGACGAAGGGCAAAGGCAGCAGCAGCCGGCAAGGCGGTGGGTGCCAGGTGCTTCTTCTTGAATGATTGAGTCCTTTCTTCTTCTTCATTCTTGAATGATTTTTGGTTTTTATTTATTTTCCCCCTTTTTCATCATCCTTGGTCTGATTTTTGGGTTGAAGAACAGAAGAAGCGACTGCATCTTGCCTGTGCGTGCAGTGTGCCACGCCCCACGGTGGTTGATTTGTCCCGGTCGACTCCTGGGTATGCTTTATCTTCTCCTCCCTTGTTTTTTTTTTCTTGTTTTATTAACCCTGCCGATGTTTACAACATTGCTTCCTCCTTTTTCTCTTTAGTTTATCATGTGATTCCAATTCATTTCAGGTTTGACTTTCTTGTTTGCGATTTTACTTCTAGGTTGATTACTTCCCCTCGTTTTAGTTCCTGCATTTGCTTCTTTGTTTGTTTCTTATGTATTACCTTGATGGCTTGATTGACCCCTTTCACAGTTAGCTGTGTCTGGATTTGGAATGCGCTTCCTAATGATTTTCACCCCATTCCTAATTTCTATTTCATGTCTCCTCTGTTATCGGCCATAGTTCAATAATTTATTTGTATTTGTCATTACTTAACCTGTAACTAGTAGTGTGAAAAAAAATTATAAAACCCTATTATTTCGTTCTCATTGAATGAAGTGAAAGAAACTTTGTTGTTCACTAGACCCACATGAAAGAACTTTGTTGTTCACTGAAGAACTTTGGTGCTATTCAGTGATGCGTGTTGGGTTCTCCAGGGGTGTTACGTGAAGAAATAACCCACATCTGCCTTCCACTTCCTCAATATTACTAGAGAGGGGAGATGAGTTGTCCACTTAGTATGCCCACGTCCTTATCTTGCTCTTTGGAATTTCATCAATGGAAGAAAAGAAGTGATACTGAAAATTTGTCCTTCTCCTTCATAAAATTAATTCCCCTTGTTGTTGCACAACTATTATGTTGAAAAAGGATCATTATGATTGTCAATTAAATAATGGCTATTCTTGTCTATGAAGACTGAAACTTCAAATATTGCTTTTATTCATCAAAGTTGCTATTTTTCTTGTGCCCTTACACATGCTTATTGCTCTTCCTCTTGTTTTTTTCTCTTTTATCCACAGGAGGATCCAGTGCTTTTGACTCTTGAAGCAGCAAATGAGAAGCCTTATGTTGCAATAATTATATAAGTTTGTTCTTCTGCTTCTTAAGGGGGCATGGAATACAGTGATATGTTTGTTTGGTTGGTTTTCTTGCATTGGCATTCAAGTTCACATGAACCATGGTCAAGATCATACAAGGAAGGGATCTGTAAAGGCTAAAGAGTACTAATATTCATAATTATTTGATTTAAAGTGCTGTTTTCATAAGCTTTCCGTTCCCTACAGGAACTTCTACCTCTCTTAAGAGGAAGCTACTGAAACTTTCTCTTTTTTTCATGATGATGGTTGAAAAGTGCCAAAAATAGTAATACACACACATATATATTTGTATCTGTATAAGTTATTTATCAATATTGTGTGATGTTAATTGTAAATTTGTTCACATTCAGTCATCCAATTGACGATTTTGATGTCATTGGCCAATTGTAATTTTGTCCATAACAGTATAACACTAATGATATGATTTGCTTATTGAGATTCATTGTAAGTTTGTTCATAACTATGTCTATTTGCTTTATCTTTAAAATAACATATATTTTAGTTTGAAATTTTTTTCACATACTATGTACTAGTGCCCCATAGCCAAAAATTTCTGGCTCCGCCACTGCCAGACATACAAATCCAATGAAATAACTCGTATGAATGCACTTATATAGAGAGAACAGGTTAGACATATAGCTTGTCATGCCGTTTATTGCCACTTGAACCTGTCCCTCAAAAGAATCCAATGTGGCATACGAATACAAACAGATGAAAAAAAGAAGCTTTCAGGTACTGACTGCATGTCCATAAACTTTCTTACATCCACTCAGGACTTCACATCACATAAGTTACGAATTGCAATCCACTGGGCGGTAAATAGAGAAGTTATATATCAAAACATCTTGACTTCTGCAAACACATTGAAACTTCTTAAAAAAAAAATCATAAAACACAGCCCCGAACAATATGGTAAAACACAAAAGGTGCAATTTCTAAGGTGAAACAGTGCATTTGCGTTACTTACATAATTAGCACTTATCCATAACAAAATCCTACCTAATTTAAATAACATCTCTGAAACACTACATATAGAAAAAACCTCACCTAACAATAACGACAACGAATGGCAAAATGGCACACAATAATGCTAATATTGCACCAAAATGAGGAAAGCAGCAAAGAAAAAAATTATAGACAAAATTCAGGAAAAGAACTGCACCTGATCAGCAAGATTAAGATACTTCCTCAAATAAATTATTCCAGGTCTAAGATCTTCCAAACATAGACCAAGTCGACTACGCTCTTCTTCTTTTCTTTTTTGTTTGTTTGTTGCAAGAAGAGGAGGCTTCAGCTTCACGGGGCCACCTTTCTTAGACGATTGAGAAGTAGACTCACATATGTCAAATGGTTGATCTCCAGAACCATCTATTGAATAGGCTGGACTGATGTTGCATGGTGAGAAATGGGAAGGAGTGTTCAAGAAGTCGTTTTTAGAGTCCTCAGAAAAGGAGCTGGTTCCATGTTGAGGTTCATGGATGGCGCTCGATGAGCTCTCAGGGGAAGGAAAATATGTCGCTGCCGTTACTTCTTTAAAATTAGAAGGGTCTTCATTCTTGCTGACAGGTGAACCTGAATATGCCTCCCTTTCATTAGTATTCTTACTTTTAATTTTGCTGGATGTTTCTAACAAGCCCTCAGGGGACGAATGTGTTGATGTTTGCTTTCCATCTCCACTGCGTGGCGTTTTTAACCCAAACCGCTGCTCTGCGTGGCCATCATGCCCCTTGCTGTAACAAGTATAATTGAGTGGAGGGCCATCCTTCCGGAAATTGATGTCGGAGCCTGCAGCTTGGATCTGCAAATTAGACCAGACACAAACTCACATCACGTGGACTATGGTTCACAAAAGACAAGAAAATAAGCAAACCAACAGACGAAACTCTAGCGCGGATACTTTCCGTTTAATTATCTGCACTATAATGACCAATAAGACAGTTAAAAAACGTAGTTTGCCCACTTTTATTCGAATGTCTAATTATCTAGATTCACCTAATAACTACTGAAAACATATAAGAAAATGGTCGAAAAATAAAATATTTGGAAGCTTCCCATATTTCCTTGCTCCACATGCTTCATAGGTCAGATTTGTTAACGCTCCTCTATCTCAGTTTACAAGGTTAGAAATTAGTAAAGTTACATGATGAACAAAAAGAACAAGACAAACGTAAGGAAAGAAGTTTGAAAGTCCATAAGTTCCCAAGTTGGAAACAAAAAAACAAAAAAACGATTTAAAACATATTTTCATTTCTTTTAATGTATTTACTACTCCAATTACAAAATTTACATGTTTTCCTAGTTGATAAGAAACTAGCCATTACCAGATTGTATCAACAATCAGCAAATTATAGGCCTTCTTCAACTGAAGGCCTTAACTCACCCCAGGCCAGGATGTCAAAGAGGATGGTTCGGAGCAAATTGTTTCTAAATTATGCAACTATTTCCTCTTCTTTCATTTTTTTTTTCAACTTTGTATAATTCAAAGTTCAATGATAAGCAAAAATAGAAACGAAAAGGTCATAAATTTCCAACTCCTTAATCTCGATTGACGAAATTCTCTAGACGCCGGACCGCCACAACCGACAAATGCGAACAACAAGAGAACACTGCAGTATGCACCCACCCATACTGGCATTTCAGCAAGGTTTTCTGTGATCCATCAGTACTAAAATAAAGCCTTCCAAATCGACGAGAAGGAGAAAAAAGCAAGATGAGAGATCAAATGACACCAAAAACGGTACGAAAAATATAAACGATAGAACATCGAAAATCTAACCGTTCCTGAAGGCGATCGCGAGGATTGCCTCCGCCCACCGGGAGACGCTCCCTTAGGAGCGCGAGAGCCACGCGTCGCCGGAACTCGATCTCCGCCTCCTCCCCTCTTCATCGGCGTTTGTGAGAGAGAAAGAGAGGGAGAGAGAGAGAGAAAGAGAAGAAGAAGAAGAAGAAGAGGAATCAACAACAGCTTTCAGAAGGGATGATTCGTGAAGGAGAGAGAAGCAAAGCATGGGACAGTAGTGCCGACTCCCCATACGGCGCTTCGTAACCTGCGAACGCCCCGGGCGCGAACTTATTTTCATATAGGAGGACAAAAATTCGGAATTTTCAGGATACTCCCTATTTCTTTCTCTTACTCTCCAAAACCACCTTCCCGTTATAGCATGGGGAATATTAAAAGCGGCATTTTGGTAATTTTAACCTTAGGGCGTGTTTGCTACATGACATTTGTTTCCTGTCATTACAAACCTTTCAGATTTTGTATCTTAGTTCCACGTTCCGGGTTGCTTTCTCAAAAGCTTAAATTTTACATCAACTTCAGGAAGTGGAATCCCATGCAATCAAACACGAAAAAGATAAAAGGATCCCAGATCAGTAACGAATCTGGAAGTAAATCTAAACGCCGGTTCTAAGGCTAGTTAGTAGCCAACTTTGGGTTCAGGGTTTGGAGAAAAAAAATAAAGGTTTCTAAGCCATATTTTACGGGTTGAAAATGAGGGCATCGGTCTGGTCTATAGAAGAACCGTACGTAATTATTTTATGAATATGATCCAAAGACTAAGAAAGATCATAAAACACCTTAAAACGTGTTGTATAGCTCAATTTGACAAATTCTTGAAATGTTCAGGTAAGGACTTGAAGCAGCAATATTTATGTGGCTAGAAAAAAGGGGGGCTTAAGAGCTTCAGGGTCCTATTTTTCCGACCTGAACAAAAGGCTTCGGCAGTCTCGACATTTCTGGTTTGTTCTATAACCAACTATAGCTAACACGTTTTTGGGCAATTAATATAACAAAATTCAATGAGAGAAGATCTAGTTAGTTACCCGTCATAATATTTGGCCAAGTTCAGCATCCTAATAATCACTTGATATCATCCAACCACTTTCCCAAGAGGTGGTGCATCGAGATGACAATTATCACTGAACATTTTTACATCTCCCACCATGACTGGCAAATTATTGAGTTGTAACAGTACCACTAAGTAAACGTAATTGAACCGTCTATATTTGGATTCCCTTTTCAACAAGGGAACTTTCACGTCATATGACAAGGATACAGCTAAAAAGTACAAGGGCTAAATTACAACGATTTCTTAGATTAAGAAACACCGAGTGCATGGTAATGCAAGTGGGCCACAGTGCGGGTAACCTTGTGAATTGTGACATTTTTTAAAAAAAAAATGCTTACTGGCAACACTCCTTTAGCCGGGAGCTAAAAACTAAAAGGTCCAGATGCCCATAACAAGTACTAGATCTTCAACTTCCGTTTGCATGTCCAAATTTATTATTGAAATATCAGAGTCAGCTAACCAGGACTAGAAACGTAATTTCACTACAGCCAAAAAATGAACTTGCATATGTACCGGTATTAATAATCTTTAACTCCTAAATACAAAACTGTTGAGTGGGGGGAAGCTTGACAATTGTATTGTACAGCTCCAGCAGCCTGTGCAGCTCGTGTAGACAAACTCACTTCCGGATTCCAGCCACATTATGCAAAGCTTTCTTCGCAATCTTAAATTTTCCGGCAAGGAAAAGCACCTTTCTCAGTAGCCATTCCAAGAACATACCTTTTGAGGAAGAACTCTATGCCCTCCCGCAATGCCTCGAGCTCAGGAATGCCAGCGATGCGTGTGAAGATGTTCCATATTTGATCGTCTGGATACTCAAAAATGGACTTTACGAGCAGCCGGAAATGCATGACACGCTTTGGTGTCAATGTTTTTGTATTGCTAAATTCCACAACTTTCAACAATGCAAGAGAAAGCGAAAAGGAAGCCAACATCTCAGCCACAAACCGTGCCAGGTTTACAGATCTCCTCAACTCCATCGAATCAAGCTGCTTGAAATGGTCCCATAAACAGTACTGACAAGAAGAAAATGGAACAGAGTCAAAATATTTTACAAAACAATTCATTTTCTGCTGCCTACAAGCAATATAATTTGTATTTAAACCTATCAACTAAGGTACTACATCGTATTTCAAGGTCACAAGCAATGCACTTTAAAGTTTAAACTAGACATATTGCATAAGAGCTGAAAATTAACGGAAGAGAGAAATACTTAATGACATGGCAGGTCAAACGCCAGTTTGGAAGCCGTATGTCTCTTTTTCCATGCTTATGAGAAAATCCCCTATATATTATAGGATGTTTGACATATCCTGTTCTTGGAACGCCGATAATAGAAATCCTATTTCTTTCATTCTAGGAAAAGAGAAACCTTGAGATGATATCTCAAGGAGCCAAGACTTCCCTCCTTTCCCTTTGTCCACGGGGTCCACAGCTGCTTCAGCTTGAGTTGATGCCTATGCTACTTGAACCAGCACCAGCCACCGGCCTGAGACGGTGTGCCAACTAGCCAGAGGAAGCAAGGAAAGCTAAACCTTTGGCAAATATATAAAGGAAAGTAGAAGAATGGAACGTACTGGGCCAAGAGACTTGGCCGACAATAGAAATGCTCTTTACAATCATGTTCAGCTTTACCAACACCATGTACATAGGTTGATTCACACGGACTTCTAAATTCTAACCATCTCTATTAACCTAACACTCTCAGATGTCCAGCACGTCCTCGAAAAATAATGAAAAAGAATAACACCTTGAAATGGCTTACATCTAGGTTTCTTAGTACTTCAAAGCACCCAATATTTTGCTTGCTGCACATGGCATGTCAAGCTCCAGACGATCCACCCCATTGCAAAGCTAAAGCATGCATCAGGTATTATAAACCACCTCTTTTCTTCTTTCACAGTATCACCATATGCTGAAAAGATGATAACCTTTAAGTCTTCTCAGCCTCACTCCTGGAAGGATGTTATATTTCAAACCTACGCTCAAGCATATTTAGATGCTAGCTACTACTCAACATTCTTTTTGTCCTTGGTCCTTGAGGACAGAAGATTTGCTTCTCATTAATCTTTACCACTACTCTTTTCTGTAATTATATGTAAGGGGGTTCTCCAACCTGCTAGTCAAGAAAAACAACCAACTCACTCCCTCTGTCTGTGTAATTATGCTTGTGGACGTGTTATCCACCAGAATGGATGACACTATCCAGAAGACATGCATTTAATCCTTAACCTGAACTTCCAACTGCCATACACAAACAAAGCAGCACATTGACATAAACAATGTTTTACCTGCAAAGTGAACTTGTGGTTTTTGTCATAACTGCACAATTTAGAAGCTAACACAGAGTAGTACTTATTGAAGACTTTTTCTTGTAGGCAGCAATCAACAAGAACCCGCATTATCTCTCTGTCCTGTTCCAATTTGGATGAACAGTTTAAATTTAAGTTACATCATGAAAAACCAGTAAAGAACAAAAAAAAAAGACATTCACAGTTCACACAAACACACACCTGTTTTCCCGGCAAATCTAGCCTTAGAATTTTTTCAAAGGCATCCATGTAGTCTTCACCACTCATAATGACACAGAAGATTGCCCTCCTGGCTTCGGTATTCATCCTCTGTGCTGAGGCAAGTTGCAACAGCTTTTGCGCTTCCAATGCTTCACTGTCAATTTTTTCAGCGATCTCTGTGACAGAATGTTCAATAGGGCGAGAGTCACCAGACAACCACCACTGCCCTTTCTTGGCAGGATCAAGAAGCTTGCTCCATTTCAGTCCTCTACGTTGAATTTCTTCTGCTCCCAACTGCAACAGGAGGTTTGTTAGTAAAACCACATCAACAAAAAATGCATTCGACATGCACCTTTCCAACAATGAACTATAATGAGCAGCCTATCTCCCCTCTAATGATGCAGCAAAAAAAAAACAACCAGCTGAACGGATACTTTTTGTGGAGTGTACCAACAAAATTTGGCCTTGTGCAAGAGAAGTATAACAGAGAAACATCAGACACTACCTTCTGCAACCATTTCTTCAGCCTAACGTGATGAGGAGAATCTTCTTTTGGCTTTTTTTTGTTATTCTTGATATCACATATGGTCTCTAGCATAAATTCCATCTGCCAGGAAAAAAAAAAAAACGAGATAGTCACTCCCAGAAAGATACTCACAATTAGTCTAGACTAAATGCAAAGACACTCAGAAACTACTAGCAAAACCTACGCGTTTGCTATTCATGACAGATTCACCATTTGATGCACCTTGCAGAGGAGATTTCAGTTCCAGGACCCTTTGCTGAACTGAGAGAATGAAATCTTTCATCGCAGCAGGATCATCAACTCTTAGCTTCATTCCACAACCTGCAAAATTGCACCAGCAGCTATAAATCAACAATGGAACGGTGGATAATAGTCAACCCCAAGGAACCAAGGTAGCAAATATACTGACACTGCAAGATTGTCATGATTGTGGCTACATCCAGTTCCATCATATGTTTGCTCATAACAGACAGAAGGTCATATATTAAATCACTGCAAAACAAATTACTGAATTATCAGAAAATATGATCGAAACATTCTCACAGGCTAGGATCGGATCAAGATCAAGATGCATTCTAGATTCCCAACATGTACAAACATTCAAGTAATCAAAATGCACAGCCATGCTTACATTAAACCATATTAAACAAACATGTGCACATTGGCACTACTTGGAATCTTAGATACACAAGGTAGCCAACGTTACCTGGAACAAACCCCAAAGATGCATAACTGTGACAAAAGCAGGGCAAGATTTCGTAAAGAAAGGCCATCTCCTTTCATGTACTCCTCCTAAAATAAGATTAAAGTTAATATATAAGAAGAATGACCCAAAATATAAAGCAAACACAAAAATTCAAATGTCTACTTGTGGCTTAGCTGGAATTACCCTGTAATGGCGATTAATCCTAAAATACAGAAAATATTGATAACTGATTAGAACTTCTAGCATCATTCCATGGTGATTACTTGCAAATATTCGCAAACATTTTAGGTCGTCTGCATTATACTGCAGAACTCCTCTTTCCAGTTGTCGATTTTCAATGACAAAGCTATAAGAAAGTCACATGATGTCCTAACTCACATGACTACAACTGCAAACTTAACCAGCTGCTGGTGTACACCCAAGCACAAATTAAATTAAGTGAACCTCAAGAAAAAAGTGGGATTCAAAAGGTTTTGCACAACCATTCGAGGATAACAGAAGGAAGAAGATCTGGGGAGAATTAGGTGAAAAGATGAACTTGCAGCTAGGTAACAATGGCTGACGGCGCACTCGTTCAAACACTTCCCATGGCTCATCTCCAGGTGGATTCTATATTTAACCTCGAGAAGGTTTAAGCTTCTGCCAACCACTGCCCAACACTCTAATCTTACAATCTATTGTGCATAAAAAACTTTGACCTCATTAACACATAACAGAAAAGGGTGGGCTTAAATACCTCTTACCATCTAGGGTCACATACATGGTGCTAATACGGACAAAATGTTGCATTGAAGTGCCTAAAAGAGAAAAATAAATTCTATAATAAAGATTATTCCACTCATTAACCTAGGATAATATAGCAAGCCAAGTATAACAGCTGAGTCAATCGATCCCAGATGTAGGTAACACAAAACATCCCATGTCAAGTTCTTTTTCTCTGAACATCAGATTTTTATATGAGCAGGAAACCCATCCATCGATTGCCAAAAAATGGGCAGTAAAGCCACAGGGAACCCATTGAATTTTGGAACAAACACCCAACTGAAAAAAATGAGTGTTGATTTTCCTTTTACTTATTTAACACAGTTGAAAGTCAGTACCATTGAGATTTCAGCAAGCAAGAACATGGTGAAAGAAGAAATTGAATCCCAGCTAATAGACACTAAAGCTACATTTCCATTTCAAAACATCTCAGAGTACCTCAAAGGTTTTAGCGATGGAAGCAAGAATCTTTGCCCCAAAATCAATGCCAATAGCTGATGCCATTCCTGCAATAAATGCTGCAAACACAGCAGCATACCTTCACCCAAAATAAAAAATAAAAAGAAAAAGAGGTATCAAACCCCAAGCCATGTGAATCTTACCCGGACAAAAAACAACAGACAATAAGAACCATGTTTAGATGCAAATGTCTATATGCATAAATTCTCAAATGTTCAGCCAAAAGACTTCAAATATGATACAAAAAGAGAATTTTTTTGCATCAATTTGTTGAAGTTTTCAAGAGAAAATAAAACAATGATAATAATTCACATATAACCATGTCTACATGGATAACCATGTATAAAGTACCTAAAGCATATGTCTGCTTAAAATGCTTATACCAATATTGCAACATTAATAAGAACATCAACACTTGAAATTTTCTTGACAGACTAAAGTTTAAACTGAGGTTGGCAAAGACCATTAACTTTATCTATTCTCCTAAGCTAGAAAAAGCAGAAGCAGCTCCCATGAACAATACAAAATTCAGATAAACCATGCAATTCTCACTTTCCAACCAAATGCACCCTGGAAGGGAGCAGAACATATACATTGCGAACATTCCCACTGGTTTGAAGAGCTCAAGTTACCACCATTCAGAGAAAACAAATAATAGATGCACAAACAAGAGAAGAATACCAATCTACAGAATGGATATCTGGGCAGGTGAGAGTATTAACTGTTCATTACCCCGTGGACCTCTGGAACAAGAAGCCAAAACCTCTTCACTAACCATCTGAGTGCCTCTATTACGGCCAAATGACTGCCAAAAAGTTAGTGGGAAAAGAACGAGTTTTAAAATTAACAAAACAAGTACACGTATAGCTACAGGCAAACCATCTTAAGAAGAAGCAATAGCAAATGCAATAATATTACAGACCCATTTTAAAACAAAAAAAAAAAGTGTAGACTTACTTGAGCAAATACTGATAAAGATCTAACCCACTTAAAGGAAACAAAGAACAAAAAGGAGAACATAATAAATCCATAAAAACAAGTAAGACTTACTTGAACAATTACTGATATGTCTTTAGTAATTGACTCAACATTGGATTCTGAAAGCCTGTTCAACAAACCTACAATATATACAAGTTAAATAACCAATTCAGCAATTCTACATTTCCATGTTGAACAACATATATACAGTATAAAGTATAAACAAATAAAACAGGAGCCTGATGCTTTAAAAATGTAGTACCTCTGATCTGACGTCGAACCTGACCAAGCTCCTCTGACTCATTATCAGAGAGACGTCTCAAATGAGGAGCAGTATATTTCATGCTCTTATGTACTGAAGATTCCAGCACACTCGAAAGGTCATCTTGTGCGGCTTCCTTGTCAAGATTCTCAGCATTAGATACTGTTTTCACCTCAGCAATGTCAGGATGTATATCATCTGCCTGTCTCAAGTCAAATACATCATCCGTAGTGGTACCGGAATAATGAATGTCATTAGTGGTATCAACATTCTCCACTTGTCCCTCACCATCACTTGTTGAACCACTATCTAAATCCTCTTCAGAATCCAAAGATTCGGAAGCTCTTTCCAGCTCTTGCTCCATGCTTTCCCCATCCGATGAAGCGGACCCTGAAGAAGCAAGGAGTTGACAATCTTCTACCACCTCACTGGTATAATCAAGCAATTCATTGATCCCATCATTGGGACCACCAAGTTTTCTGAACTTCACCTTCAGTTTCTTTGCAAGCCTTTCTTCCATTTTTAAATCATCTACTGCATGAGCTCCTTTATTCATTTCCATCTCCAGATACTTCTCAAATTTCATTTTCGATTTTCTAGGATCACCCATGCTCTTCTCTCTTCTGTCGATCTTACTTAACACTTTACTTTTACTGACAGCAGCACTATCACCATGCACACCTTCCTTAAAGCTATCAACTTGAGGCATATCAGGTGTTCTTAACCTCGACTTTTTGTAGCTATGCACGTCCCTATCACTCCCATTAAGTGTTGGATGTTGAATCTTTCTCTTTTTACATAAACCATCAAACGAAGATAAGCTTTGTGAAACTGCAGTTTTTTTGCTTGATTTCTGTGATGAAGATTTATTCAGAAAAGTATGAGGAAGTTACTAATAGGAATCCCATTCAGAAAATGATTTGTAACACTTCACGTAGAAAAAATAAATAATAAAGCAAAGAATGCAAAAAGGAAGAAACGTGCCTGATCGTTTACCCACGAACTAAATTGCCTCTTCTTCTTCACTAGCCTTGACTCTTGTCTTCTGTCCTTACGTGATTTTCCACCACTTTTATCTATAAGAACATGAAGAGAAAAATACTGAAGTTTGTGCAGTAACTGTAATAAGTAAAAAAAAAAACAATTTCAAAAAAAAAGGCATAGCTAGAAAAAAAAATACTAAGTGAAGCATTCTCCTATAAGCAAAGTCACAGGATTCAGGATTCAGTATTCATATTAGAGAATCAAAAGAGATATAATTCAACAAAAATAGTAGCACATTTGTCTTTCACTAATGCAATTCAAAAACACTGACAAAAGCATATTACAACAAATATAAGAGAAGGAGAACATAGGAAGAACAGATCTTACTCATAATTCTTCACCAGAGTTCATACAACTTCCGCTTAAGTTGCTTCTTTTCTGCAGACAACAAAAACCAGACTATATGTAATCAATTAATTATTACGAAACCAACTTCCTCATAAAAAACTAAACCTTCACCATTTAAGAATCTTTAATGTTAGTAGCAATTTGTCTTTGGATCAAAAACAAGTTCCTGTTATCAATAGGCATGGTCCTTCCAAGTTTTCTATCACAGGAAAAGATAGAGAGAGAGGGGGGCTTAGGGCCCATGTGATGGCCCTGAATTATTTTCCTGGAATTATAATCAGAGCAATAATTCTGTTCTGCACCAAAGTGTGTTTGATATTCTGGAATAATCATTACAGATGGGCCTGCAAAAATGCTTGGGAAAAAGTTACCATTGGCACCTAACAGTAACAATATTTGGAAATTAGAACACAACCAATCCAGTACTTGAAGCATTGAGATTTACCTGCAGCTTGCCTAATTGACACAATATTACTAATTTACTACATTAATAATTAAAGTACTGATTGTTTTCAATTTGTATCAGCACCGAAAGAAGATACCTTCAACTTTGTAACTACTGTTTTATCACTGAATTTTGCTGAACGTGACTTGCAGATCCCATAAATATCTGACGTCCAACTCTACATAGATCTGGCATTTAATCACAATGCCTACGTATTAAGAGACTTCAGCTATCAAAGAACAAGTATAAAGTACCAAGGAAACAAGCCAATGATGTTAAGTTGTCCAACTTCTAGTCAGACAAAAAAGGAAAAATGAAGAAACAGCACATCCAACTGGTGAGAAGTTGGCTAATTTGAAACCAACCAGGCTTGCTGCTAAGTGCAAATTATCTCCTTGTTCGATTTGCACAGATTTCATTCACAACAACTCTACAAAGTTCTTTGATATAGGCAAAACAGAAAAGTTGAAAACCAGAGGCCAAGTTAAGATGTCATATCAATAGCAGTTTTAAAACCAAAACAACCATGCAAGACTTTTAAGATGGAAGTGAATTCTCAAGCAATTCCACAAAAATTAATCCAATTCTTTGCCACAGCTAGTCAATAGCATAAACAGCTGGGGATGACACAGGATGGTACTAAGACATCATGCAGGTTGAGCATCATAACGAATGTACCCATACAGCTTTGAAGGGGTTAGATCTCCATACATATACAACATGGAATGACAAAGTGAGGTGGGAAGCAGAGGCAGCACAAGATGGAAAAGTTGAATCGACATTCTATTTGCACAGATTAGATTCTAGAAGAATTGACACTAGATTGTCATTGAACTTGTCCCTAGACCATAAATTTTCTGACTAACAAAAGAACAAAAAGAGCATGTTCAATGTCCATACGAAACTTACACATGTCCACTGGTTCGTGGTATCACTTTGGTCGCTAAATTTCTTCAGTAACTACAAAATTATACTGATAGCATAATAGGAAACCAGCAAACATTAAATTCCAAATGGCCAGTCTTGGAGCTTGAGAGCACGTAAACCATGCTTTTAACTGCAACCCGTGGAGGAAGATCAGCTCTATACACATGCCCTAGTTTATAGGTGAAGCTGAACAAATACACCTTCTAATCACACTAATGGACCAGAAAACAAATTTGACAACAGCAATGAGAAAAAACACAAGCAGACAAAGTTAGGCTTTTTCCCATCTGATTTCTAAACCCTTGATTTTAACAGGAGATGAAGTGAATAAAAAACTCGCTCTATCTGAAGCTTTTATTGTTCCTTCTAGATAAAATCTGTTTGATCTAGTAGCATCATCAAAAAGCAACTGAACAGCAACATCTAAATCATCATTAACTTTTCATTTCTGCTCAAGGAAAACATGGTTCTAAAAGCATTTAAAACAAGAAGCATGCCCACTAATCATACCCAAAGAGCTAAACTGCAGCAAAGTACTCCCGTAAAGAGAGATAATTCTCCTTTGCTACGCCTTTCACTATTTTCAGTCAGACCTTAGGTAGAGAAACCACAAAAATCATATCTCGTCTATTACACACACCACCAACTGAACCTATAACAGAACCCTCACAAAGGAAAAACCATCCAGTCAGTGAGCCGAGCAATGATTAATGGGCTAAAGCCTGAACTTTTGTCACTTTCTAGTGTAATATCCAATTGAAACCAAAATCAGACAGTAAAAACTGGGAAACTGGTCCAGACAAAGCCACGAAATGCATGATCCATCAAATTTCAACAATTTCAAGCACAATGCACAATACTCAGTTGAATCCAAACTCTGAAAACAGAAGCCAAGACGCAAACCAACCAAGAATATAAGAATCCAGAAAAGGAAATGGAGTTGATGGGGTTGAGGGAAATGTGCGCAACTGAATGCAAACAAGTGTTGTGTGATGGCATGTTATGACATTAGGACTTCGATGCAGGTGAACAGGAATCATAACCATTGGCAAACAAAGGAGTTGCCAGAATCAGATAACAGAGAGAAACGCTGTTGTGCAGCTCCATGTGATGAAAAAGAAGAAAGAATGAGCAGAAAGTGTCCTCTGTTGCCCTAACGGGCAAAACAGTTGGACCCCAAAATATAATTCCAGAATCAAGCCGGAATTCCACTTCGAGGCCTCCTGTGTTTGTTGCTCACATGAGTTCCATTAATCACCAATAAATTTTTAGGTGAACAATGGAATTCTGTTCAATCAAATGTTCCTTACCTTGAATAAGAACCAAGGAGGCATACAAATGGCGTCGGCTGACAGACCAACAAGCCCGTGGAAAACCTTGGAGGCGGGTAACGCTTCTTGGGGTTAGAGATAGAAAGTGTTAAGGTTTTCTTTTTCTTTTTTCTTTTTTTCTTTTTTTTTTTGTGTGTGTGTGTGGGGGTGGGGGGGGGAGGTGCTGGTGTTTGTGCATCTCAATACCCCAAAATTGAAAATAGATTCTAAATCTCATCCCTTTTCCCTTTCTTAGGCAATTTCATATCACACAAAACTGGAATCAAAGTCATCTTTTTCTCCTTTTAAAACATCTTGTTAATTTTTTTGCATTGCTCATGACTGGCACTCGATGTTGTTTCTATGGTTTCAGATTAATATCTCAACCCAAAGATTGGGGTTCTAGCTGAGATAATCCAAATGATGCCCAAATAACATGAATTGGTGAGGCTGTTCTTTGCTACTTAAATATATTCATCTTCCAAGCCAAGTTTCAGAAGGGCCAGCAAATAGGAAAAACCACTCCCAAGAAAAATTCCAACAAAGGAACTGTGGATAGAGTGCAGGGTAAGAAGAAAAGGTAGTGCAAGGAAGCAAAGATCAATATATGCCTTCTGATTTGGGTTGCCCAAAAGGATCACCTTGACGGTCTATAATATCAGCTCCAAAAAGATTCAGAAAATAAAACACGAACTATATTGAAAGCAAAGTATGCCTCAGGCCCTCAGACTTTGTGAACATCTCTCCTTCAATTGTACCAACTGTAGTGTGAACATCTCTCCTTCAATTGCACCAACTCTATTGGAAGACATAACAGAACGAAGAATATCAAAGGGATAGGGAAGAAGCTCCACTGCTACCCCAAGTCAGAACCCCAAAAATCCTGACCAATAATTTTCAAACAAAAAAAATAATGATAATCGAGATGAAAACCAGTGAATAGTGCGTGTGAGAGAGAGAGAGAAAGCATGTTTTTTAAGGAGAGAAACGATGAGCTGAGGAAACACAGTTCAGAGCAAGAGAGGAAGAGAATTCATGGATACATACACACAGAGATATACACATACATGCATACATACACACAAAGATATACACATATCCATTTGAAATTGGATCATATTAGCCAAAACAAATCCAGATCAACTATGTCTTCCCATATTTTACATGCATTCAAATTGAGATAAAAGAAATCCAACTTGGATTTATCTTCTAATATCCAACTGAGCAAAATAAATTCAATTTCAGTCAGATATCAGACCTGACCCCCATCATTTGCAGCCGCATCATGTGAACATCTAGGCTAGAGACGTGTTTGGTTGGGCTCCTAACCTTCGGACCACAAATTTGAAATCGGGATAAAGCAGTGGCATATAATGCTGTCTACAACAATATGCACTTAAACAGGCAAAGTGTTCTTCTGAGGGGGAGATTAGTTGAATCTATTAAAGTAACAACTTGATGATATACAGAAGTGGTTCAAGTTGTGAACCCCCGAGTTCAGTAATAACATGCAGCAAATTTCTGCAAAGCTGAAATACATAATACAAGTGCAGCATTATGTAAAGGCCAAGCAACAAAGCAAAGAAAAACATCAATAACACATACTGATATCAGCATTTTACACCCATTACATGTCATGTAAATACATAACCAAATAAAGATGAATCTATTATCTATCTATTACATTACGAACTCGGAGACTTGATATAAGTTGATGCTTAGCTGCCTTCCCTCGAAGCTCCATCTTGCTCAGCCATAATGGCGAGTCTTGTTGACTCAGTGAGCAGATTATAATAATGACCATATCGATGAAGGACAAACACATGATCTCAACAAACAGTAGATGATACGATATTAGCATACAGTCAAACTCGATTCTCTTAAACTTGTTCTAAGTTTAATTCTTAATTATCTTTTATGTATTAGTCTTTTTCTTAGAGTCCGCTCTGAGGCTTCAAGAGAGACTCGCTCTCCCTTTGAGGTTCCACTGTTGAAGGATTTGCTACTTCATGGAATCATGCGACTAATGACCATCTTATTTCAATTCAACTCCCCATAAGTAACAAATATAGGAGTACTAAGAGAACTCGCTCCTTGCCAGGCATGCCCCTTGCGGTCTGTCATGGTGGTCACCACCCTTAGAGGCTTAGACAACCCTTTGCGGCCCATCTCGATAGAGACTTAGTTGAGAATTTTAGTTATTCACTCGTAGAAAAACTGGCTCTTATATATATTATATTCACCTTAACTTGTATCCCTTGTTCAATCAACAAGATCATGCTTCACTTTTTATTATTACTTTCTTGACAGTCATCTCTAATTTGATATAGTGTGTTAGACACGTAAGGCAAGAGATGATATTTCTTGTTTAAATAACAATCAATATTTCTAGTAAAAGGGTAGATGTAACTCATCCTCTACCACATTTCGGATTCAGCCACCTTCATCTGCACATACTACTCAATGCAACTTCAAACTTAACAAGGAGCATATCAATTCTTAAAGTAACAATGAATCAACATACTAAAGGAAGTTGCTGCAGAAACATATTACCATAATCCATCAATCTATGAACTATCTCATTTTAAATATACATATTTAGGTCCTTCGGCTATAAGCTATGTCAGATAGGTACGCGTGTCGGAGCAGCACATCTCTTAAAGTAACAATGAATCAACATACTAAAGGAAGTTGCTGCAGAAACATATTACCATCATCCATCAATCTATGAACTATCTCATTTTAAATATACATATTTAGGTCCTTCGGCTATAAGCTATGTCAGATAGGTGCGCGTGTCGGAGCAGCACATCTCTTAAAGTAACAATGAATCAACATACTAAAGGAAGTTGCTCGAGAAACATATTACCATCATCCATCAATCTATGAACTATCTCATTTTAAATATACATATTTAGGTCCTTCGGCTATAAGCTATGTCAGATAGGTGCGCGTGTCGGAGCAGCACATCTCAAAAAATTTAAGTATGGCCGTGCGGACAGGGTATTTATTTTTATTATTAATAATTTAGTATTATAATATATATATATATATATATATATATATATATATATATATATATATATATATATATATATATATATATATATATATATATATATATATACTGCAGCTATCCACAATAAGGGAATAAATATTCACTTCATCAGTATAAAACAAAAGAAATAAGAAACATCATTAAAACTTGAAAGCTCCACAATTTTTCTCAATGTAGATTGTAGCATAACTGAAACCAGGAGAAAAAGACCAATGATGACCCTAAATTAACAATTTAACACATATATGTTTCACAGTTCACAGAAGCCAAAGTAGCCATCAAGCAAGTGGCGGTTTCGTTAACACATTTTAAGAGCTAACGAACAATACTCTGGTTTAAAGAATTAAACAGAAGCCAAGTATATATACATAGCTATGCTGCCTGCTGCAGAGAGAGACGAGACAGAACAGAGAGAAATCAAAATGGGATTGCGATATCAGAATCAAACAATAAAAAGAAAAAAAAAACACTGCTGCAGAGAGAGTTTACCTTCCTAAAATGCAGCTTCGTTCGTGAGTGAAGAAGAAGTATAAAGATGTGAGAGAAGAATAGAGCAGGGGAGCAGTCAGCAGTCTGATCGTTCTTCTGAGGACAACCACCGGCGATTAATCCATTTCACGATGGAGACGATGCCGACGGTGGAGGTAGAAATCGGAGAGAGAGCAGCGGACAAAGAGACAGCCAGACAGGTAAGTGTTTGTCTATATCGGAGAGAGAGAAGCGGACGCCGGACGGAGATGATGCCGCCGGTGGAGGAAACGATCAGAGAGAGACAGCAGCGGGAAAGAGCGAAGGGCACGATCCTAAATCGATTTTCGTCAAAAATAAAAATTTAAAAAAACCTTAAAACATGGACCAAAATGTTCATGGTGCGGATTCTGCACCTGACTCGCGTTTGCGAGTGCCGGTATAAAAACGATGGTTATAGTTGGATCACACTCGATTCACTTTAAACCTGGGTGCGAACTTTAAACCTGGGTGCGAATCTGGATGCACTTGCACCCGCGTCGACGCGGGTGCGGGTCCAAAAAGGCAGCACTCCTATGACATTGGTAACCAGATCCCTTCTCACAAGACCCTCTCTAATTCAGCCCATACAAGACTACAAACGCTCTTTTTAATTTTCAGAATCCTATAAGAGTTAAATTTACTCAACTTTTTAAGCAAATAAATTCCATCTTTTTCAATCAAAATTAACTCAATCCAAGGCCCAAGAATGAACCGAGCATAGCTTTAGCCCCATTGAAAGAATGAGAAATTGATTGTTTAAAAAAAGAAAAACATGCTAAAATTACTCCATTACGTTGGATCTATTCAACTCGTCTCATCAAACAGTATTTATTTGAATTCTAAGAAAACCCCCAAAGTTTCAACAGATATGTATCCTCTCTTCAATCTAAACAAAGGAATGTGTTGAAAAGATGTGCCTTATCAAGATAAATCGGATAAGGAGGATCAATCTTCTTAAGATCTTATCTAGAGCTAGTCTTTGATCTTAGGCAACATTAGAGGTTTCTATGCATATCGACAAAATCAAAGACTATATATATTGTGTAGTCGACAATGAATAAATCATATTCTTCCTCTTCTCTCGTTTTCCTCTTTTCCCTCTCAGAGGCCGAAGCATTGTCTCCTTCGGTGATCATTCCCCTTCATAGTGCCCAGACAGCATCCTTGGGTCGTTCGACTGGAACCGACGTTTGAGCCGGCAGGAATCGAGGAAACTTGGGCATCTCCATCTCCTTGCGCAAGTGAACAGGGGCGAAACCCGACTTCCATCCTTCGTTCATCTGCTTGCCGCTGTTTCCACTAGAGTTCATTCGCCATGAAATTGCTCAAGCAGTGTCTCCGATGAGTGCCGGATCCAGCAGACATGAGATCGACCTGTGTGGTGCAGGACCGTCACTCGACGACTATGATTGGAACGGGTAGATTGCATAATGGATTGTATGTCTTAAATGAAACAAATCTCAACATAAACTTAGTTGCCACCAAATCTGCTCCATGGCATCTTCGGCTCGGGCATGCTTCTGATTCAAAACTTTCTATTTTATCTCGTTTGAACCTTATTCACACTTGTAGATATGTTGATACATGTGATATTTGCCTTGTTGCTAAGAACACAAGACTTCCTTTTCCCAACAATACTATTTCAACACATGCTCATTTTGACTTAATTCATTGTGATGTGTGGGGAAGTTATCACACGCCTTCATTGACTGGTGCACAATATTTTCTAACTATAGTTGATGTTTTTTCCAGATCTACATGGATTTATCTTATGAGATATAAATCTGAAGTTTTTGGAGTCATTAAAAATTTTGTCGCACTTATTGAAAACCAATTTCAAACTAGAATCAAAATTCTTAGAAGTGACAATGGAACTGAATTCTTTTCACAAGAGATGAATAACTTTCTTCATGGAAAGGGCATTGATCGTCAACATAGTTGTGTTGTGACTCCTCAACAAAATGGTGTGGTCGAACGCAAGCATCGAGACCTCTTAAACATGGCTCGAGCATTGGTTTAACACATTTTTGTAAAATCAGTCGGTGAAACCATGCCAGTATGCCACCCATCATTAGTTTAACACATTTTTTTATTTACTGCATTTTTCCATTTAATTCCCTCTCCGTCTCTCACACACACACAAATTGCATCATGTTGGTTAGGCAACGTCAGCCAAGTTACGTTGCCTAACCAACATGATGCAATTTGTGTGTGTGAGAGAGACGGAGAGGGAATTAAAAGGAAAAATGCAGTAAATAAAAAAATGTGTTAAACTAATGATGGGTGGCATACTGGCATGGTTTCACCGACTGATTTTACAAAAGTCGGCAACAAGAAAACTATAAAGAAGCTAAAAAACATACCAGAATAAAAGAGAGGGAGAATCAATGTCAATGTCAAGCAGCAGCAGCAGACTGTGCAGAAGACAACGAGGACATTAGTCCCAAAGACGGTAGCAACAGCAGGGGAGGGGGAAGGCATGTTGCTGTCGTTGCATCCATCCCCCACCGGCAAATCACAAGCATGAAATGCTACAATACTAACACTTTTAACTCGGAACTTTTATAGGGCAGCGAATAAGAAAAAACAAAGATGTGAGTAGGGGTGGGTATCGGGCCGGGCCGGGCCGGGGTCGGCCTGTCGGGCCTGAAACCCGAACCCGGGCCCGGCCCAATAATATAGCCGGGCCGGGCCGGGTATCGGGCCTGGTCCACCAAAATCAGGCCCGGCCCGGCCCGGTGAGTCTAGTCCAACCCGCGATCGAGGTCCGCCCGTCACCGCTCGCCTGCCGAGTGCCGGATCGTCTCTCTCTCTCTTGCCATGGCCGCCGTGGTTGTCGGGCTCTCTTCTTCCGGCGTCGACCGCCCAAAACGTTCAGGCCTCTTCCCTTGGCTTAACAAACCTCCTGAGACCCGTGCGATTTCCCGGCCGCCTATGTATTTCCTGCACAAACTCCGCCGTCGTCTTCAAAAGCTCGCCACGGGTGTCTCCAGCGGTTTCAGGCAGCCGAACTGTGCAGACGGAGTCACCTGAGCCATACGAACAATCTGGTGACGTTGGAGAATGGCGATGGGGGATTTGGGATCGAATGGTTTTTTTCATCTTTGACGGTCGTTTTTCATTAATTTTTTGTTTCTCTCCCCCTCTCTCTCGATACCTGTCTCTGTCAACGATGGCGGGAGAAACCGAGGGTTTCTCAAACCGTCTCTCTATGTCGAGGATTTCTCCACTGTCTAGCCTTGTCGGAGGGTTTCCCCGGCCACCATTTTTAAGCGTTCTTCGCTTCGTCTTCAGTTTCTTTTTTTAAATGGTTTTGGATGAAGATGAAATGGAAATTGATGCGGAGGAAAATGGGCACAAATGAAGATAAAAAGCTCCCTTTTTGAATACGATTCGTTGAGGATGCACAACTGTCAGAATCGATGGTCTCAGCCATGGCTGAAATCTGAACATTGGGCTGGAGTTGAAGGCGTTGGGTGGTCCGTCCGTCCATCCGTCGCCCGCTGCAATGGCCGGCCTCCTCTGCCGGTGGCTTCCGGTGGGTGGAGGAAGAGGAGAACGACGTTGCCGGGAGGAGGAGGAGGAGCACGACGTTGCCGGTGGCTTCCGGTGGGTGGAGGAGGAGAGCGGCGAGCGGGGCTGCGGGAGGAGTCGGGGAGTCTCTCAGGGTTTGCCCGGGCCGAGCCGGGCCGCCGCCGGGCCGAAAAACCTGGCCCGGGCCCGGCCCGGTCCCGCTGCCGGGCCGGCCTATCGATTGAAAGTAATAATCCTAGAGATGACTGTCAAGAAAGTAATAATAAAAAGTGAAGCATGATCTTGTTGATTGAACAAGACATTTGTGTCCGGGTCGGAATGAAGTGACCCGATAATCGATCCCGCTTGAGGTCCCATTCCTTCTCTATAAAAGATTATCAATGCAAAAACCCTATCGCTTCTGTGTAGGATTTCCAAGTGTTGGACGAAAGGCATCGGGGCTAGCACCCCCGAAGGTATGAAAATTCTTGAGGCCGCCTTCAAAGTTCAGATTTCTCTTCTTTCCATTTGGTTCAGCAGATAGTAGACCGATTGATGCATTAACTTTAGAACCCAACTTTAATCCCTCGTATTTGGAGAAGATATGCTAGTGATTGATTTTTTTATGCAATTATGAAGTTTTGACAAATGACGATTCACACTTACCTTGCGATCATGTTTAGGATGTAGTTAGTTTTCTTGCTTAAGTCGGATTGGCGTCAGATCTGACTTAGCTTCTGATTTAAAATGGTTTCACCTCGTCCTCGTCTTTTTCAGTGAGCTACGGGCCTTTGGTTTTGGGTACTTTTATCGTGGTTTTTTGTGCTTGACAATGGGTACTCAAGTTTTGTTCTGGACAACCTTCATACTTCCCTAACGTCGACAAGTAGGGATCTTGTTAAGCCCTTAACCGATAACTCGTCTACATCAAGAAAAAAAGAAAAAAGGGGTCGAATTTGTGGCATTCGAGATACTTCAAATAGGCTCGCGATGTGATCTACAAATTGTTTGGAACTTATTCGTTTATCAGTTCCCAGGGAGCTGCATTCTTATAGGAGTAGATCATGCAAAATTGCTAGTTGGGTTCCTAATCTGCTCACCTATTTCGGAACTTGTGATTTATCAGCTATGTAATTCGTTGCTATCCATTGGTCCCATTCGTTACTATGTTTGAAAAGAAAGACGATTTGTGTAATAAACTTCTTATCGTAATAAAAAAAAGTTTGGATGGGATATAGTTTGTTTGGGGGCGTTTGATACGCCGGAAATCCACAGTGAAAAAAAAATTCAAATTTTAAAAATAGTTTCGAAGTATCAAACGGGAAAAAAAAAACGACCGTTACGGTCCATTTCGGAAATATTTTTCCGAAGAAAAAAAATTTCCACCCGGGGGGTGGAAATTTTTTTTCGGAGAAATTTTTTTGCCCGTTAGGGCACACCTCTTTCTCCTCCCGCAGCTCTCTCTTGCCCGCAGCCGCAGACCCCCTCTCACTCGCCTCTCCCTGCTGCCTTTTTCGCCCTCTCACTCTTCTGCTCCCTCATCCTCTCTCTCGTCTTTCACTCTCCTGGGAAGGAGCTGTCGGGGCTCCCCCCTTGCCTTTACCCATCATCGGCAGAGGCAAACCTCTACCCTACAGGAAGATCCGTCTCTATCGCCAGAACGACCTGCAGATCTGTGAAGGCGGAGGAGTGACGCCGGAAGAGTGAAGGCCTGTGTGAGGGAACGAGAGGCGGTCCACTTCGCTGGTCGACTCGTCGTCTGCCGTGAAAAGCAGTCAATCCGTTGCTATCAAGTAAATCCCAATCTCTTCAATTTGTGCCTGTGTTCTGGAAACCCCAATTTCTTCATTTTCTACCTGTGCTCTGGAATCTTCTCATTTCTCTTTCCCGTTTGTCGATTCCTGCATTTCCCGTTTGTCAATTTCTTCATTTTCTCCCTGCTTTGTATTGATTTGTTTCTCAATATGCTTTTTTTGAGATATTTGTCGCTGAAACTGTTTTTTGTCTGAATCGATGTCTGCATGCCAATGTGTTNTCCATATATACTATTGATTTTCTGTAACCTGCAACAAGGATGTGAGCTTTCATTGAAGAAATGGTGGACGTTTGCAAGCATGCTTCAAGCTGGATAGGCTTGGCCTCGAGCTTGACAATCACAATTTTCTTTCCTGCAAGTCAACTATGCTTGAGAATAGCATTACATTGCAGTTAGTTTTTTAGTTTTTTTTTTTTTTTCCAATGTATAGTCAATTCAAGTGATCAACTGATTGTAACAACTAAAACAGGCCGACAGCTGACAGAAGAAACAACAAGAATACACACGAAAGCACAAGCCAAAGTTTTCTTATTTTGTTGTTTATTTGGTTATTTACTTAGTGTGAAATTCCAAACCTTTCATATAGAGTGAGATGACACCAGCAATAATAGAACCTCACTTTATGTGTGCAATCAAATGTATATGGTCATAAAGGTACCTCCCAAAGTTCATCTACAGTGGTGTTTTAATACAATTTGACGCATGTGCAATAAATCCACCTCACTTGTGCTGCAATTGTGGGTCTCAGCGCCAGACCTTTCAGGTTGCTTCATCAGGAGAACAATCATGAGATTATGACAATTGCTTTTGTGTGTGCATGTGGACATATCTGTCTGCGTTAGTTTTTCATATAAATATGTGTTTATTTGTTTATTAGTCGATCAACTTGAAGAGGTATTCTGTTGGAAGTTATGTTGGATGTATACATGAGGCTACAGGGCTTTGAATTACTAATCTTTGTGGTTCTTAATGTATGCCTTGTGAAATTATCAACTTGAAGCAATCGAGGTGTTTGAACGGATGGTTTCAGATGAGAACTATTATATGATTCCTGCCATCATTTTATATCTAAGTATCTTGTTCTTGCATTCTCCTTCCTTTTCATGTTCTTTCTACCATGTTCAATTGGTTGGAAAACTGTCTGAAATGTTAGATGGTGATTCCGTTGTGTTTATTTATTTATGATGTTTCTTTTCCCTTTACATGGTCATGTCCTGGATGATCACATGTACATCTGATTAATTTTATTTTTAGCAGATGTTGATAGATGTCATGGACATTCTGATAATTTTTTGTTAGCTTAGCAGTTTGACTACTTTTGCACGGTTCATAAGATAATAATGGAGGAAATCAGTTCTGACAATTTTTTCTTAGCTTAGCAGTTTAGTGCTTTTGCAAGGTTGATCAGATAATCCTACAATATCTATTTTTTGTAAATCTGGAAAAGTGTTTCCTTATTATCAAACTAAGAATAAATTTCCTGGAAATCTGGAAATATATTTCTATACCATCAAACTCAGAAATATAGAATTGGAAATATATTTCCAACAAATCAAACACACACAAAAATTGGAATCGGAAAGATTTTTCCCATTCCACTTTTCCAATTCCTATATTTCCGGAAATATATTTCCGGTGTATCAAACGCCCCCACAAAGTTCAGATTTCTCTTCTTTCCATTTGGTTCAGCAGATAGTAGACCGATTGATGCATTAACTTTAGAACCCAACTTTAATCCCTCGTATTTGGAGAAAATATGCTAGTGATTAATTTTTTTATGCAATTATGAAGTTTTGACAAATGACGATTCACACTTACCTTGCGATCATGTTTGGGATGTAGTTAGTTTTCTTGCTTAAGTCGGATTGGCGTCAGATCTGACTTAGCTTCTGATTTAAAATGGTTTCACCTCGTCCTCGTCTTTTTCAGTGAGCTACGGGCCTTTGGTTTTGGGTACTTTTATCGTGGTTTTTGGTGCTTGACAATGGGTACTCAGGTTTTGTTCTGGACAACCTTCATACTTCCCTAACGTCGACGAGTAGGGATCTTGTTAAGCCCTTAACCGATAACTCGTCTACATCAAGAAAAGAAGAAAAAAGGGGTCGAATTTGTGGCATTCGAGATGCTTCAAATAGGCTCGCGATGTGATCTACAAATTGTTTGGAACTTATTCGTTTATCAGTTCCCAGGGAGCTGCATTCTTATAGAAGTAGATCATGCAAAATTGCTAGTTGGGTTCCTAATCTGTTCACCTATTTCGGAACTTGTGATTTATCAGCTATGTAATTCGTTGCTATCCATTGGTCCCATTCGTTACTATGTTTGAAAAGAAAGACGATTTGTGTAATAAACTTCTTATCGTAATAAAAAAAGTTTGGATGGGATATAGTAAAAATAAAGAATGCATCTCTTTTTCCAAATTGTAACTGAAGACAAATGAAAACATTTATAAAACCCTAATCGTTTCAGCAGCCAAGCATTGCTGGAACGCCGTAGTACGTTTCCTTTTCTAATTTCTTCTTCCTCCTTCCGTTCTCCTCCTTCTCCGCTTCTTCTGTTTTTTTGGGTGAGTGACGCACTCTAAAATGCCGTGTCCCATGTTGCACAAATTCGTAGGGTTCTGATTATTCTGAATGATGGGTTTTTTCAACCTTTTATGCAGGAACTTGCTGGAAAATTTTGGTGCAAATGGCTGTTTCATTCAGCAATCTTCACTCTGAATGTGGTCTCGAGAAGCTGGACAGCTACCTCCTTTCCCGTAGCTACATTACTGGGTTTGTTCTCTTATGCTTGTAGCTTTTCTTTTTTCTTACTTTGTCTTTGTTTTTTCCGCAATGTTTGTTTATTTGCATTTGTAAAACAAATGCAGTTACCAAGCTTCCAAGGACGATCTTTGTATCTACACGGCCCTGTCTGGAGCAT
>JAANDH010000287.1:197945-300714 GCA_011799765.1 Nymphaea thermarum | reverse complement strand
CGAACTAATTGGAAAGGAAAATTGAGGGAGACGTTGAGGAAACTGAAATGACGATCATGGCAGATTCTGCCTAGTTATGATCTTCCTTCATCCACTCCAAAATTAGTGGATATTGTAAATCTTCTTAAATCTTCTTTTAACAATTAGTGAAATATACGTGAGAAATTCCCTTTCTTCTTTGTGCTCTCAATTTTCTCAGTGATTTGCATAGATATGGTAATGTTTCACCCTGTTTGATATAGCATGGATAAAAATTATAGCGGCAAAAATATTGACCATTATAATCCCCACCAAAACAACGGTCATGAGCACCAATTATTGCCTCTTACCTTCTCAAGCCCATTTTATAATTCGACTAAATTTATGACCCACCTGATTAGGAGTTGCTGAAATGGACCATGTTCCGAGTAACAACATAATATCTCAGTTCAGCTCATGCCCAGATTGTTGTTAATTCAATAGATGGATGGTTAAAAGGAGAATGTGGCGAAATATGATGCTGTTGCTTCAAAAAGCATATCAAGCATCGGGATCACAAGACAATGCTAAGACAGTTCTCTTGGCAATATTCTTATGATGTCAAAGGTAGGGAAAATGATGAAAATTTCCACAAAAGAATCCAATTCTGACATTTAGATGCCGTTTTCGGTAGGTTTCGGCAACAGCAGAATTTCAAAACTGTGGCTAAGATTATAAATACCAAAGCCTTCCATTGAAGTTTCTAACTTGATACAATAGAACTCGTCAATGCCTTGTTAAAGTACTTGACAAAGACAGGAAGTGTGTTTAGGACAAGTAGATCCAGAAATAACTCTTCCAGCACATAGCATATATCCATCAAGAAGCGTGATGCTTAGGGTCCTTACGCATGTCAATGGTTGAAACTTGTGGCAAGATGTATGTTGGGGTCGATGTTGTGTGCTGGCTACCCGTTGTGCATGGGTAACCGGGTCAGTCATTTGTAGTCTCGTGTTTGTGTTGTTGTCTTGCTTTTTAACATGCATGCGTGTAGTGGCCGTCATGAATCGCTATGATGGAAGTTAGAGTCGTGAGTTTTTGGTATTGGGGTAAATCTTGTTTCTGTTTGTCTGGGGGATTGGTGACTGTGAGGGCAGGGGTGGAGCCAGGATTTTCTTCAGGGGCGGACCGACAGTCCGACCTCTGGGTCCGGGTAGGGCCAAACTGAATTCTAATACAAAAAATACATTACGTAATTAAAAAATATTATTTTTTCAATATAAAAAAAAAAATCATTGCCTCCCCCCCCCCCCCCCCCTGTGTGAGGGTTGCATGGTCTATTTTCTTCTTCAGATGGGAGAAGGTTCTTTCAAGTTTGTTTGAGGTCAATAAAATATCGTGTCTTGTCTGACAACCTTTCCATGCATGCAACATTCCAAGGTTTCTTCCTTAGTGGATTTGGCGTTCTTTCTTTATACTCTTGCTAGCGTTTTAAGTGTCTCCTAAACAGGGCATTAGTTTTAGGTGTCTCTTCAAATTAAGTAATGTAGGGATGTCAATATGTCAAATTTGGATCGGACATTTGACACAACATCTCAGAAAAAATCAGATACGAAAAAAATTAATATTTAGTCAACAAATCAGTCCATAATTGAATTAAGAAATGACATCCAGTCGTATTCGAATTTAGATTTGTTTTTGGTTTAGTTTTAAATAAATATCATATATCCAATACTCTTACATCTAGAAGATCGGCTAAATTTGATTCAAAAATTAAAATCAAATTTGGATTTGGATATAGTTTTTATTTGTTTGTATTGAAATAAGAATTGAAATTTAGATATGTCAATATCCGAAAAAGTAGATATAATTAAAGGTATATTTGATTCGAATACGATCGATTGACATTCAAAACTATTCAACTATGTCTTAATTCAACTAGAAAGCGAACTTAGATTTGAACATAAAAAAGGCAAAATCCAATTTCATGTGTAATTGTACCTGTGAAGGAATCGAATATTTATTGGTTTAATGAGGATGCCAACATCTTGGACTCGCATACGTTTATTATCAGTTAGTATTGTTCATATGTATCTTAATTCGAAATTAAGAACAGCTTGCATTTGAATATAATGAAAAAGGCAAAATCCAAATTTAGCGGCAATTCTGCTATAAAAAAATCAATTATTTATTGGTTTCAATTTAAAAAAAAAAATCCAACAACAGTAATCTGCACCATTACAAGCATCTCCTTCCCCCGCTCCCTCTAAGGATGCCAACAGATCATTGGATGATGAAAATAAGAATGGAAGGCATTGAACTTTAAAGTGCCGAAAATGTAAATTTGTTGATGTCAAATAAAGCGACATCGATAAAGGTTAGACGTTCAGTGACCTTTCGCAGAAAGCGCCAGTAAAAGTCGAAAACTATCAATGGTCGTTTGATTCATGTCCCATGAGGACAGGACGGTAGGACGTCCTATTCTTTACACCACCATCTGGTCCGTTGGACAGACTAGTTCTCCATCCATTAATTGTTTGATGCAATTAGGAACAGGCCATAATGTTTGATCCGTTTAGTTCGCACAGAACACGTTTGCCTGTTCTGTCTCATATCTGACATTTGATTTGCACACAACATATTTCTCAGCTCTGTCCGATCAGACGGCTTCTAATAAAGATCACTTCCTCAAGGTCACTTAACAGAGAACGCTGAATCTCCTCCATTTTTCATATATATGAGCCTTAGGCTACACCTCCCACTGTCAATTCATATACACGGAACATATTAAGAAAAAAGTTAGGCTGACGGAAGCAAGGTTCTCGTTCCTTATGAATCCACTGGCTCTTCATTCTTCATTGAAGCTGGTCTTCAAAACTTTTCAATTGAATGTCTCTTAAGCTTCACATTTTCTCTCTTTCCCGGATTATTCCACATCAAAATGAGTAAAGCATACTCTCAATCGTCGAATATGATGCTTCTGATACTTGTGATCGAGGTCTCAACAGAGTTATCTGGTAGAATTGGAAAAAGTACATAAAACAAACATATCCATAGTTCTTACAAGGATGGGAATTTTATAATTCAAAACTTACCGGTGTTAAAACAAAATTGATATGTTGTGATCCCCCATTTAAATTACCCAAGATCGAAAGCAACCTAGTTATTTTCGAGAACTCATTAATAACATAGTTTAGTTTTTCCATGTAATTGCTTTGACAAACATGAAATTAAGTAGTGAATTCTGACTCAGACGGGTGACAATGTAACTGGAGATTGCGTTGGTTGTATTCTACACAATGTTATAAAAGGCGTAGCGTATCGCGTATCGGTCGGGCTGACCTATACGCTGTATCGTAACGTATCGTAAACGCAGCGTAGCGTATCGTAAAATTATTTTTGTAATTTTAAAAAATATTTAAAATCAGAAAAAATAGAGAAAAAATATTAAAAATCTGAAAAAATAAACAAAAAAACAGAAATCAAGAAAAATGTATTCAAATTTAAAAAAGATCATCATACATAAGGAACATTCATGTGTGTCAACAATGCATTCAAAAATTAGAAATTAGATATTCAAAATAACATAATAAGCATCCATCACAATTTTAAACTTGAAAATTTTATAGAATCTTAAGACTTAGAGTCTTAGGACTTTGAGTTTTAGTACTTAGATTACATCACAATTTTATAAGTTCAAAACATATAGTTATCATCTTTCATGATTTAACGATAATATTTTTCAAATCGATGAATCCTTGATCATTTTTTATGTAAATGTGCAAAATCTCTCCCACCTACGTCTCTTGGAGTCTTTAAATACAAGAAGAGAGAGAGAGGGAGGAGTGTTTAAACTTTAAAAAATAAAAAATTTTGTGTTTTAACCCGTATCGTACGATACGGGGGTGTATCGCCCGTATCGTACGATACAACCCCCGTATCGCACGTATCGTGCGATACATGTACGATACGGACGCGTATCGTTTTTAAACAGCGTATCGTATAGGTTTTCTTGACCTATACGATACGTATCGTACGATACGTGTCCGTATCGTACGATACGTGTCCGTATCGTATGATACGGATAACATTGATTCTACAAGAGAACTTTGAACCATATACGTGTCTACTGATGCAGAAGCTGCTCCCTGAACAACCTTAATAATCTGCAAGATCAGATTTATACGGACTCAGTGAACAAAGTACTATGGTTCCGCACACACAATTCCTATCCAAGCTGAAGCTGGAAGTGGAGGACTTAGTTCGATCATCTGCTGCCAATTTTATGTTAGATCATGGAAATCTTCTCCCCATTAATAAACAATATTTAACAGGAATTCTAATTGCCAATTCAAATGCTAGAAATTGGAATAGCAAAGATGAACCAGACAATGAATAGCTCACCAAGAATATACTGTACGATGACGACTTAATGTAGTACTTTTGATCAATTGGGCCACAATGTTTTGTCTTCTGCGAATTCTTCACCTCTTACATTCTTCATTTTTCTTTTTGTTTATCCATTAGTTGGTTCATTCATAGTCTCAGCAATCTAACCATACTAACAGAGTGCCATAACTGCTTTCATTTTTTTCATTCTCTTCCTACTGACATCCAAATACATAAAATATATGCTCAGCTACCAAACTCAAAGTGGTAAGAGTCACAACTCCTGACAAATAAATCCATCAAATGAATCCTTATAAGTAAGAAAGGATATTGCTGACAAACTAAATAAAATATATCAAACCCAAACCAAATGCGTATGTCCTTATTTTGAAGGGAATGAAAATTTAGTAAGCAATGTTATGCACAAGAAGACATACATACCTGATCTGAGAGCACAACAGCTTTTCATTAAGTGATAACTTCTTCGTCCATGAAGGCTTGGCATTTTGTGCTTCTACAAATTTAGCTTTACCTTGAGTTATAGTGGATTCAAGAGAATACAAAGTCGTTAACGACAGCCTGTTTTCCTCAACTTGTAGACTGGAGTGGAGATGGAAATTAATTTTTCATTATAATAAGGGCCAAAATATAATTTTTAAAAATTTTTATATAGGTTAAATTAAAATTTATATGTAATTTTTTTTAATTTTTTAAACGATCTGAGGTGGGGCCATGACCTCTGACACTGCATATGTTTTCTTCATGGGTAGGAAAACCACCTTAAGATTTTTTTTACTGTGTTCTCTCTTTGCTTCGTTCGCTTTTTCTCAATCTTCTTGTTTCTCCACTCTCTTTCACTTCCATTATTCGGTGGATCTTTACTGGTCGGGAGAGTACGTCGCCTCCCTCTAATCCCGCTTTAATTGTAATCAAACATGTTATATGTATGTGCGCAATTAGTGTGATTGATTGTTATCAGGACGCATGATTGTCTTAGTTCGTAACTTCGGTTCCTCAGTGTTGTTGGCATCCATGCACATGATCACCAATGCTCACGTATGCATGTTAATCTGTCATGCTCACATGATGGCATGATGTAAGTGGATATGCAACATGTTCATGTGTTTGAATTTTTTGGGTTAATCAACTCGTGCTATCTTATGTACACGCGAAGCGGGTTATATTAATATACGCTTTCAAATAGTAATCGAAGGTTTTGGGATTTGACAATAGAATTGTAATCGGCTATAGAACCCAGTTCGTTATCTCATACCATTGTCGTTTGGTCCTCCCCTTTTATTATTTCATACCACTTTCGTTATCTCAAATGCTATATGGCGTCTTGCCAGTTCTTCATCTCAAATGCTATACGACACTTGTTCAGTCTCCGCTTCTTTCATTATCTCAGACGTTATAGGATGTGCTGTTTAGTTAAGCCTGTTTTATTAGCTAGACGCTATAAAATACATGTTAAGAATGTTATGTCCATGCAATGTTAGAGCATTGAAGTAAATATGCACATTGTATTTTCTGTCTCAAAAATCAATAGTGAAAGTTCATATATTGGGTATACACTCGTTGTGTACCCAGTATGATGCGCAAAACTCTCTCTCAAGCACACACCCATTAGAAATTATGGTGCTGCTGCATAGACAATTGCAAAATTGACTTTTATACATGAATTTTGTATTCACAATACAAATAAAAAAAGTCGATAGTGAAGAATTGCATGAAACGGATGTCCATTCAACAAATATGCACTATAGAGAAAAAGGGGATTGGGATATTTTAAAATTTTCTCAAAAAATATCTAGAATTTAGACTTTTAACATTTTCATAATCTCTTTTTTTTTTTAAAGATCTCCCTATGCATGTACAAGGGAGTGCGTGTAACAAGTTTCCAATGCAATGTATAAGACTACTTGTTGTAAGGAGCAAACCCAGATGTCAATATATTGGATTTAACTCATTTAGAATTTACATAAGTTAGTTATTGCAAACACGTTGGTTTTTGGATGTGACAATGGATTTGGATCTGACTTGTTTTGCAATCAGATTTATGAGTTTCAGAAACAGAGTTCCCTACCCCGGGAAATGTCTCATCAAACATTCTAGAATAAGGCGGGATGCCAAGTCGCTAGCTTATAAACTTTGGAATATAATATTTCGATCAAGGCTCTTTAATCCCACAAAGTATTTTCCCTTGAATATTTACTTGAAAAAAGGTGTATGATATATTTTGGAATATTCCCTTTCAGTACCTATCGGTTGGCATCCTTTAGGGAGCGGGGATAGGAAAAGCTTGTAATGGTGCACATTACTAATAATGTGTCATTATGAATGCTTGTATCATAGGGGGAAGAGGGATTGGGTATGAGCATCGGCTCTCTTTTGTTTGGTAGATATTTGATTTTTCAAAGGCACTCAGTTAAAAATTGGATTTTTACTTTTTCACTATATTCAAATCCAAATGTGGTTTTCCAGTTGAATTAAGAGATATATGAAAACAAAAAATATTTGATTTTTCCAAATGTACAATTGCAGTTGAACCTGGATTTTGCTTTTTTGGTATTCAAATCCAAGTTTTTTTTTTTTTTTAAGTTGAGCTAGGAAATGCTTGACTAGTCTTGCATGGGTATAAAAGACTTGATTTAAATCTTGACTTAGAACCGCGGCAACACCTCCTTCTTTGGCAAAACTATCATGCCTCCAACATCAACACTTCTGACGTTTGGGAGGTAGTGAGAAAAAAGTATGCCGAAGAGGCTTGGAGGAAATTGATATAGATCCCTAAAGTTCACCCTAGAGCGCAATGGTATATATGGTTCGCATGTAGCGATCCCCTCCATAGATTTGATAGACAAAAGAGAAGTGATATTTTTCTAGCTAACAGATGTGTTTTTTGTCTTAAGGACGATGAGTCAGCCCACCACGTCCTTATATCTTGCCCGCTCTCTTAAAAAAATTGGAAATTTGTAGCTTCTAAGTTCAAAAGAAGTCTCTCCCCCAAACGTAGTAGTCATGGAGCTGAAAGATTGGTTCTTGTGTAGTTTCAAAACAGGTTGGCTTATGAAATGCCTGAAAATTTGCTTTCACTTCATACTTTGGAGAATGTGGTGTAGACGCAACTCGAGAATTCATAATGAAGAATATTGGTCTCTTGAACAAGATTCTCATGCCATATGGCGGGTCTGTATTGATGGGTTTTATGTATCCTAGAGGAATTCTGCAGATGACAGAAACGACTTGAGTAGAGTAGAATCCAACAGTAAAAAGCTAGTGGCTTTTGTGTTTAAAGACTCGAGCGGAATGCACCTTGAGAAGAGAGTAGCTAGGTGGGAAGATAACACTGACCTACCTGAAGATTCAATTTTTTGTCAGACCTCTTGATGGTAGGTGGCTTGGAGGGGTTTAAAAATATAATGCTAAAGCCATGGCTTGGTAGGCTCCGGGCCACATTCGAAGGATGTCACCCCACTCAGAGATGGCAAAGTGACTACGACAACTCATTTCATAGAGTTCAAATCTTGCAACAACAATCTGCTCATGATATTTTGTTTCTTTTAATGCAAAATTAGTAAATTTAGATCTTCAGCTTCTTCGTATCTTCTTACTGCAGAGTGACTGTCAATTTTTGTTGTATATATTTGTTGTTGAAATAAAAGGTTAGGGGGCTTTTCCCCAGGGTTGTCGCGAAAAAATATTTTTAGTCATTACACCTTCCTATCCATGTAAAGGATGAGTGCATGTAACAAGTTTCCACGCCAGTGGGTATGATGAATAAACCCACTACCCAATGCAATGATATACAATGAGGAGTCAAAAGATTTGTCAGTCCAAACCCGGATGTCAATATATTGGATTTAACTCATTTCCAATTTACATGAGTAAGTTATTGTAAACATGTTGGTTTTGGGATGTACAATGGATTTGGATCTGACTTGTTTTGCAATCAGATTTTTAAGTTTCAGTGACAGAGTCCCCTACCCCGGAAAATATCTCATCACGTCTCGTTTTACAAATTACAATATTTCATCAAGTCTCATTTTACATTCTAGAATAAGCGGGGGTTTGCGTGATTATAAACTTAGGAATATAATATTTCGACCAAGGCTCTTCGAAGTATTTTCCCTTGAATATTTACTTGAAAACAGGTATATGATATATTTTAAAATTTCCCTTTCAGTACCTATCGGTTGGCATCCTTTGAGGGAGCCGGGAGAAGAAATGCTTGTAATGGTGCAGATTACTATTAATATGGAATTATTAATACTAGATTAGGTTTGAGTTTCGGCTTTCTTTTGTTGGATAGATTGAAATATTCCTCCTTTTCAAATAAATATTTGATTTTTCAAAGGCACAATTTCAAATAAAAATTGATTTTTTATTTTATCACTATATTCAAATCCAAATGTGGTTTCCAATTGAATTAAGAGATATCTGAAAACAAAAAAATATTTGATTTTTCCAAATATACAGTTGCAGTTGAACCTGGATTTTGCCTTTTCTATTCAAATCAAAGGCTTTTTGTTTAAGTTGAATTAGGAAATACTTGAATAGTCCTCATGGATATAAAAGACTTGATTTGAATCCAATCGGCTGTCATGCTCTGAGGGAGCAGGGGTAGCAGATACTTGCCAATTGCATACTCTTTTATTGATCATTTCTCACTGAAACCAATAAATCCTTTATTCTTTTTTTCCAAATGCACAACTGCAGTTAAAATCGGATCTCATTTTCCATACTCGGATCCTAGTTTGGCTCCGAGTGAATCAAGAAAGATCTGAATACTCCTACAAGATTATTGGATTAATTTTCACCTTTCAAATTGAATTCCAAATTCTCTCTTCAAGCCGAACAAAAAACGTAGCTGAATACCAAAATGCAGGTTCGAGTGACAGTAAGAAGTGACTTTGGTGCTTAGCAAAATCTTAGTATAAATCAGGAAAAAAATCTTTGAATTTCTCTTTAATTTAATGAACAGCCTGTAGACTTGTGATTCATCAGAAGCCTTGTAGATATTTCTTGTTTCGGCCATCCATGACAATAATATTTCAATCTTTCTGCTTTGTCATCAGAGTTGGAGTCAGGCTTCTTCCTGGTTGATCTCTCGAATATGATTCTCTCTCGACAACCCTATTTAACACCGACCTCAGGCCATGGCTCCTCCCCACGAACACTGCCTTCCTCGCTCCTCTCTCTTGACTCAGGCTGCTGCTTTTGATAGTAAGCCAAGAACTAGACACCCACTATCCGGCGAGATGTCTGACTCTGGCCGAGGCAGGAGATCGAGATCAAGATCACGCGGGCGATCTAGCAGTAGCAGTTCTTCAACTCCAAGGATGTCCGATGAGCAGGCCAGAGAGCTCATAAACAACCTGCGGTCGTTGATACCAGAGCTTCGCAACAGGCCCGCGAACGAGGTTGGTTGATCGGCATTCTTTCCTTCTGTTTCGCTTCTTTCACGTTTCCTCCCTTTACCTTTAGTTTTAATGGAAGCATTCTGAGTATGTTGGTGGTGGTGCAGGTAACGCCAGAGAGGGCGTTGGAGGAAATCTGCAACCACATCAGGGACTTGCAGAATCAGGTGGGTGACCTCAGCCAGAGGATCGCCGGTCAGTTGGCCAACATGGACAGTGCCCAAGCTGCCGCCGTCAGGAGACTGCTGAGGCAGCTTAGTGGAGGAGACTCTTAGACTGCGTTGCAGACCGTCCTTGTGAACGTCAATGGCGGAAACTTGCAGCAAAACTGTTAAGGGCGGTGCTGTGTAATGGCTACTCAGCGTGCACGAGTAGCCGGGTCTGTTGTTGGTGGTCTCGTGTTTGTGTTGATGTCTTGCTTTATGTAACTCGGTCAGTTGTCTGTCGTCTCGTGTTTGTGTTCATGTCTTTGCTTTAACATGCATGTGTGCGTACTAGGCCGTCATGGATAGAAGTTAAGAGTCGGGCATTTATAGTCTTGGGAAAATAAATACATCTTTCGGGTTCCAAGTTGTGTCGTATGTCCTGGGGATTGTGAGTTGTATTGTGTGTTTTCTTCTTGTAATGAAAAAAAGTGTCTTTTAAGTTTGTTCTTTGCCATTTATCATGCATGCGAGGTACGTTGTGGGATGAGAGACTACGATAGAGCATTCACAGGCATATAGATGTTTGCATTTCTAAATTTTCTTATTTAAAGATAGAGAAAGAGAGCGACTACAACTTAAAACATGCCATTCTCAGAGGCTCAGGAATCCTCAGTAAAATAATTACAAAACTGAAACAGGAAGGAAGTTGCCAATCTTCGTCACACCTCGACACAGTAGCCATTGAAGTTCTACAGAATACTATTTTCAAGACTTGGCGAGTTGTCCGACGATCTTTACTAAAAAGGATTGCATATTCTTTCCTTCTTCATAAATTAATGCATATTTTTTCAATATGTTATTAATAGCAACAAGATTGATAACAAGTTGATGCTTTTACCAGTTGGAGATCTGTTCTTGTGAGAAGAAAAAGGTGGAGTGGCACCTCCAGGAATCCCATTTTCTGGTTCTTGAAATAACGCGATTCTCTCTAGGCTTCGATTGCCATCCAATAGTAAGAAGATGAATCTTAGAAATGGTAAATGACGAAGACTGTCGAAAAAATTTTGCAATTGGCATTTGCAAGCAACAGGCGAAAACAAATTCAATGAATTTTTTGAAACTATGTAAAAGTTAAGATTTATCTGAAATATTTCTCTCGTCTTGTCCAAAAGAGGATCTGTGCAATGAGTCGTTCCATTGTCATTCGAACATCATAAGCACCAGCTTCTGCATAAGCCCAAGAACTCGCAGACATGAAGACATTATCTAGGCGTTCTAATTTCAGTGCTGGAACTGCGATTATGTCATGTCGTGACAATCATTTCTTTGTATCAGAAATGAGAAAAGGAAATGTTATAATATGCCGCGGAGTCAGAAAAATTGGCTGGAGGGACACTCCTTTAAAAATACTCATATTTGGTAGTATATATATATATATATATATATATATATATATATATATATATATATATATATATATATATATATATACAAGGATAAATGTTTAAAGATGCTCATTTAACAATAAATAAATTTTAAATGCCTCTAGTTTCCGGGTTTTTGCTTGAATTGGACAGATTACTAAGAACTGAGCAAAAGAATGGTCCCTTTATCAACTTATAGAACGGATCCCTAATGCTGACAGCCATCTAACTACTACCATGGAAACCATTATGAACAATTGAAGCTTAATTCTGCCTCAAGGCCCCTTTTGTGAAGATAACCAAGTAGTTTAATCGTCATAATATCCGGTATAATGACCGTTTAATATGGTTGTATTACCACTAAAATTCCGATTTGATCTTCCAGTAATGCGCCATCTACCGGCTCAAAGGCAGAACTTAAAGTCTTGTAAGGTGATTAATAATCCACGTCTATATTACTATTAGCTTAATTGGTGACCTCTGGCCAACCATACTTCCTTATTTCCAAAGGAACAATTTGTTGTAGATCCGCATCCTATTCAGTTGCAATGCCGTCAATTGTGTATCAATTTGTTGCTTATTTACATCGAAGTTAGCTGCTTTTCATTTTATATTAACTTAAGCTAGGTAATTACTTTTAATATAAATAGAAGCTTATACTGCCCAAATCCGCTAAATGGTTCACTCATGGTTCAACTTTGAAAGCGTGTTTGATTCGTTGTCAGGTAAACAGGCAGAACAAAGCGTTCTATTTTTACCATTCCTAGAACTTGCAAAACAGGAAATCCCCTTCTTCAGTGAGAAACGTAACTTGAAAAACAACGTCAGCATCACAGATGGTGTGTTCCATGGACTCCACACTCGACCTTTGTATCCATTTCAATGGAGTGGAACTGCGATGTTCTGTTCCAATGCCGGAACGCTGATATTCTTGGCGTTAGCTCGTCAGAACATTTCTGTCCGGACACCGAATCAAACATCTAACATGTCCCTGGAGTACTTAGCCCGCTGGATCGGAGACATTAATACCACCGTGGCGTGAATGACCCTTTTCGAGCTTTGTTGCTGAACCCGGTTCTACGGTTAATGGATCTCATCCAATCCGTGTGTTTCCATACCCAGTCGGGTCTAGATTAAGACTCAAAAACCAACTAGAGTGTTTGGATCCGAAAAACAAAGTAAACCGAACATTTCCATCTGAACCCGAATCACTTTCTTCCCCAGCTTTGGCCTCTGAAAACATTTCTCCCCGTATAGAAACATAAACAAATTTTGTTCTCGCAAGAAAAATGCTCTCAAACATTTGATGCATCAACTGTGTGAATTTAAGATGATCGACGGTCAACTGCTAAAGAAGGGATTTTTTTCACCTTGGAAAAGATCAAACTAAATTTTAGCAACATTGAAGCCAAGCATAGCACTACCTTTTTATTAAATTAAATGTGTTCTTGCCAACCATCCAAGTTTCTTAAAACTCGTTTGCTTCCAAACCCATGGTTGGAAGTACTATTATGTTGAAGAATAGATTCCTAATACCATAATAAAGTCCCACCTATCAAGCACACGGAATGCAGGAAGGAACCCAAGGGGTAGGAAAGTTGAGAACCTATTCCCCAGTGGAAACGTTTTCCCATATTCACTACAGAACCTTATCCCAAAGCCCCAAGACTCCTCTTCTTCGATGCCCGTCTCTCCTTTAGTGGGAAACCTTTTTCCCATATTCTCTGCAGACTCTCACCCTCCCTCCCCCTCTCTCTCCCCTCTCTCTCTTGCAAGTGGGAAACCACTCACATGGTCTCTCTCTCTCTCTCCCAACCCCCCCCCCCCCCCCCCCCCCCCCCCCCCCCCCCATTTTCCCCAGGCCAACTTTTGAAATTGGGGACTTCCATGAAGTCAACCCCAAAAAAGCTCATTCCCCAATTTTCACCCTGTGAATTTTCAGGGATCAGGGAAAAAAAGGAAAGGAAAAGTGCCATGACTTTTTTTTTTTTTTTTGAGAGAGAATCAATGAAGATATCAGCTAGCTGGAAGCGAAGGGCACGATCAATCGAGCTCAGGTATGAGCATGAGAGTGCATATTTATTAGCTCTGATGCAGATAACACATACCATGTACAGAGGAGTTTAGAAGGTTACAGCGGAACATATGTACATCATGGCAGAGGTAGAACAGATCATTAGCATGATTATACAGGGTAAGTACACCAGGAGGACTATGATGACAGAAGATGATTTTTACAAGCGGATGGAGCACATCACTGTATATCTAAAGTCAATATTACCTACAGGGGATTTCGTTCGAAGAAATTTCCATGTCTTTTTCTTAGGATGATAGACTTGAATAAAAAGTGGCACCCCTTTCTGTGTCCTGCTTAAATCGAGATCAGTCGTCATCTCAGACATTACGTGAAGTTCACCATCAAGTGCAGTAAAGCCATTTGAACGATCTCCTTGAATCTTTCTCGGTAAGGGAGATTCTATGTCCCATTTGTTTGAAGCTTTATCGAACCTGCATTCAGCAATCGAGAAGATGATTTCAAGGTACTCATCAGATTCCGGTGATACAAGAACAGAAAGCAGAACTGGACAAGCCTTAATTGGCACAACTTAATCAACAAATCAGAAGTACGTGCAGCCAGGGTTGTCTTGCCATGGTGATGGGATTTAAACTTCAGACCTGCTATGCAAGGAACAATTTTTTTGAGAAGCCAACATAAAAATCACGCGGATTTTTGCGTTTTTAAGATTTTTTTTTTTTAATCTGTATTTTTGAGACTATGGTTCAATTGAAATCAATTTTCTGGGACTAAAATCCTCAACCACATACATTGTAACGAGACAAATAACACGTGATTTCGTACTAATAGTAGTTTAGCTGGTCTTGCAAGAAAAGGTGAATCTGAGTGCTTGTCATATTAATGTTGCTAGCAGATGGCAACAGAAAGGGAGAACAGATAAAGGTCAAGAAAAGAATGATTTTTCGTTATAAAAGTAAAAACCCCTTTTTCTCTTGAGAACAGGAACCATGTGAGAAGCAGCTATCAAGTGGAGAAAAAAGACAAAACATGTGAAACCACAGAAACCACATAATATTTCAAAGGGATCAAAAATCAGGAAACAGTCAGCCAATTAAGATTCTTCCTTGATCGCATATGCAATTCAACTGAAGCTGGACAGACTACCACAGGATCTTCAAACTTGGTCCCTCCAAAAGTTGCTGCACTCCCCTCCAACAATAAAAACTACAAAACCATCACCATCAACCTTCCTAGCTGTGCAATTGTTACCAAAAGTCTCGTCTTCAATCTAGTGGAATGTTACAATGGTCCTTCTTAAGATCACATATGGTCAAAAGAAAGAAGTCCTACGTACATACCATGTTCCCAAGCAAAAGATACAGTAAATTTCATGATGATCAATTTTTTAGTGGAACTCATCTATCGCGTGTCTGTAGACCACAGCTGTTCATTTTCCGGGATCTATCTAGAAGTGCACTAGTAACTTTTCAGACAAAACATTACAATATTCAAGATAGCGACATCCAAGTGGTATTAAATCAAACTCCAATGAACAGTAAAATCTTTGAATGCGAGAGAGAGAGGAAAAATTGTAATCGAAGAAAGGAAAAGTCACAAATGAAGTTGCAGCTACATGAGAAGGCTACATAACAAGGTAATATGTTAGAACCTAAACAACAGAACGCCACAAAGCTATAAGACCAAACATTCCCACCCTAAAGTGCACCTTTCTTTTTATAGCCATCCAAGGTGCGTTAGCAGGCACCTGGGATCGAGTGCAGTCACTCAGCAGCAGCATAACTAAACCGGTTAGTGCCAGTCTTCAGGGTCCTTTTCTTTTACTATTGTATACTCAGAAATCTCATAGATTTCTAATTCAAAAAGTCAAGGCAAGCATTGTGCCGTAAAATTATGAAGTGTGCAATGACACGGCAAAATGCACAACGCCCTGTGCCTCTCAGATAAAAAAAGCAAAATGAAGAACGGAATATGTTTCCTGACCGGCGGAGGCTGCTACCATATTTACGGAGAGTCGTGGCAGAAACTAAACAGTTGCGAAAGCAGAATTTCCTAAAACAGCATTTGAGGAGTTTTTGAGGCAATAAAATCAAAAGGGAATAAAAAAAACGTTAGTGGTAGCCATTTCCATCTCCCATCGTCCCCCTTTTTGCTCCTCTCCTTTGATGGTCTGTAGAAGCCCAAATCAGATACAAAAATCGACATCGCAAAAACATTTTAGTTGCCCTTTGTTGAAACAAAAAACTGTCGAAAGATGAACTGCCATTAAGATACACAAATAATTAATCCCAATTGGGCTTCACAAGCAACACGCAGTGGGAGGAAAACAGAGTTCCTTGAGAACTCAATTTTGGGAAGGGAAACTCATACCTGAAAATAGTGCTCTCCTCAAGCATAAAAATTTCTGGAGCTTCCCCGCATTCACCTTCCACCACCACGATGCTACCGAGACGCCATCGCTCCCCTTCTTCCCACATAGGCTCGATCGGCCTCCACTGCCCACGCTTCAGTCCGAGCACCGCGCCGTCACGGTAATAATCATCCACCGGGAAAACCCCGGACACCGTCCGGCAATCCCCATAACCACCCATTACCCAGAATTCATCCTCCCCCAAGAAAAAACCCACGCACCCCGCCCTAACGTCAGGCAATTGCTCATCCATCGCGAACCACTCGTCCTTCTCCACGTCATACCACTCGACGGCCCCGATTCTCAGCCCACCAACCCCCAATTCCAAATGCCTCGATCCGCCACCGGCCACGAAAATGCTGGTCCTTCCATCGGCACTAGGCCGAGTCGCACAGGCGAAACCAGCACGACCGTTTAGCATAGGCGATCTGGGCTGCCACGAGAAATCAGGAAGACTGAGGCTGAAAACGGCAGAGGAAGGAAGCGGGACGCCAAGGGGATAGGATCGAGCATCGAAGAAGGACCCGCCGAGGACGAAAAGGGAGGAACCGGCGGATGCGCAGACGAAATTGGACAGGTCAAAGCGGTGAGGGTGGCAGGGCATGGGTGGGAGGAGAGACCAGAGGAGGAGGCGGGGGTCGAAAAGCGCCCCGGAGGAGAGCGACGGGTCGGAAGCGAATACGCAGAGGAACTCCTCGGTTCGCCGCCATTCTCGGCGGAGGTCGAAGAGGAACTTGGAGGACAGGGCGGAGCGCCAGGCCTTGGATGTCGGCTTGAGGCGGTTGTAGTGGGAGAAGGGTAGGAAGGCGAGGCAGAGAAAGGCGAGGTCATTCGGCAGGCCAGGGATTATCAGGTCAAGGGACGGGTCTCCGTCCGGCCAAGCCGTCAACGAAAAAGCCGCTTTCTTCCCTGCCTCCGCCGGCAAGAATTCCGTCTTTTTCTCCATTACCAACGTCCGGAATTCCGACCCAGGAAACTCCCTCTCAATCCAATACAGTACCCAACTTCTTCTTCCCTCCTTTTGTCTACTAAGGTTTTTCCTCCTCCTTCTTCTTCTTCTTCCCTCCTTTTGTCTACTAAGGTTTCTCCTTCTCCTTCTGCTTCTTCTTCTTCGTCAGGAATGAAGTGCCAGACGTTGCATGGAGGGAAGGGAAATGGAGGGAGGCGTTGGCCTTTATAGCAGTTAAATTTCGAAAAACACCCTCGACTCACAGGATTGGGATCCCATATTAGGAACCGGAAATTGGGCGAGTCGTAAATTTCCGTATCGGTTGGTCCACCGACGAGGCCTATCGTGGACCCACGCGGGCCACACCCTTGTTTTTGCGGTCCAACAAAAAAAGCGCAGGCTGGCCTTCGGCCTCATTTTATTGGTAATTTTATTTTTTTTAAATATTTTATTTATTAGTTTAGTAAATGAAATTCATAGAAAAATTAAAATTTTTATCGAATCAATAAATTATGCATAGCTAGACTGGTAGTTGACACAGTGAGTGGTGTACCTATAATGTGATAATGATGTGAAGTTTTTTTTTTAGTATTAATAAAAAAATCTGTTAAAATGAGTCTACCAATGATACTATGATTCACTATCAGAGTAATACATCAGGAAAGCTAAATATATTTCGCTATCTTCAATTAAAACTGCTTAAATTTCATCTTTTTTTTTATTAATTGTTACTATTTTATTATCAGAAACCATTTTTTCTTACGACTACGACTATAACATAAGAAAAAGTGAGTTTAGAAAGATTTCTACACAATCGATTTTACATTGTTCTAATCAAACAAACCATTCTCATTTCTTTCTTTGGTAGTGTTTGTTTCACCGCAGATCTCAAGTGATATAAGAGATCCATAAATTTAAGTCGGACTACCTTTCTATCTGACTTTAAATCCATGACTATTGTTAAACAGATCTAAAATCCAAAGCTATCAAACGCGACTACGAAGGTGATTGGTTCATTTTGTATCCATTTTTCCTTTTGGAGGATCCAACCCGTTTGGGGCCGACAATCCGATCGTCCGGTCCCATTTACATCTCTATCAATTAATTAATTAATTGGCTGAAAGTGAATTTGCTTTCTCAGGGATGATTAAAAAAGTGCGTATGATATTCTTTGTTTGTGAAGTTTGCGATTCTTTTGTACTCGTGATAAAAGAATCTGCGACAGGGTCAAACGTAGTTGGAAAAAAAAATCAAGAAACCTTTGCTTTCAAGTTTTTATGTCCTGAGCTTGCGGCCCGCGGGCCGGGTCTAGTTTGAGAGTTTTACTATTTTTTGTTAAATCAGATTCGATTCGATCTGATCCAGTTCTTACCCGGTCTGTGTTCTATTTATTTTTTCACTTTTCCTGCCCATTTTCTGGAAAAAAAGAAGGGTTGTGAGACGTGCTTATACTTTTAAATTATGTCAATGTTTTCAAATATTTTTTTCCGTATATTTTCGGTACATGTTTTAATAAGATGTTATGAGTTGATAAAATTACGTGCATTAATTTTATAGTTTTCACGAAATTCAGGTCATACTTCTGATTTTTCGTGTTTTTAAACTTTATATCACTTGTGAAAGCAACATCAAATCATGATCCAGAATCCGATAAGAATCTGATCCACCTTTTGTGTAAGCCCAGAGCTGACCTCTATTGGATCCGGATTTGGTTTCGAAAATTTGAGCTTGAATACAAGTCCCGATCAGGTTAAAGAAGACCTGAAATTGAATCCGGTACCGGATGGATCTGACCCACGTGCTAATGACCAATCGGTCCAAAATCACGGTTACTATTCGAATTGGGCTGCGGTTCTGAATTTTCTGCTCGGGTCCGGGACTTGTAAAAATCGCATCAAATGGACCTGTCGACGGCTGGCACGTCACGTCAGGAACTGGATAAAACAATACGAGACCGGATCCAATAGATACCTTCTTGCTTACCGAACGCCAACTTGGGCTTCCCTTGGTATGTTCTTCCCATCGAACGCCAATTTTCCCCTCACGATGAGAAATCAAAAACCCTGTTTGTTTCGACCGGTCGGGAAATATATATATATATATATATATATATATATATATATATATATATATATATATATATATATATATATATATATATATATATATATATATATATATATATATAGAGAGAGAGAGAGAGAGAGAGAGTTATTTTCTAATATATTATACATTCTTCAACTAAAAAAATGTATGTTATGGTGTATACGTTACCAAGGGGAGCTAACTGCTCAATATAAAAGTGTGGTAACATGTAGAAACATGTGTTTGAGTCGTCTAACAAACAAGCAATCGTCATCTGCTGGGGCTGGAAATGAAAGGCTTCAAGTTTCACTAACCATTGGCTTCGACAAATGGAGAAATGGGAATCCCAATCTCACCAGTCGCGAGAGAATGATTTCAGTTTTTCATCTAGGCATCAATTAAAAGTGTTCTTCGTCGGTCCCTTTCTTCTAGAGTTCGGTTCTTTTTATCGCGGAGTCAAAGTGTCGAAGAAAAGTATTCCTTTCCTCATTAATTATTGAGACCACTTGTCCCTATATGCACTGGACAATCAGTATTGGTTGGACCGGTAGGGCATGAACAACGTCTCAGGTTTAATTTTAGTGACGATTACACTTTTGTCGGTATTGCGAGGTAAAGACTGAGGGTGAGGCTTGGCATCGGCAATATATAAGTTTCCATATTAATATAATGTTTAAATATTTTAGACTGATTTTAAAAATAAAAATAAAAAAAGTTTGGAGCTTGTATTCATTAGAAATGCCTACTGCCAAAAGTAGGCACCGATTTTAAGAATATTTATTGAGGCTCACATGAAAAAGAGGACAAGAAAATGTTTTTATCATCAAAAAAGCTTTGATTGCAACGTGAAATACAATGTCGACGAAAACTTGCTCGACCACACTTTTTTTTTCTCATATTTTTTTAATTTCTCGTGTTGTTATTATTAGAAAAATTTTCAAAATATTTAAGTGGAAATAAAACCGCAGTTACGCCTTTTTATTTTTTACACTATTAATGAAAAAACAACTTGATGTTATCTGTAGTAACTTAAGTTCATAGGATATAATAATTAAAGTACCTCCTTATTAGCTCAAACTGATTAATTTAATTAATAGACGGTTAATTATATATTGATAAATTAGCCTTTTGGTTCATTAGGTAAGTGCTTTTCAAAAATCTAATCATATTGCCAAAGTCAATACATCATTTTTAATCGTAAAATTGACTTATAGACTCTAACATCTTCTTAACTATCAAAAAACCTAAATGCGTTTTTTAATAATATTATAAATTTAAGCAGTCTTTAACATTGCAAAACTTTGAATCAATGTTGCTAAAGTTGGCCCATTCAATACAAAAGTGCAATGTGTCATTTTTTGTTATGTCTCAATTTTCATTTTTTATTTATTTTTTAGATGACTTTTTTGCTATTTGGTCGGATTCACAGCCCGTTAAACTGAATCTGTAAATCGGCCGATTCACTTAAAATGAAATGAACTTTTTTTTAAACTTTGCTTTGAAGTGTTGAGTTATTATTTTCTTCTTATTATTATTATATTATTGAATTGAAGTATTTTCTTGTGGACTATTTCTATGAAAAAAATATAAAAAACTTGTTTGTTTTTCTCTGGATTTGGGCTGTGTGCCATGCATTCAAACGGGACCATCCTAGATATGGCCGGTGCTTATTAAGGAGGATTTCAAAAGCAAAGGGAAAAGCACGGCGACCACAAAATGCAAGCTTTATTTTGGCACGGAGCTTCTTTGTCTTCTCGGCCTTTCATTCTTTATCCGACTAAGATGAGTATTGTATCTTATCATCGATGCATCAAACTTTGATCTAATTTGTTTTTAATGCTCGAGGTGAAGCTTTCACTGTACTTCAACTTACAGTAAGGATTAATATTAGGAACAATCTTTGTTCTAAATTACAATGTCTGTTTTTAATGCTCGACGCTTTCACTATGCTTCAACTTACAGTAAGGATTAACATTACGAACGGCTCGAAACGAAGATTGGTCTCATCCTTTGCACCAACCCTTTTATCCTCAATTCTTTATCATCATCTCCCTTATCCCTCACAACCAATGGATGCTTATCGCTATGTATGATTGCTCCATCCACGGTCTCCGTTTTGCCGTGTGTCAACTAATGCGATCTTGATTGAAAAGTGTGCACTCTATCGGTTGGAGCCACAAAGAGGCGTACATGAATCCCATCAAGCCCTTTAAATCGACCTATATGCAATTGGCCTAAGTCGGCTGATTTGAATAGAATTGGTGACAAAATTGTTCGATTCACTGACGGATTTAACGGTGCCATGTGTCTCTTGTAGGTGTTTTTGTTCATCTTTATCAATTGTTTCAGTGGATTCACAGTCCGCTCAATTGAATTGGTTCGTGGAATTAGCAGCCGTGCCTGTTATTCACTAACAGATCGATTTTTAGAACACTGGCTGTGATTGTGAACTGGGTGGTTTTATATATAATTTGTGGATTTTATTTTTTGGGGTTTATATTGAGAAATCATGACCGATTCGTTGCATAAGGCATTGTATTTAATTACATTTTTTTTTGCAACCCAGTTGCATCGAATTTACTAGATGCAGGCCATTTGGCGGCTATGATTGGATGGAGATCAAGATGCCCATGAGATTTCATCTCCTTTACATATATAATTGTTTTACTAATCAAATCAAAAGAGAGATAAATCGCGTTTTGTTTTGTTTTTTTCCTTGTGTTTAAAAAAAAAAAAAAAAAAACTAAGAGACGTGATTCAAATAATAAAAAATCAAAGTTCAAGAGATTCAATCTGTGGTACATATGATATTACTAACAACATTGTTTTTAAATGATTGCTTGTTAAAAGATGGGCATGGACATGGTTTCCGACTTTTCACCAAACCAAAGAAAAGCAGACACCACATACATGAACAAAACCACCTGTCTAGAACACTAAATAAATCATCAGTCTATTACCTATACAAAAAGCGCACATAGAGGGGTCACAGTTACGAAAAATTTAATAATAACAATGATAAGCATAAGCAACAGAAGTTACATAACTTCCAAAATGTAAGACTTTTGAGTACACGAACACTTTCTCTTTCAACTATCAACCTCAATAAAAAAACGGAAAAATGAACTTGTTTAATTATTCATTGACCTTTTGCTAACACCCGTACAACCATTCACACAGTTGTACTAGGAGGGAGGGCCCTGGCTAATAGGCGGCTGGGTATGAGTTCTCTTCTTGACCTCTTCCAGGACTCGACGGTGAACCCCGTTGTGCTGGATCTGACGAACATATTGTGAGGATTCAAAAGGCCCTTAAGCTTTGGACCTATGTCACCTGGGTGCTTCCAATTTGGATCCGCACCCGCATCGGGTGCGCTTTGGGTGCTGGTGCACTTCGGGTGCGCTCTAGGTGCACACCCAATCAGCAGTCGATGAGGAGCTCGCACCCAAACCACACCTGAGGGAGAAAGGGACGATTTGGGGGAAAGGGAAAGGGAGATTAAAGGAGGAAGAGAGGTGAGGATGGGAGGAAAGGGGGAAAGGACGGGAGGAAAGGGGGTAACAGATGGGGGAGGGAGGAAGGGAGGTGATGACGGGAGGAAAGGGGGGGAAACGGATGGGAGAGGGAGGAAGAGAGGTGAGGACAGGAGGAAAGGGGGAAACAGATGGGAGAGGGAGGTGAGGACGGGAGGAAAGGGAGGAAACTGTGAGAGTCTGCCAGTATTGAGCGGATCAGCATGGCTCGCCATTGCTGCAACTGGCTCGCCGGAGGAGAGTCGCTCTGAGCTCAACTCCACAGCAACAGAAACAGAGCAAAGCTGGTGTGTAAGGAAGTACCGGGGAGATCACCAAGAAAGACATCATCTTAAATCTCTTGCAGTGGGAGGCTTAATTATAATCCAATTTGAAAAGATTAGATTAAATTCATCGTTTTAAAAATTATAAAATACTCTCACCGCACCGCCGCACCTAAATTTTTTGAGATGTGCCGCACCAGCTCCCGCACCTGCACCACGCACTCAGGTGACATAGCTTCAGACTTTAACTATGCTGGGCAGGCGGCTTCTCCTTCGCAGGCATGGCAGGACAAACTGGCAAGTCCCCCCCTGTTCATGCTCCACTTACTTTTTTAAAGTCAACGTAGATAACATCCCAAAGATATAAACCCCCAAGATGTCCACTGAAAGGGTTTAAGTGGTCGCGGATGTGTGGAATATTATGTCTAAGAGCCTCAATATGTCATAAAATTTCATCCACAAAGGAGTTTTAAGGGGTTCCCAACCAAATAACATATACAACAGAATGTCCAGTGCGAGAGAGAAAATGTATCGTCATGTCATGTAACAAATGATATTTTTTATGCCATCTGAACTGCACTCTGCAGTAATGGCACAAGGATACAAATAATTAGCATGTGCACAACTTTTGACAGCCAATGTGCCGCAGTTTGAAGTCACGATCTCATATTATGTGAGATGAAAATACTGCACAACCTACTATCAGAACAAGAGGAATGAAATTTTAAAAAAGGTAACGCAGTTCACATGAAAAATCTATTGTCCAAGAGCCTCAATGTGTACTAAATTTCATCCCGGCTCTTGCTGAACGCAAGTCAACGGACTCACTGTCACTTAGAAATGCTTACATCATTAAATAGACGCGTACTGCTCAATTAAGAGAAAAGCAGTGCCAAGTTCTAAGCAGATAAAAGTAATGGAGAAAGAAGCGAAGATAAAAATTGAAATTGGATTATTCAATAATCCTCGGCCAAAATGGTTAAGCAGTTTGCTGGTTTCACAAACCCTCCGTACCCAATTCCTGAAACGAGCATTTCCCCCAAGCAACTTTCATTGAGATGCAGGTGGTGGGGTTCAAGCTTGTCTGCCAAAAAAGGACGGTGGGAACAACACCTTTTTGCTCGAGAACGTTTTCTAAGTGCTACAGATAATCCGACTCTACACATGGAATGAATCAAACAGTAACACTTTGTTCTGCCACAGGCGTCCCCACTTGCGGCCAGCTAATCTTGCGAGTAAACAAAAAGACAAGAACAGCACAGTGGTCACAACCGCGTTATCACCAAAATAGTGAGCTAAATGCATTCATTACTCAGCCAGCAACGGTTCGAACTGGGTTTGCTTACATTCCGCAATGAAATAACAAAAGGAGAATCTTCCTTCTATGAAACCGAACAAAACCTAGTATACTTAACGTTAAACTGATAAAAACAAAACACAAAATCCAACACCACAGAATCTAATCAAACAAGCTGAAGCCCATGTCGTCGTCACTTTCTTCTTTAGGCTCCTCCTGTTGACAAAGGATAATAATCATAATGAGTAACTGGGAGAGAGGAAACAAGGATAGCACTCTTGTGAACATCTCAACTTAAGTGTTAAAAAGTCAACCTCAATTTAGCAAATAGTTGATCAAGGATAACAGTTGTAACAATAACTGACGCTTGCAAATGGAAAAACAACCACAACCAAAGAGCCCTCACATTTATAACAATAACTGATACTGTTGTCCTATGAAACATCATATTTGGTATTCCAGGTATCCCAACCAAAACCATAGCCAAAACAAACTAGAAATTCTTTCCAAGAATTTATCAAACTTCATATATCTAAGTTGTCAGCACCTGCAATAAGGAAACCAACTCAATGCTTTTCTATAAGAATTTTGAAGCATCTCATAAATGAAATAGGAGCTTCAGCAGGGCTGTTACAGTGTTATCTCCCAACTCCCCTCTTCTTTTACAATCTACAGCTTATATGGTAGATCATAATACCATACAAATATATGGGCCTTATAGCACACTAGAGGACGTGGCTCAGTCCTTAAACAGTAGCTGAAGTTAAAGGATAAAGAAAGCATATGTCTATGACACAATTTTGAATTGTGAATTTTCCATCCATAATGGACAGGGAGGTAAGAAGATAACAAATATTTCTATTACCAATTATCATGTCCTCAATAATGGACACAATCACAAGATTGCAGGAACGTTGCCATGCAAAAACTGTATTAATTGATCATCCGGGACCAGCCAACTCCACAAAGTTGGTAAGGTGTTACGTGAAAACAAAATCCAGACTGGCCAAAGAATTTGGAAAACATTTTTTCAGGAAAATATGAAGTTTTAGCAAGAGCCTAATGATATAAAATGCCATACCTTAACATGAGCATCACAGCACAAAATGAAACAAGAGGACAAAAATATGCATTTCCCATGAGCTAAAAGAGATACGAAACCCTTTGGGAGATAAAAAACAATATTATAGAAAAGTACCTTCTTTTCCTCGGCAGCAGGAGCAGCGGCAGCACCACTATCAGCTGCACCGCCACCAGCAGGTGCTGCAACTGCCACAGCTGCACCGCCACCACCTGAAAGAAATTCCAATGTCAAACTTACAAATAACTCAACAACAGAAGATAGCCATCTACAAGCCAAATTCACTTTTTTTGCTTTTACCAGAGCCAGCACTCAAGATAAGATCCTCGACATTCCTCTTCTCCAAAAGCTTGGCAAATAAGCTGGGCCAATATGACTCGACATTGACTTTTGCAGACTTAACTAAAGTAGAAATTTTCTCAGCCTATTCCAAAAACAGAAAAAAATTGATAAGCAGAAGTGGTCATCAAAAATTAAAAAAATAGGGAAATTCGGAACCAAAACAGTCCAAGTATTAATAAACTAGCAGAAACCAACTGTCGATCACTTAAACAAAATCTTTTGAAGTCTAGGAGTCACAAAATTCTCTCCAGCTTCAACATTATTTCATGCAAGCAATGTCAAGAAAATTGCAAATCAGAGTGATTCATGTAAACACATTCACCTCCACGAAATTAACTAGCTGTAAATATCATATGCATGCAGAAAAAGTTCAACATAAAAGTGATGCAATTCTCACCTGTCTACGTGTACAAGAATGAATTTAGCATGTTAGTTACTTCATCTCACTAAAAGAACCACGTTTTGGTTCAACAAGAACACCCTCAAGTGTTCCCAAGATTCCAACTTACTGAGAGAAGCCTAAGCACAATAGGCGAGTCTCCACATTCTTAAGCATGTATTCAATCGGCTGGCTCTCACTAAGAAATCCTCAATGACAACTGGAAGAACATAAGCCATGAAACACAAAAAACCTCGAGGGAGAAACTAGGCACTAGAATGAAAAACCATCTATGTTGCAATTACGCCTTTAATTCCCCAATGACAATGGATACACAGTTACACACACGGACGTAACGTCTATGAAACTGAAACACAAATGTCAACCAAATTGGATCAGAATTTGCCCAAAAAAGGATGTGCTCCTTCTACTCTCAAACATTGTTGCCTCCAAATACGCACAAAAAATGAAGCGACATAAGACTGCTTTCGGTTAATCCAAGAGAAGGACGGGAATAACTTGTCTTCATGACTGCTAGTTTAGGTGGTCAGCATGGAAGAGAAGACCAACGGCAGAATCTCATTAAACGCACCGAATATAGCCAACTAACCTCGGATCTAGTATGAACCAGCGAATCAATGAAGATCGCATACGAAAGAAATGATAAGAAATGAATAATCAAATCGTATACGACCTATTCTAGCGCGATTATCATCCACGGCACCAATCACGCGAACCATACAACATTGGAAACAATCAACTAAAACATATCTCTCACCAGAGAAATAAAATGTGACAATTAAAACAAAATAATAAAAAACTTGGAAATGGACGAGAAAATACTAAGACACTGGGAAATACAACAGAACAATTATCAGAACAAAAGAAAAAAACCTAAGGTTTAAAGGCTTACTGTGATGGGGATGCCATCGTCATGGAGGATAAGAGCAGCGTATGTACAGGCGAGCTCACCGGCCGACATTCTCCCGGGAAAATAATAACCTAGGCACGCACGGAAAGGGTGAGAAGGGAACAAATACGGCTTGTAGAATAAAACTTGAACCAGATCTACCGGAATCCTACCTCTCTCTGAGTTTTTCGGGAGAACCCTAGCGCCACCACAACCCTCTCTGCCTCCGACTCGCTTCCAAAACCCTAATTCAGTTGGCCATTTATATGGGAGGCCTCGGCCTAAACAAAATATCTAAAAAAGCCTCAAATATTTGTCCTTATCTCAAAGACAGGCTTGTTGTAGGTCAGTTTCTGAAACAACCCCGATAAAGAACCTGAAAACACAAGGCAGGGCGCCTTTGGCTAGCTCCAAGGTTATTCCGTTGGGATTTTCAGGTCAGCATAGTTTCTCACTGCTACAATAGAACTAAATCAGGTCAGCATAGTTTTTCACTGCTACAATAGAACTAAAGACCTCATCTAATGTTGCTCCTTGAAACTTGAAAATACATGGCATGCTTTGGGTATCAGAGTATTATCTGTATTATCTTCTTCATGCTTCAACTTGCACATTAATAACTCCCTTTTGTATCAAAGAATAGGCGTCACCGAGATTTAAAACTAGAACCGACCACCTACCAATTTTCGTCCCGACCATTGTGCCAACCTCTTTAAAGATATTTTGTTGGGATTTGCTTTGCTTAGTGAAGTGAGACAGACGTTGGTTGTTAAGCGGATAACTGCAGTCCACGTTTTATAAGCTGTCGATTCTCTGAGCCAAAATATGAAAAAAGCTTTGGTGAAGATTCAGTTGAAGTGTGATTTTCTTGGAGAATAAATCAGAAAAATTAGCCTAAAATCTAAAAAAAAACATTGGATTTATATAAAGAACACATTGATTATGGTTAGATATGATCTAGCATCTTTGCGTTTGGTCCAATGGAGCAATGACGCAGCTAGTGAGGTAAAACCATGACGTGTCAATTGTCAGTTAGATATGATCTAGTCATCCAACCATAACACTATGTTTGATAGCTTCGAAAAATCCACTGCTCAAGTAAACAGTAGATTTCACAAGTGAGGATCTGAGATCCACATTAAGTTATCAAACTATGAATAGCCAGTGGAAGAGGGCGAGTCAAACTATAGATCCACAGTTTTAAGATCGACATGAATCTATAGTGATGTCATTCATTTGAGAGTCAGTGTACTGTTCAATATAAACTGATAAGAACAGATACTACACTTGCTCTTAGCCAAAATGCCAAGAAAGTTATCAGTGCACTCTTCAATACGACAGCTTTAATAAGTATAAATTGGTAGTCTACTCAGTTGCCGAACCACATATAAGGTAAGGGCGGCGCCTACTCTCTTCCAAAACATTCACATAAATCTGTGTTTGTGAGTGAGCGCCCTTATTCAACCATAGATTGCATTGCGTGCCTCCCTCGCCAAATGTTTTGGGCTCCGCCAGTAAAGCACCTGACCTTGATTTGTTCTCGTACCATTTTGTTTCAAGTGATTCTCGAGTATATATATCATTTGTAGGCAAGGCTTAGTAGTAAAGAGACATTTCATGAATAAGGAAAGGATGTGGTTTAAGTCTTGCCTACAGAATAACTGGAATAAGACATGCACTGCCTTTGGCACTCGAGTACTGAGAATCAGGAAGTTTATATGCCAAAAAGAGGCTGTAGGTTTTCTGGTCATTGAAAAGTGTAACAGCTCGCACTACATCCGTTTCAATGCATTAAACCTAGTTCATGCATGTTTCAATTATGTCATGCGAAACTTCAATCAAAACTCATCATATAAGAGATGAATTCAGGTCAATTTATTAATTGTGGGTCATATTTCATATTGGAGCTGGATGGCAAGCTGGGGATGATGATGATTGTTTATCTTCAAGACTGGTCAATCTTTGCATCATATAATGTTTACAGGAATAGGAAAGCATGTGAGCATGTTTCGACACATATAAAAGAATTGAAATCAAACGGCTACCTCAATGGCCAAATGGTTGATCTTATATTTTGTACTATTAAAAACTGATGCAAAAAAACTATTATTTACAGCACTTGCCGGTCCAAGGGTTTAACGTGTAACAGTTTCTAATGACACAAAAAATAGAAAATAAAAACAACTACCTGACCACAACAATAACTGTTTGTTCTCAATATATATATATATATATATATATATATATATATATATATATATATATATATATATATATATATATATAATTATTGGATTCTTCCGATGGTCCGAATGCTCCAGCCTCTACATACACACACACAATCCGATACATTATATCATGTTGCATGATGTGAGTCGCTGGAGGATTTCAACTCATATATATATATATATATATATATATATACACACACCAATTGGACCAAGGTCAGCCCAACTAAACAGGACGACTGCTTTTTCATGACAAGGGTCAATGGACACCGCAGGAATAAAAGAACTAGCTAATCTCAATAATCATCATAAGAATAAAGAGAACTGGCTTAATCTAGCTCGTGGAGCAAGCATAACGAAGATCAGCTATAATTGAGATTCTTTCAACATAAATGCCCGAGTTATTCGACACAAACAAGAAGTGTTACAAGAACTCATGGAACGGCAAAGCCCAGGATGATGAAACTTCATGGTGCTTTCTTTTGCAGGTTCCCTCACCAATTTACTTGGGTTTAGTGAGCCAAGACGAAACGGCCGCTACGAGAACCATCAGGCCAAACCCAAAGTGCACACACCTGTCTCTGTCCCCCACCTTGTCCAGTGAATCTTGTAGTTGTTCCCATTTGGAATTCAGAAGCCAGAAGATATCCTGCAAAGCAAAGTAGATTACTTGAAACATTCTGAAATAAAAAAACAAGAAAAAACCTTCAAAGATGTGTACAAAGTTGTGCTTAAGTCTTTGCCTGCAACAATTGTACAGGATCATTCAGCGTAACTACATCGAAGATTACACCAACCCTGAGGTGCAGCAAATATCCATAGGGGACTCGGGTTTCCATATCCAAAGAATTTATGCAACTAATCCTGGCCCATGATTGATGAAGGATTTGTGACTATGAATTGAAGGCCTACCTTCTGCTTAGCAACATCTCCTTCGTCCAGATTAGATACGCTGGCTGACTCTCCTTGCTGAGAACTATCACCGATATGATGGGTTTGCTTCTCAAATTGGGTGTTGGTGGCCTTTCCAACAGAAATACCTTTGTAGGCCGAATCAGTATGAAGTGTTTCCATCACTGAACCGAAGAAATCAGTAATGGGTACCTAACATAATAAAAGATATTAGTTGCCTTCATAGTCAAGTAGACTTAAACTATAAGCTGGAGACTCCAACAAAGTATATCCACCATGTTTAAATCTCTCTGGTACAGATCTGTTCGATAGTATGCAGTTGACATCAACAAGCTTGGACTGTAGGAACTGAACAGACTGCAAAAAAGGAAATTTACATGAGAAGATGAGAGATAGAAGTGCTTCTATAATGCCCAAGTGTGCACAATTAAGCTCATTGCTTTGCTGCCTACTTCGTGAATCATTAGTTTATTTACACAAGGTCGAGGATAATCTACAATGTAAAAAACCATGCAGTGCAAGTTGCATGTGACATGATAAAAAGAAAAATGAAAGCAAGATATCCTCTGAGAGGTAAATAAGATATAAACAACACAAACATCAAAGTTTAGAACCTTATTTTCACTCACAGAGAATATAGTCCAAGTCAACTTAAGCTAGAAGATCAAATAGCCGCATTACCTACTTAATGAAGCACGGTTGTACATATTTAGCTTCTCAAAGAAAGCAAGTGTATAGAAAGTGAATCGGTCCACAACCGAAACACCAACCTGCAAGATGAGAGAATGGGGGAGGAGAGATGAGAACCCTTTGATCCATTGACAAGAAACAGGTTTCTGTTGCCAAGCAATAATATGACAAAACTTACATCAGAGTCCAAATGATGGGAATATGAATTTTCACCTTTCAGACTGCTTCCAATAGCCAGAACACCTGGAGAATAAAGCTGCAGGCGACACAACAGTAGATCACTGTCTGATCAAATGGCATCAACTTATTAGGTATTAGATATAAAACCTGAAAGGAAAATGTTATTTTCATAGTTTTCATTGAGAGGTACAAATTAAGAGAAGAGAAGAATAATCTTCAAAATCATCTTCACTGAGAAATATTACTTGAGTTTTTTGGGAAATAAAGAACCAAGTCCCAGGAAAGAAGTATTCCAAGTTTCCAACAAAGTTAGTTAGCGGTTTTCAGTGTTTTAGAACAACAAAAAAACACCAGTTCAGATGTGCAAGCAATATTCAATCAGCTATTCAACTAAATATAATGCATCATGAAGGTGGACATGCTAGCAGCTATGTCATAGTGTTTGCAAGTTGATGTTGCATTTGAAATAGTTGTAACTAGGTCAGACCTAGTCATTGAAAGCAAAACCTAACTCTAGACCTTGTTCATGCTAGCCATGATCAATTGACCATATTAAATAATACAAGTACATCACTGGAAAAATACCTCGACCAAAAACCAACATAAAATGTAAATAAACTAGCAACTTTCCCAAATGCCAGGATAGGGAATGCGCATATCAGAGATACACGAAAAATATCATGAATATGTGTGTGCCTATGTAAGAGAGAGGATCTCATGGTCCAGTAAGAGACACATGTTTCCGAACATTTTTCCACCATGGCAAAGCTAAGAAATTTTTGGTGCTCACATATATATAGGGGTCAATGCTCTGAATTTTCCAAATGTGCACGTCAAGGGACAGGGTTGGAGTATGAAACCCGATCAAAGTAAACAGGTTGATGAAATCAAATACCCTTTTGAGGATGCAAGAATAAAACTCAAAACTTTCTCTTGGTAAGGTAAAGCTTAGTGTTGAGACCCTTAATGAGCAGTTAAATAGTCAAAGTACAGTGGATACCTGAGAGAACAGGGTGGCTGCTTGACAAGTATCCACCATGATCAACAATTCCTTGAACCTGAAGACAAAAAGCAAAAGTGAAAATGGCATGTTAGAGGTTTATGACAGCACATTCAATAGCATATTAAATAATTTATCACGCAGAGTATTAGTCAGGGACTCCGGATATCAATAAAATGTGTGTCCTATAGAAACCACATAACCAACAATTCAGAAACTGAACCCATTTAGATTACAAAATCCAATTCTAACTTAGACTGTAGAAGCAGCAAGAAATTCAGCCATCAAAATATACAGTTTTACCTTCGCTTCTCACGCATTTGCTCTATTGCATCTGCCAAGTCATGACTCTGGATCTCTTCAGAGTCCTGAAATTTCAAAAATTGGTCACCTCCATGTCCAGTCATGTAAAGAAGTATATGACTCCCTTCATCACTCAAAAGACGTTTTGATCTTGGAACTGCAGAGTCATGACGTCCAGTCAGCACTCTTAGAAAATTTTCAACAGTCACTTCATAGCCTCGATAGTCCACCTGAAGAATACACATGAGGAATCAAAATAAAAAATTGTACTGGTCAAAGAAAACATAAATGAAAAGATAGAACTTTGGGAACTTCTACTTTCATAGCATTCATAGCATGTGATGTGTCACTTGAATAACTTTGGGAACTTTTACTTTCAAGAGGCAAACCACCTAAAAAATTAACCAATAAAAGACCACATATTTCTTGTCTGTATACCATGTCTATTTCACAAAAGAGAAGGCAAATTATGATGTTTGTCCTAATCAAGAAGACATTATATTGAGGAAAAACACAATTTCTTGACCTGGATCACCTCACATGAAAGGATGAAGGATTTATTATTAGTATTCTATATCAAGGCCTCATGAGAAATCAGCGGTGATGCATAGAAACTTTTTCCTACAATAAGCTCACACGAAGAAGCACACGGTACAGTTTTGAGACAAAGAGTCAAATGAAGAAGGATAATTAGTTAAAGTTTTTTGCAAGTGACATGTTCTGTTGGTAATTACTAGTGCATGAAACATACGAACGGGCTCTCAATTCAGTGAGATTAGCTACCACAAAAAATATGTGCTGAGAAAACTCTTACTTCAACATTATCTCCGTACAGGTTAAGTTGGTGATTCTCATTATTAAAAACTTGAGCTGGGTAGTTGTTCCTAGCATTGCAAGCCATATCATCTGCTAGCATAAGTATAATCCTCTCATCAGGAATTCCTAAACGCTTTACTGTCCTGTCAAAGCACCAGTAACATAGCTAAACAAAACAATAGAGAATGTAGAACCTTAAGCAAATGGGGAACACCGAACACCATATACTCACCTGTATAATGAAAGAGTGTTGGCCATGTGACGATAATTAAACCTGGAGAAAATCCATTTTCTTAGCAAACACAGATTTTCAAGAACAACACTATCTCTATGTCATAGTGCAGTTGGTAAAGAAAATCCAGTAATGATAATGAAAGAAGGGTCATTCAATGCCTTCAGTTAGTTAAACACATGCCAAAAGCTCATGAACTTCTTCATTGAAAGAAACATGTACTTATCCCACAGGAATCACAATGCTGATCTAACTTACTCTCTCTTTATATGAACCAAGACTGGTTTATTATTGATAGGTGCCAATCTTTTTCTACAAATTGAGAGAAATTTGACTAATAAAAGTTGGACAATAATACCATTATCCTATCCTATGGTCTTAATCACCCTTATCTTTATCTGATAAAAAGTTTCAGAGAGAGGTCTTATTCTATTTACAAGAAAGGGAAAAAATTAAGGATATAGATATATAAGCACCTCCAACATCTCCCCAGTGCCAATAATTTGTTGATGAGATCATAAATGTCTATTGAATTCACGAATCAGAATCGAAGGACCAAGTTTTAGAATGGAAAATTCCACCATACAATCCGACCCTACCAATCGAACGCACAGGGATGCACAACTTTATCACTGGAACGCCAAAACCATCAATATTCTTTTGTGACCGGAAGGAACTCAACTGACAAATTTCATGATGCACATATTTGATTTTTGTATATCAACCGTGGAAGAGAGTGAACTAAGTTCCATTTCAAAAGCTCCACAAAAATTACCCAGTAAAAGCTGAAGAAGATGGCTAGTTTCCGTAAGTTATTGTATCAAGTGATTAAGAAACAGATCACCGATTGGGTGCAACCCAAAATATGGTGAACTTCATAATGTCGGTAAGAAGGATGCTTTCGCATTCATCTTGTTCCCGGCACCAAAAACATGCTTCGAATCAACCCTCTCAAATATGCCAGATAAAATAGTCTGTAGACTCTGTACCATCATCCAATCAAGAGAGAAATTATAAATAACAAATCCTTATCTTTCCCACCTTAAGATCAAACTCAAACAGATGCTGAGAATACTAAAAAAATCAATAAAGAAAAAATGAATTAGAAACAAAAATGGAATAAGAGAAACGAAACTGAACCCACTCACATGCCAGTCCTGATGAGAAGAACAGATTAAAGCACAGTTCAGAGCGTAGGCAGTCTACGGCATCATTATAATTGTCATCGGGAAAGAATTTTATCACAGGTATGCATTGTACCATTTTGATTTCCAAATAAATGAGAAGAATTGTAGCGAGAGAGAAGAGAGAGACAGAGAGAGAGAACCAGAAACGAGATGTGCAGACCAACACGGCCCAGTTATTGGTGTGCGTTGAAGATGGCGGCGGTGAAGATGATGCGGTCACTTGATTGAACTTGGGATGTGTCGTGATCGAAACCAACACCACCAACAAGACGAAGATCTCCCTCCTCTCAACCGGCAGGCCCATTCTCTCTCTCTCTCTCTTTCTCCCCCACACGTGGGAGCTCGAAGAGAGCGCTTACACGAGCCCCGTTCTCATGTTTTCCTCACGGAGCTAGAGAAAAACAACTTTCAGCAATCTGCAATCCCGGCAGCCCAATCTGCTCAGGGTTTCTTGGTTGATGAATAGCGAGGGCTGAGGGCCACAGTCTCAAGTCTTAACACACAAGACGATATAAGCTCTCGCTTGTGGTAAATGGTGGATCCAATTATTTTGCTTCTAGTAATACATCACACGCTTTTTAAATAATGACGATCCCCAATTTATTACTCATCAAATATAATCCAAAACCGCTTCCTTAACTTGTCCCTTCTTGGCATAAACTGCAAAGTAATCTATCAAATTCTATTGAACATGATCAGAAAGTAAGTTCTTCAAAAATTAAAAATTTGTAAATCAAGTTGAGTTCCTAACCATGGTATACTTTCACAACAATCTTGCAGCAACAGCAAGTGCCCTGTCCACTTGGTCTTCACCTTTTGGCAAGAGATGATCGTCATGGTGAATGACTTTACGTGCCTTCAACTTGGTCACATTTCCGAGGGCTGCCCCTATCAAAAATTTGATCTCTTGAAAGGCATATGACCATGTCAACTGGCTATTCTTAGAAAAATCCATGATATTCTCATGTTTCAATAGCAAATGGGTTCGAAGAGTTATTGTTTGTGATCGAATTTCTTGCGTAACTATTGTTAATTTGAAAAGTTGGTATATTCTTCAGATTCATGTGGTATTGGGCAAGGTGATTCTGTATCATCATTCTTGTTTTTGGTACAAAAGTATTGCAGGCAATTTTTATGCTTGTCGCTCCATGCCTTTATCAGAAGGAAAGGACTCAAAATGATATTGCCAATGCAAACGATACTATCCTATTCTATCCAAAGCCCAAAATGAATATATGGCCAACCTTCCTTGGTTCTTTCCAATTTCCCAAATTGTTAAGGCAAATTACTACATGCAAATTCAGTTTTGTTCCCTTCTAGATGAATGAAGAAGAGGTGGAGTAGGCCAATATCATTCCAAAATTTGAAGTTGGTCCATGCCCTATGAACCACTTGCTTCACCGAGCCGTCTGCTTGTCATGAAAGTGATTCTTTGTCCCTAAAAGTTAGCAGGCTGCAAATCTTTTTCTTTTAATCATGTGAAGGTACAGTGTCTGATGAATCATGTATTGGCTATTTGCAGGCTAGTAGTAGAGTTTGGTATTTAGAACAGCAGCCTCTATTATTCTACAAAATGAAACATATGTTTCTTGATGTAGATCCTCACTGGAAGTTAACTTTGGAAAACCGGCTTTTCTAAGTTGGAAGGTTAGGTTCACGTAACATGTCCTTGGAAGCACCTCTATTAGCTAATGGTTCATATATTAGGAAATGCATTTGTTGGCTTGCTCCTTGATATCAAAACTGATCACGTGGAGTGTCGGGCAAGCTTCTGGTCTGCAAGAAATGCCATTTACCATAATATCAGAGTAGAAAACAGGTTTACCTATTGGAAATATGTTGGGGAAATTGTTCACACAATTTTGCGAAAATGGATCCCTCTTTTGAATGCAAGGAGAATATAAAAATATGGATGCTTACGGGAGTTGTAACTAGTAAACGGTTGAAAGACTGAAAGCATAAAGATGTGAATACAAATTGGAACTTGTTGGCATGCACGGATCATCAGATTATCTGCACAATCAAGTCTAGATCTGGTGGATTAATGTACATAGGGGTGGCCAACTCGTGCCCTCAGATGCTTTTTCCTGAGACAGAAATGCTGAGCTACATGGTTCTCTGGGAAGGAGAATCACTCTGGTTTCCAATGACGAAGCTTGGTGAAGTTCGTTTAAATGTTACTGGCAGAAACAGACTGCATGTTCAGTATCAAGTACTAATCATCGGCTCATGGACATTCAGAGTGATGATTCTTGCCTCGAAGAAGAACCGAGTTTTGCTTTTATTTCAAGAAGGTACTCAGACAGATTGATCAATCCTAAGAGACTTTGGAGTCCGGGGTTGGAGGCAGTCAGTGGTAAGTTTTAGCCTTCTATCTTGCACATAATCCTAGTGGCGGAAAACTCTATATAAGCACATATTTTAACATTTTTTGTGTTTTTCTCGATTAAAATTTACATATTAATGCTCCTTGCAGCGAAATTTCCGACCCTCCACTGCCATCTGCTGCTCTGCACGGAGTACATACCTCTGATTTTCCTCTTTAACAAGAGGAGGATCAATTACGAGCGGCTTCCATCTTAAGCGACAAGGATAACAGAATATAAAACGAGTATACCGGAAATTAATCGTCACTTTTCATATCTAAATTCCTTTGCAATTTGACTACATAACAACTTTAAGCTATTCAAACCCCTCAAACAAATTGGGGTGCCGTCGTGACCTACTAAGCAAAATGAGAAGAGATGTCGATTTGATCTGCTTGTCCCAAAATGATTGACAGACCAAATCAAGCGAGGGATGACAAAGTAACAAACTCAAGGGCATGTGATTTTTCAACTCATTTTGGAACTAACACATCAGAAACTGGAAGAAGCAAATGGACCAACGGCTCCTAATTCGAATCAGTAAAGAGAAACAGGAAAATGAAAACAGAGATAGTAGAAATGCGAGTAGAAGCAAATTGTGGATCCCTCTTTACAGAACGTTTAATCGAGCAGGATTACACCAAACTTTCATGTGAAAACACCTTGAATACATTAATGGCTAGGGGACCACGCAGCCAAACAGAGGCATCACCTTAACAGCCTTCAACGGCCGTTTGCTGGTCTGAATACAGGGTATCCATTAAGCCCATTGCTGCAACCCAAGTTGGTGTAGCCTGCAACAGGCATTTGAAAAAGAGATCCATCTGCCTCGGAGTTTCTCAACAATGAAATATCAGAAGAATCTGCAGACCAATGAAGTTGACCCAGAGGATTAGTGCACAAGAAGCTCTCTGCCAATGCAGTAGGTTGTGCCATATATGAAGAAAGCATAATGTCATGCCCCTCTCTTTGTATGTCATACCAACCAGTTCGTGAGCCATAATCCAGCTGGAGACTGTTATCAGCATACCTTGCTGACCTCTCAAGCTGACTCCCATGCAAAGAAGTGCCTGGGTCCATCATTCCCATGTCACTCCCTCGTCCAAAACCATGCAGTCCGGGAAAGGTAAATTGCCTATTGAAGATATGATTCCCTGGGCCCTTTAGCATGCCACCAACTGTTGCTGCTTTCCCGATACTATGCTCCTCATCAAATAGGTAATTGATAATATCAAGATGAGGAAACTCATCCTGCGAGTCAGCAAGGCCCATTGGACGCCTATTACCTGTGGAGACCTCCAGGCTTGGAACGTCCTGAAAATATGATTCGCAGAAGAGACTTTTCTCACCTTCTTGTGACGTGCTATCATTCAACCAAGAGACAGAACTGGATTCGTCAAGAAGCAATTCTGATTGATGCGGCGGTTGCAATATCTCAGGTGCCACTGTGCCAAAAGTAAAACCAGGACAGTTGCTTGTACCTGCAGAATTTCCAGGTTTCCTCACACAGCTGCTCTGGCAGAGCATTGAAGTTGTTATGGATGCAGGGGATGATGCACCGGGTGACAATGATGAGGTCGCTGATGTTGAAGAGAGAGGTTGAGAGTAGGAAGAAGCTGGACTTACTCTAGGATAGGAGGACGAGGAATAGCTAGGAATTCCTGAAGCTCTCACTTTGTGTCCATTCATAATGGCATTTCTATAAGATTGAGAAGCACCAGCAGGACTACATGAAGTGGCCGACTGTTGATCAATACTAGTCCCTAACCTGCCAGCTGCACTCACCGAGCGTGCCAACAATGGAGGTGATGAAGTAGTGGATATGACTGAAGTTGTCGCTCTAGAGGCAGCGAAAATTGGGGCACTTGATGGTCTTGACAATGCAGCATTTGCATCACTTGATATTGTTTTCAGCGAGGAGTTATCATGGTGATCTATCTGGATCTTTGGTATACTTGTCAGCCTTTGAGTTTCATTTTGGGACGTGGATGGGAATGGACTAGATGATCTGGTTAGTAGCAGCACTCCTTTTTCTGATGGGCTATTTGTAGATGCTTGCCTCGAAAGAACTGGCTCAGCTTGAGCTAGCCCGCTTGTTTCACTTGTTTCTGAAGTAGGCTTCATATTTCTCACAGTAGGTGGGCTGGCGGGGGATGATGAAACTTCCTCTGCTAGTTCAGGTGACTGCTTTGAAGGTCTTTCAAGGTCAACATTTTTTACAGTCCGTTTCTGTTGCAATGAAACTTCATCCTGGAAAAGGAACAAACAAACTCAAGTCACGTGAAGGAAAGTTGAAACATGACCTAAAATGTGAGTATTTAAGATCTTGAAGACCACTAATTCAGACGCACAGAGCTCTGTCATACAATTCCGGCGACAGCTTTATGATACAGATGTAGGAAGCATAGCTTTATGATACAATTCTAGGCTTCCTGCAACAGTTAGAAGCCTGTCCCAACAGGAAGGGATCTCTCAAAGCAAGACAGAATCAATATCAACTCATATAGTCTTTCTCTTGCAAGGTTGATAAATTCAGAGTTCTAGCAATTTGAAAAATCAAGCATTTACTTCTGCCCAAAAGATATTTTTCATATATAAAAGCCATGCAAGCTCAAATATGCTGACATCTAACCTTCTTTATCACAAGGTTGCTCAATTCAAATGTAGGAAGCAATACTTTGTGATACAATCCTAGCAATATCTAAAGGCAAAATAGCGTGCATTCAAAATTTCTAGTTCTCTGAGTGCCTGAGGGATCCCATCCATGTGCGCATATATATCATGCACCACAAATTCAAACATGATGGAGAGCTTCACCTTATCAACATGCTGATCTACCCAACGTCTTCGATCTTTCAATGACAAGAAAGAATCAGATTCAGGTCCAATGCTTCCACAGGTGCTACTATCATCACATACTAAGCCAGCATCTGGGACAGAATCCAAAGATGGTCTGTCACCATCATGGGTGGAACCAATTTGATCATGGCATTCTTTGGCCTGCTCATTCTTTTCTCTGCAGCAATGGATCAAAAGAATAAATGAATAAGGATGTAAACATGAATGTTTGATACACAAAACCAGTGCAGAAACCGCACAAACCTGCTTGGTGATGTTTGGCTGTTGTATCCACGCAAAGCATGTCCTCTGTGTTGGCCATTCATTACAATGGAAGGAACGGAATCAGTAGAACATGTGGAGGAGCTGTCGTCCATGGCAGTTCGATTCTTTTTGTCAATTTTCCCATATTCTGCATGTTGAATACTTATCTCAGAGCCACTAGCTTCTGTCACGGGATGTATTTCTGACATATCTGTGTCCCAATTGACTGGGCTAACATCTCTGTCTTCTGTTGGTTGACAAGCTTCAACATTATAGTCCACAGTATCTGACACATCAGAAACATCACATTCTTGAGCATCACATTTAGCAAGGTCAGACTGTTCCTTGGCAGAGAATTCCGCGAGGGTTCTTTCCTCCAAAAGTGTCTGCTTCTGGTGCTTATCATGCAGCAGTGCACTGCATTTCTCATCCTTGGCCTTATCCTTCTTGCGATTGTTTCTCTTTTGCTTAGCCTAATGCAACAATATGAATTCAGTAGAAATTGTTTTCAGCAGAATTTCTCATTCTTAGGCTGTAAGTCAATCTAATCAATTAAGATGATAACCTCTAGGGTTATGTTCTAGCTTCTAAATTAAGTTCCAAAAACCCATCCAAAGCAAACACATAACCTGCTTCTTTTTAGTTCGCTTTTCTTTGTCAGATGCTGCGCGCTTTGATTTAAGATCATTTTCAGCTTGCCATGCTGCCTCCTCCTCACGAATAAGTTCCTCTTGCCTCTTTAAAGCAACAGCCTCTTGATAAGCGACTTCAATTCTATTGCTGCAAGGCAGATTGAAACATATCAGGCAAGAATACATGATGGTGGATCTCATGAGACTGACCTTCAAATCATATATCTAAAAGAAACTCAGCCCCCAAGGAATCAGGTTATTTGTTAAATAAACTTATTAAACAAATACAAACAAAAGGAGAAAATACATCAACAGCAAATGGCAAGGTTTCTTTAACATCATCATTTCCACTTAACCACAAAGAGCAATCAGCATATCCTATGACAGATCAAGATAACATGCCAAATGAAAGGAAATTATGAGTTCACATTTTTGACAAATCGTATAAGTGTTCCTTGCTCTCCATTTTCCTAGAAGAGCATCTTGAGATCCAAATAGGATAACTCCATGATAGAAAAAAATTCAGATAACGAGGAGTGAGTTTGGACTACTTTCCAAGTACTTTTATCCTAACAAGGGAACTTGAGTCCATAAATAGGTAGATAATCAGCTTTAATCACTAGAAGTTAAGAATATAGTTAAAGTTAAGTCTGGTATTCCTGTTCCTTACAGACTCTCAGGGTTTTAAGATTTGATTAACAAACAAAAACATATCTGCTGTATCAATTAGTGTTAGAACAAGCACTTAGCATGTCTGAAGGTCAAAAAAGTGACAAACATAAGTCCAGAGATGAGGCATCCAGAAACAACCTACCCTTACCTCTGGTTGCTCAATAGCTTGTGCAGCAGTCAATGATATCTTCAAACTTGCCAATAATAATTGCAATCACTTGTTGCCAATAATAATTGCAATCACTTGTTTACAAAAAGCGCTTTTCACCTGCCTGTTCATGGATAGGAATCTTTTTTCATGATTTCAAGTTTCAACAGTCTTAGCCTACATGAGTTAGAGAAAGAACACCAATGTGGAGCCTCTTGGATTATGGACAGCTACATCTAGAAGATTTATTAGAGTGGTTCTTGAAACTAGCAAGTCTTTGATTAGAGAGAATTAAGCTTGTTGTTTACAAGCTCAGGAAGGAGCTCTGGCCAGGGGGGAGCACCTACAATCAAGTAGGACCTGCCCGGCATAGCACCCACCATATCCTGATAGAAGATGAAGCAATCGATAAGAGCGAAACTTGCACCCAACTTCAGGCAGAACTCCATCAATACCAAAATTGTAAATAGGAAGACTAACATAAAAGAATGTGTAAAAGAAAAAATTTTACCAGCCTTTCTAACTAATAGCCTATCCAACATAGTCACAGTAAATGGAAGTCCATCACTGGCCTTTATTAGCTATCTAGCATAAAGGCTACACTATAACTAACACACTATGTTACATGGGTGCGGGTGCGAGATGGCACAAGTTCCAAAAAAATTTGGGTGCGGGTGAGGCGAGAGCATATAAATATATAATACATATGCATACATATATTATATACATATATATGTTATTTGTTATATAAGTAATTTTATTTGTCTATATTTTTAAACTTTTTTTTATCAAGGTTACCTTGAATCAATATATCAATGAAAACTTGGCCAAAACATTTTCTAAAACAGTCAAAACTCATTTGACGTTGTGTCGGTACGCACCTGCTCCGATGCGGGTGCAGGTGCGCCACCGTAGTTGGCTCACCCGTGTGACTTAGCTAACACATACCCTAGTAGGCATCGTAAATAACAAGTCAATCAAGCTTTAAGTGGATGAAATTTCAGAGACAAGCCATTTGAGTGGTTGATGGTTTGCCATGGTAGCCAACTAAGAAATCTTGTCTTCTTCTAATGGTGAAAATGCCAAGGAAGAAGTGATAATTGATAAATTCTTTTTATCATTTACTCATGATATAAGGTTTCTTATCCAAGAAACAAGTTATATATTCCAAGCCGTTTCTTGCATAAATGAGCTGTCAATTGTCAAGAAGATCCAAGTTGGTAGTTTAAGCAAACACCTGGGGTATGCCAAGAGCATTATTCTAGTCCAAAAAGATAACAAAATCCCCAATTTAAAAGAGGTGATGGCAACTTTTAACAACATCCTCCACATCAGAAGCCTAAGCAAAAACCTAGATTTTTGGACCTGAAGACCCCTTGACCAATAGAAGCTGCATTCGGAGCATATCCATGACTTCGTCTCGAGACTCCTAGGAACCATAAGTGTAGATGCATTCTCTAATCAGTACTACAGGTAGTCAGACACCTCAAAACTTTATTCTTCTTCTTTACGAAAATTTTAAACTATGTACCATGTCAGAACTCCATGGCTTCTACACTGTCCCAAATTCCTCCATCAAGAGTGGAGGATCCCAACCAACAAGATCAATATTGCTTCATAGTGCATCACTTTATAGTTAAACCCATCACCTTCAAATAGAACAAAAAGATGGAGAATACATATTTGTATTGGGACCATCCCTTAGTGCAGGCCTTCTTTATGATAGCATAGCTTGTTACTCGTAAATCCATAAGAAACTTCCTCCTAAAATAAACATCAATTCTAAGGATGTAATATGTATCCTATGCAAGGTACATATTGTATGATATGGGCCAACCATAAAATACATACTGTTGCTTTTTAAATTTGTGATATGATACACCACTTGTATCTCAAACAGGCAGTGTATACTGCCTCATATGTGTATTGCCGGTATCGTACAACAAGGGTCTATTTCAAAAAATAGAGGTTCCAAACCACCATTTTCTAACATAATTTTTAAACTCGACTTTCTTTTCATTTCCAAACATATCTAAGGGTTGGAAGAGGGAGAGTTTGTGCCTTTGTGGCAATTTTGAAAGGGAATCATTGATTTCACTATGAAATCGTCAATTTGAGAGCAGATTTGTGTGTGGGTGACCAATTCTTGTTTGAAGAAAAAGGGTTTTGTCAGTTTCATCTACAAAAGATGACAATGAAAATAAAGATGATGAAGATTATGAATGACACTGTTTCCATTTGTCATTTTTTGCATTAAAATTGAACAATTTCATCTTGCACGTGATGTATATGATGTATAGCAATTAAAACTTGTTTTTTTTTATGTGTTATGGTCTGTTATTATGTAGATCATGTTATAAATTATGTTCTTTGATGTCTTCGATCATGTTGTGTTATCATATGATATTATGAGTTCTGAATGTTTGTGAAATAACTCCATAGCTATAATAAGTCTATCATTATGTATAACGTGTTTTTTCATAAAACAAATAAAAAACATATTTTATTGATTTTTCCTTATTTTTTATGTTTTTTCAGAATTTTTTGAATTAAAGAATAATTTTACTATACGGTACGATACTTTGTCCTACATCGTACCTATTGGCCGGACCAATACGGTTTAGGATACACTTTTTACAACATTACCCCTTTGACTTTTAACATAGGATTCAGCTGAAGTACCTGCCAATTCCAAAGAAGAATGGAAGATAGATTCAAACGATTGCAGCTCACAGGTTGGGAACCAATACTAAATAGAAAAATGTACGAACAATCATAGACCATTGGAGGCATCCTATTGTGGTTGATGATGGTACATCTAAGAAGAGAGTGTCGTCTTATAATTCATGACAAACTGATGACTGATCATAGACCATTGGAGGCATCCTTCTTTTTGTGAAGTTGTTTAGAAGCTCGGTAGCAAGAATTATACAGTTGAACTACTTGTTACCTAAATGCCCAATCCTACAGCTGTATGTAGCTAACCTACTTGGATATCATCCGTGAGACAACCACTGGATCCAATAGTCCATTTGAGCATAAATTTATGACACATGAAGCAGATGGATGTGGACAAGATGCAGTACAATAAATGTAGCTTCTCACAAGTTGAAAAGTAATTTCTAGAGTTCAATAAGAGACAATATGAAGCCTAATCAAGAAAAGACATAAGAGAGGAGCATTTGATAAGATGTGAACAATATGTTTCTGCCACTCAATCTAGTTCAGCATTTGATTTAAGTATCCACTTTTATGTTTCTATAGATTCAAGAACTTTAGGAAGATACTATTTTTTCCCAGCTTCCAGGTGCATCACAATAATAGCTTACTATATAACACTTCCGCCAATCCAAGGATCTAAAGAGCGCACGCCATCCACATTCATTCCCTCCCCACCCCAAACCGGAAAGAGGAGAAGCCTCTTTCTCTTCTTCCTGCTTATGTGTACTCATTTCTATAAGCTTCTTTATACAGCTTCATTTTCTTGGGAAAACATGCCCCACCATAATAACCAGTTGATATCCCAGCAGGTGTCCACCTATTCACACAACTTGCAATCTTCAAAACATCTTAAGCCAACTGCACTTCATAGATTTTAGGCTAACATGAAAAAGCATGCAGCAGAGCTGCCCTGTAATTACCAGTATATTTGAGTTACAGCAAATATTTCAACAGTCCTCCGTCCAAGTTCAGTGAGGCGTCTCTCATCACGTTCAATTGAGTCTTTGTTGAGGTCCTCTCCAGACATTCCCTCCTAAGAATGCACAACAGATTAACAAAACCATGATGCTGATTGAAAATAATAACAAATTAATTTTGATAAATAAGATCAGGGCGGTACATAGAAATTCACGTGCATAAAAATTAAAAAGACACTGCAGCAAAATTGAATGATGAGAGACAAGGTACAAGAATTCCTAACAAAAAGGCCAAAGCCAGGAAAGCATATGGAAACCAACAAACCTTCAGTAGACTAAGCAAGACAAATGAAGCTCATAGTTAAAAGCTACACAACTTTATCAGAGACCTTTCAGTTGTGATCTGGTTCTAGAATAAGCAAGTACCAAAAAATACATGCATACCTGACTACACGTATATATTTCCTAGTAGCACAACCATGAGAAAATTTCAAGAGTGTCGTTCCAATATGCAGCATAGAGTACGCCCAAAAATTCAAACTCAAGGAAAGTTCAACATATCATCACCAAAAGTTGCTACTCCTTATATAAGCGCTTGCTTCATATTATTGCATGACTTGATGAGATTTTACTTTTTCTATTGGGCAAGACATCACCTTATACTCCATTCCTTTGATTATTAGGTTATATAACTAATCTTGTTATATTTTCCCGAATGAACAAGTAGTTTTATTCTATTAATATTATAAGCATATGGAATAATAAAGGCAGTCCATACATTTATTATATTGACATTTTCAATTCCAAAAAACTACCCATGCCATGTGTACAGTGATGCCAATTAGGTGGCCATGCCCCTATCTTCCAGTAGTTGAGGACAACTCTTTTTTAAGGAGGCAGCAATGATTCGATTCTCCCTGGGGGTAGCAGGGTACAATGAAATAAAAGTTGACCATAAAATTATCAATGAACCAATATTTGATTCTTTCCAAAATGAAGCCCAAGCAGTTAATGGTGATGGACTGCAATAGGATATGACAATATGTCTTCACTGGTTCAAATCTAGCTCAGTTCGAGAATCCACTGACCCTTGAGGATGATATAAGTCCAATCCATGAGGTTAAGTTGTCAATTTGCTTCTACTTGTCCCCACATGTTCTGATGTTTCCAACAATTTGGATATAAGAATTCTTTTAAGCCAATCCACAAAATAAAATAAACAAGATGAAAAAGATATGAATGATTTTCATTGGAAGATGAATTGTCAGTCAATTTATCAATAACCATGAGTTGTTTGTTGTCTTTATATGCATAGTAGATATATATCAGTATATCAGTTCCACATCACCATGGACAAATGCTCACCACAAATTTTTAGAAAATAAATAGACAAAGTAAAAGCTCATTCAAGTGTTTCCCTCCTATCAAACATCTAACCACACAATCAATGTCAATAAATCTTGCAACCAATTGCCCACCTTCTTATAGCATGGACTGGGATATAATACCAAGTATTCCTGGACATATACTAAATTTCTAAATATGCAAGGTACTTTAGGACGTTCTCCTTATGGACAAGTAAGTACTCAGGCACAGCAACCATGTTAATGACTTTTTTTTGGGGTTTACTCTCATAGTCACAAAAAACATGTTCTTTTTTAACCAAAAAATGCATTAAGAACATGAAAAATAGGTCAGCCAAAAAAGACAGCAAAAATTCCAAATTGAAAAAAAAAACAAAAAAAATTGTTTTTTTCATTTTATTCATTTTGGGTTTTTTTACAGCTTTTGGCGTTTTTTCATGTATTTCTTATATTTTTTGCATTTTTCAATTCTTTTTACATTTCTTTACTACCACATTTCTGTTTTCGCATTTTACTTTTAAGATCTTCCTCTTTTCACATTTTTATTTTTGCATTTTACTTTTAAAGATCTTCTATTTTTTAATTGTTTTATAATTTGCCGAGATTTGCTCAAGAAAAACAACTCTGTCGTCTTATACCTAAGAAAAACCTTGGCGTTTAAAACCCGTAGGCCGTAAACGATATTTGTGACTATAATATATAATAATACAGTATTCATTCAAGAAGAAGACTGGTGATTGTCACATCTTTTACCCACACCTGAAAGTATTAGCACATATTCATGTCAACAAACTAACCCACGTTTGCAGTAGTTAGGTCAGCAGATCTATAAGAATTAAGCATACCTTTGTCCGGTTTTGAGGACCCTTGTCATCCTTCAGTGGAGGCAAAGGCTCAGCCGCAGCCCTCTCAAGCAACTGCAACACGTCATCAGCCAGAACAAACATATCCTTTTCAACATGAACAATTGGAAGCGGCATTTCCTCGTGTTCAGTTGACTTTGTCCATGTGCTTGTGTTTGAACTTTGGCTTTCAAGAGCCTTCAGGCCGCTGTACAAAGAATCCATGACTAGAGTCGAGGTCACTTCCTTCTCTATGAAGAATTGCTTCACAACAAGCTTCAATATGGTGTCACTTTTCTCTCTTGACATGCGGCGCCTTGCATTCTGGTCCATACCCAACCAAAATGCACGGAAGCTGTAAATCCCATAGTGAACCACTTTAACATGTTAAAGATTGTTCATAATGAAAATCATATTATGCTTACATATAAAATGAAAGCATCAAATAATCTGGCACGGCAGTACCATAGCTGAGATACATTCTACAAAAGCTTAGAGAAAAAGAGCAGCAAGAAATACCTTGTCCATCTTCCTTTATCCTCAATCAACTTCCCAAGCTTGCTCCTCCTCTCTTCAACAAATCGTCTGCAGATTCCTTCAACATTCGTTAAATACACTCGAACAAGCTCCCGCCTATACTGGCAATCAAGGCAACGAAAAGGACGATGTGCCTTCTCCCTGGGAAACAATGCAATGGACTTCAATGTTTCAAAGGTTAAATGCTCGAAAGGCACAACATTGTGCAAAACAAACTAAGCAAACCAATAACACAAGAATAGAGAGCCCACTGCATGCTACTACCTTTGGTTGGTTAACAAATAATGTAATTTATTTTTCCTAAACAACATAATAGATCAAAAAAGTAAATATTAAGTAACAAACAGACTCAAGGGCAGCCAAGAGCAACTTAAACAATCAAAATGGAAGGTGATATGACACATGCAGGCCTGCATTCAATCCATAAGGGACACAAAACTTGGGTACTAATTAAACATGATAATAACAAACTGAACTGGGGAATAAGTCACAAAATGCAGGATCACAGAAAGGCAAACTCTGGTGACTCATATTGAAAGTTCACCCAGCATCCACGCTACAGAGGAAAACATCAAATGGCACAGAAATTTATAATCCAGAGCTACTAGATAGGCAAGACAGCTCGGTCCATTTAGCTGTACTTTTCACCAACATGACCATTCATATGGAAATCCAAGCTGACACTCTGGTGTCCGGTCCACTTGAACTATATATGGACTACGATTTGAAGTTCTTTGTCACTGATTCCTCCATTTACACATTTTGTTTTCCATTCCCCTAATATTAATCTTTCAGTTATAAAGGAGAAGGATGGAATCCATGTTAAACAGGTGAAATAACATTACCGATACAAGATGTTTAAAATCACCTAGATATAAAGATTGAAGAATTAAGAGAGTGTTATCAAAAGAATAAAAAGATAAAAAGAGAAAAGGGCAAAGAAAAAAAAAATTATTTTGAAGTTTGAACCACTATAACCAACTTCAAAGCAGTATATCAAACAACTAATTTGTCCTTGAATAAAAAGTCAGCAAAAACAAATAATTTGAGAAAAGAAGAGACCTGGACAGGAACTTTATGCTACCCAACAATGCGTGAACATTTTGCTTATGTGAAAAACAAGCATAGTATACATACCTAATAACTTGAACTTGTGCCTTTATTACAAGCATGTCACCAACAATGAAACCATCAAACACTTTTGACAACTCCATGAACTTTTTCCATCCCCAATCATGTTCCTTCTTCCAAAACCGATGCAAAGTATCTGGCAAAGTTCCCTTTATATGTTAGCATAAATTCCAGCAACAAGCTCCAGAGTGTAGATTGAAAACCATATGAGAACTACTTCTGCACACCTGAGTATTTAGACTTTTTTGGATCTTTATTCACTACAGCTATTGTAAACTGTGCAAAGTGACTCCAACCTGCCAACAGAAAAAACAAAAAGGGAAAAAGAAACACATGAGTCCACTATTAATAAGAAAATGAATATAAAAATATACAACGATTTTATTATCAGATACATCACCAGGAAGAAGTTTGTCGTGATTAGCAACACACAGGAACAAAGAAAGATGGTTACATACGTCACAACCTTGTGGGTAGACTAAGATATACCTGTAGTATTTTTTACAATTATCAGGTCAAGATATTAAATACCCAAACAGGCACATAAGGTAAGTGCAATGAGAATAGCAAGAAACTCAGACAAAAATATGGAAGAGCTCTTACCATTTATATCCACCAACCTCAAATGCATTACTTCGCAGCTCTCGTTTGTTTATCTGTGAGAAGTTTTCAATCTTCCAAGTAAACTTCCCATATAATTCAGATGGCTTTGGTCCTAAACAAGCAAAAGTCATCCTCGAATGAGACTAACAAGTAGCAACGTAATAGATGATGAATACAACCAAAAATTTTGAGAAATAACATGTGTGAAGACTTTATAGTTCGTGACACCCATTCCAATCACTGCATGCGAAAACTAATGGGAGATGTAAATAACTAATTCCACCGGGATACAGCCTCCAATGACAATCTGAATTCACATTTATATATAGGGACATAAATTACTTCATGCTGCATGGTTTGTTTGGTTCGTTTGAGAAACCATACCTCTCCCAAATGCAACAGTTATATCCAGGTTATGAAGTACATTACATTTTCTTGAATAATTTTTGTGCAAGTTGATGTGAAAATTTACTGGTTTCCTATCCAATTTTCCAACTTCTCATGCTACACTCTGCAATAGGTTACCTATATACTTATATTTCATTTGCATACTAACCATACCAGGTCTTATTTTCATGCATACACACAAAGACACGATTGATGACCAATTCACCCACAAGCAGCAGCTGTTGTAAGTAAGACCATATCTCTTCAATTTTTAGAAAAATGACACCAATTAAACTGGTATAGCATATCTACAACAATAAGCATAACACTTCTTCATGCTAAACAGAGGTAGGAACTGTTGGACTTAATATATTATGACAAAGTTATCAATGACATTAAGAACCACAAACATCAATCATGCAAAGTTAGAACCAGAACACCTCTAACAAACATCTCATACAGGAATCATTTGACCGTAGACATTTGACAGTCATAACAGTAGAGCATCAATGATACTGGTAAAAGTTAAACCCTTCAGGACAGACACGGATTTACAGATAAGATCCAATAATAGCTAAGCTTCATAACCAGTTAACTGCTATAAATCTTCAAATATCATAATACCTAAATGTAAGACACAAAAAAGTAAGGGAGTAGGTGCAATCATAGATAACAAAGCAGAAGGGAGTCAAAGTCAATGAACAAGTTCATTCCTAGATTTATACAATTGCATACGATAAGCAGCATTACATCAAGAGTATTAGGTGTTCACCAACTAAAAATTTTGGACACAAGATGTTCAAATTATTGAATAAAATTATGCACATAAATGGATGAGGAATTTATGCACAACCTTTACCAAATTGAACAGGGAAAAATATGGAGCCATGCACAGGCCATGCTGCTAGGAACAAAGTATATCGTCTAGGGGTTCTAGCATGTCGAAGTATTGAATAAAGCTTTCACTGGACATATACAATCTCATTTTGCAGCAGTTCGGTGCTAGTGTTCTGCTTATATGATTTTCTTTCTTTCTTTCCTTTTTTTTTCTTTTTTTTTTGGGGGGGGGGGGGGGGGGGTGTTTTTTTTTTTTTTTTTTTTTTTTTTTTTTTTTTTTTTTTTTTTTTTTTTTTTTTGTTGGGGGGGGGGGGGGGGGGGGAAGTGATGTTGCAATGATAGTGCAACAAACTTCCTTTGTTATTGGTCTTAGTTAAGCAACAGCTGTGTTGCCAATACATGCCTGGTTTGATAGATTTTGCTCTTCCAAGAAACATGTCAAAGTACTGATTCACTTAACGACACTGGCAGAAAACAGGTGGTATCATGCCACTTTGACGAGGAAGTTTTACATGGAATGGTATGAATATAGGCCTCTTGATAGTCTGAAAACCATGTTGATGTCGGTGTCAAATTCCACAAACCAAAGGCGGTTCATGACTTCTCTGTGTCCATCTTTTTTCCTTTCTAAAAATTATGCTGCAACAAGGTATGCTTATTAACTGGAGCATTGAGCCATCCGCTGAACTGCAACCAAACAGAAATGCTTTGTGTGGCTACCTTTCATAGGGTGGGTCAGACCCCGCATAACCTAGGAATTTGTGACAAATAAACGCTTTCAGCTTATTTCCAGCCCTATAGAAAACTTTTGCATGTGCTGTCAGGCAGAAGTCTCCTGCAATTTAGCTCCTCCTTGATTCTCACATGTAGAAGGGCAAAAAATTTTTGGTTCTCATCATGAGGCAGCTGCAATCAAATTTGCATCGGGTTTTGGCAGGCGATATCTCATCACACAGGGCGCGGCTTGGCTTGTACCTTACCGACTCGCAAATAAACTTGTCTATCACCTCAGCGAAAAACATAAAGAGCGACTCTATGATGCAACATACATGTAACAGTTTCTTTCGCATACAGAGAGAAAGAACCAAATTACATCGGTGTTACGAGGAACAACTAGAGAACTTAAACTCACAGATTCAGTTGGGATGCTCTATAATCTCAAAATCACTGCGCATAGAGACTATAGATGCCATAGATGGCGAAGAAACAGATGCAAATTGGATTGAATCTTGAAAAGCCATTGGGGAGAATGTGAATTATAAAGCGAACCACATAATACAATAACAAACAGGTAAAACTGATCATACCACAATCATCATCATCGTCGGTGTCCCAGTATGGAGGGGACGTTGATGGGGTTCCATTCTCAACTTGCTCACACGATCTCCACTCAGAGATGGAATCTCCCGACGGACATCTCTGGTTGCTAGAGATCACCTCCGATGATCCCCCCATTCCATTGTCATCGCTAACAGACCCTGCCATCGTTCTCGATCCCCAAAACCCCTTACTTCACAATCAAAAAACCACGAAACCGACATCAGAACGCCAATTCTGGAAGAACCCAATTGAGTAATCATTGAAATCTAAAACCCCAAAAAATCCCGGACTCCCCATCATACAATTCATGCGACCCAAACAATCAAAGCACAGAAAAAGCCCAAAAAGAAAAGCTGAGTTTGACCCCACCCAAATTGGAAGAGATAAATAAGCACACGGACAGATGGGGGTTACATAACTCTAGTGGAAGACAGAACAACCCACCTCCAAGATGGATTCTGCTTACTCGAGATGGTGGCTACAGAGAGACGCGGAGGTGGAAGAGCGAAGCGGTACAGATATGGAGGCTTGGCTGCCTCCCCCTCTTTTATGTCTCTCTCTCTCTCTCTCTCTCTTAAATGGTCATTTAATGAAATAAAACGGGTCCTTCTATGGTATCATTATTTTCACGTCAATAATACCACTTTTATCTGTGATTTCAGCAGTTAATTCCATGGCATAATGTGATTAATGTAATAAATCAAGTGTCGTTATATAGGAAGTCGTATACAAAAATATAAATCATCTTTATCTTTATAATGGATACTTATTCGGGGAATACTCTTTCGGCACCAAAGATATTTTAATTAGGGTTTCTGCTCTTACACTAGATGCGCTTAAGAACTTAGAATGACTCATCTCCCGTAAACTATATGGTAGCTCCAATTCGAAGAACGGTTCCTGATACGTGCCTACGGAAATCCGGTCCTACCAGTTCCCTACTCCCTTAAACTCAAGAACGTGAGACATATATATATATATATATATATATCCACTCATTTTTTGTCACAGTAGATATGACAAGAATAACAAAAACTGTCTCATTTCCTTTAGAAAAACTTTTTATGCATAGAAATATAGTTTAGGTTGTTTCTCAAGTTTTTTAGGATAGGCATCATACTTCTGTAGTTAGTTTTGGAGAGGGAAGATAAAAGTATTCTGATATGTGAAAATCAGTTAGCCTGAGACATTTATATGGAAAGATATTATACTACTAAAAATGTAACGCTCCATGGCTGTTCTTCACATCAAGGATCATATTATAAAAAAAACTGAATGAATATGATATCCAGGCCTCATGCCCTAGAAACCCATGTATAGATACTTTTTCTGTATGTTTCATTATAATTTGATACATCTCACAAACCAATTATCAAATTTGTAGATCCCCAAAATCTTATATATAAATTGATGCAAAAACATGAGCTCTCTGTTGCTTCATTTGTTTTCTGAAAATGCGGACTACATCTTTGCAGTTAATTTCTCAAAAAGTTACACATAATATGTAGGGGAAACAATCAAGGCATGTCACATTCGGCGTACAACAAAGTTTTTTTTTTTGCATATAAAAATGTTAGACGCCCAAATGGGTATACGTCTTTATTGCTACTCACATTAATGATCATATTTTCCACAAAGCTGACCTGATCTCCATGTCTTAAAATTGTAAATCAGCATAGGGATTAGGTTTTCATAATATCCATATTATTTATTGTATTTGTAAGGCCTCAAGAATCAATATAATGAAGTGTCATCGACTCCAAAATCCCCAACTTTCATTGGGGAAACAAGATCGCTTTGTGGGTTCTCATGGCTTTCAACATGGAGATCACATTTACAGATGTTAAAAAACCTAAGATGTGTTTCATTTAGGGTTTTGGCAAACAAAGTAGAATGCAACTGTTAGATGAATATGGTCAAAGATTAGGGCACATTCATGGAATACCTTACTTTAAAAGTGTTTTATGAATTTGTCTTGACTTGACTTTTCATGAGCGGGGGTTACAAATTGTTCTATTTGCCAAATGAGCTCCTAGCATACAATGACAATATCAATTTTCATTTTTTGCACAATTTCTATATGATATGAATGTCATTCCCACGACTTAAAAGCCTATATTTTGACACAATAAAGAATGTTTTTATAATGCATATCGAACTTCATCTTATATTGAGCCGTCATGCACATGTATGATTGCCAAATATTGAATATGTTCTCTCTATAATGTAATGCATGTTCTCAAAAGTCAAGTCATATCCTCCAAAATCCAAACCAAATCTTAAAACTTTAGTGCTGAAAACACAAAAAACGTAAACGTTACATCTTAAGATCTCGGGTATGAAGTTGTACTAAACATAAATAAAATTCACTTGTTATGCGGATCTTTCTTATCAAATTTGAATTGGTTTCTACTAAAACAAAATCTGATGTAAAATGCCACTCATCAATGAAACAAAATAGTTTCCGTGCCCCAGCAGCCAACCTTCCAATGGTAATTGGATTTGCAAGAAGTCCTTGTATCACAAGTCATTTTATATATCCACATATCCTTGTGATACAAGTGAAAACTTAATTCTACTAGCAAACAGATCTCTGCAGATCGAACGTCCTAAGAAAAGATTGTCAAGTTTGTTCATATCATATCTAATATAGATCTGACTCTTAATCCGTTTAGTTCATCTTTGTCCATCTTCTTACAACATTGTTCTACCTGTACTACCGAGCTCTTTAGATAAGCTTGATGAGCTGGGAGGCTTGGTCAAAGTCTATATGAGCTCGGAGCCCGCACATTGACTACCATCTAGGAACGATGGGCCCAGTGGGCCTGGACCGGCTGGGGTCGTTTGAATACAGACACAGTGGGACCTGCTTCTCTTGATTAGGGCCAAAACAGAAGCGTTCATGAACGTGAACAAGAACAAATCTGCCCACGAGGTATGGTTCTGGACCATGTGCCTGCAAGTGGAAGCTGAATCCAAGTGCAATGCTCTATCTGAAGGCCATTAAAATTAGGGTTTTGAAAACTTTGTGTCCACTGGATTACATTTGGAACTGACCAAAATCATTTTAGCAGATGCAGATTTTATACCAAGAATTGGATTCAATTGGATCACAACCAATCTAAGCGTTAGGTCCTTACATTACACTAGTTGAATCAGCTGCTCAGAGAGAGAGAGAGATTTATGCATTGTTTCAGAAGTACACAATAATATGATACAGGATGTTCACGTAGCCCCAACTTTGTTGGAGTGTCAGACTTTGAGTTTAGATCAGATAACCGACAGAATCTAAAACTGATTAATCATATTAAACAAAGCAGATATACATCAATGAATGACCAAATTCAGATATGAAATACATATTGATAAATTCACAACAGAATTCCAAAATTTGATCAACCTGATCTTGTTAGACATAAAAATAAGAATCTGCCTCCCAACAACTAAAAAATGCATAATGCCTAACTGGGTTCATATTTAGCATCAGTTTTTCCCATTCTAATGCAAATTTGAACTCCATTAGGCAAAACCTGGTCAGGTGCTATCACTCTAGACCTAAGATCAAGGTCTTAATGATGTTGCACAGAGCAAAATTCATTGAACCAGTCACTACCACAAGAAAAAAAGGGCACAGGGAAACTTCGCTTTTTTAAGGCCTTACTAAGCTATGAGCTCATTAGAGGCATAATGCGGCTAAACATGGCCATAATTACAGCTGCATGAGCTTTCAGAGCCTTTTCGAGGTACCGGAAGAGCTATATATGAACTTAGAAGGCATGGGCGGAGCCAGGGTAGGGCCCGCAAGGGCCATGGCCCCACCTAAAAAAATAAAAATAAAATTTACATATAAAAATAAAAAAAATCACTTGTCTTATATAAAATTTTTGAAAAATGATATTTCGGCCCAAGTCAAAATTTAGAAACTTTAATTAGGCTCCCTTCATGAAAATTTTCTGACTCCACCCTTGTTAGAAGGGCACTTGCTTCTTTTAATGAGAGACTTCTAGAGAGCATTATTGCAATGCAATACGCTGTCTTCTTCATGGAGCTTGAAACTGATCTCTACTGCCTACTATTATTTCATTATTGCATTGTAGATCTTTTTTCCGATACAATTTACCACATTCAATTCCATCATTCAGTGGTCAGTCTCCATTTCAAATCTCCAGAGCATCAACTCTCTGTGTTATAAAAAAAAGGTTGACTAATGTGCAAGTTGAAGCATAGCGAAAGCGACACTATGAAACACTGAAAGTCAGCCTTGTACTTTGGAGGGCAAGGGGTAGGCAGGAAATGAGCTTCAGCCTTCAGTCAGGGGATGGGTCTTCGCCCGTTCACCAAGAATTCCATCATTTGGTGGCATCCTGGTTCAGAATTTTAGCTCTTCGTGGGCCGTTGAATGCCCTGAAGGGCCAAGGGTTTTACAGATAAATTATATTTTAAGAACAAATATGTTCCTCAATAAACCAAGAGATTACATATCCTCGAGGTCCAATTATTTCAACTCCGTTTGAACTCAAGTTATAAGGGAATGTTATTTGTTCCGATCGTTAAAATTAGAACCACCCAAAAAGATAAGGGAATGTTATTTGTTCGATTAATAATTAACAAACGACATAGAAAAGAGAATTAGAACCCTATGGGTCGGTCACAGCGTCACAGATATTGAGTGAAATTGGCCCATGCTAGACCTGATCAGTTTGCAACCCCAGCCATGTTAGGAAAAATGCATCCAAAAAGTTCCTCGCATGGCTGTCTCGTGATGCATAGCTCCCCACTTGGGGGCAGCAAAGCAAGTACCTTGTTGCAGAGAAAGCTTTATACGAACTCGCAAGGTAAGTTGGGAAAGCCAAACATCAATGAGATCTGCCAAGATGGATCAGAAAAAGAAGCTGAAAATAACACAATTTTGGTTGTCTGGTTATGGATTAGACAATGAAGGTGACCTATGTGTGCTGTCTCGGTCAGTCGCGCCCTCTCATGCATGCATAAAACACGAATACATGTATGGTAGTACTCTATATGAATGAAGACAGCACAAAGGTTCTGTCTAAACTTGCTGTAGTACAATAGATACACACTGCAAGAATGACAACACGATTTCTACGCTGAAAATAACAAAATTTCCGGATCCTGGTGATGCTCTATACGATGAAGATGACACAAGTCTTCTGTCCAAACTTGCCTACGCAGTACAATGAAGAGACATCGCAAGCATGGTCATGGAATCATCTCTCTCGCTCCCTCTCATGCGTGCATAAAACACGAATACAAGTATGATATTCCAGATGAATGAACGCAACACAAGAGTTTTGCCTAAACTTGCCTATGTAGTACAAGGGAATAACCATGCGAGAATGACAGCACAAGAGTAGTAAGCTGAAAACAACAATTTTGGGAGTCTTGTGATGCTCCAGAGGATGAAGATGACACCAGTGATCTGCCAAACTTGCCTATGTAGTACAATGGGGAGACATCGCAAGCACGGTCATGGAATCATCTCCCTCGCTCTCTTTCATGCATCGATAAGCACGTCCACATGTATGATATCTAGTTGAAAGTTATGAAACAACACACAAGTTCTGTCTAAACTTGCCTATGTTGTCCTATGGAGAGACATTGCAAGAATGACAGCACAAGGGTTCCGTCCAAACTTGCCTCTGTAGTACAGTGGGGAGCCATTGCAAGCATGGTCGTGGAATCATTTCTCTCTCACATGCATCAAACAAACATACGTATGCAAATTCGAAAGAGCTGTTAAGAGGCAAGATTACCATCTATTTGCAGAAAGTCAAAGATTTGACGCTTACAATAAACAATGTCAAACAGAGGTTCAGTTGTGCCAACAAGAGCTCGCTTCGCCTTCGCACACGTGGTGAGTTGGTAGGATTAAGATCATTCCACAGAATAGAATTACTACATCTGAAGTAAATCTTTACAAAATACTCTCATGAAACATGGGGGGTCCAGATAACATGTCAACCATCTGAAACTTTATTTACACAATTAAATAAAAAAACGTGTAACAGAAAAAAGGGGGAAAAATGAATAGGAAGTATCATCACTCTAGCGCAATGGATATTCTAATCAGTAATGTTCGAATTTCTTATCCAATCTCATCACACCTTCAGACCACCTTGCTGATTCTTATGCTCTTAGTGGCCATGTGGATAATGACCGTCAGTGTTCATGAAGCTGTGAGACTTCTGAAGTTCATCAAGCTGTAATATTTTAAGAAAAGCACAAACAGGATAAAAGAACAAAATGAATACAACAAATCAGGAAGTAATTCTATCATCACGGTTTGAGAAGTACCAAGTATGAGAATCATAATTGATGCAAAGGAATACTACAAAATACAAATATATTGATGCTGGTTTGCTACGGATAAATGGAAAGATTGTGTCACAGAAATGTGCTTATCTATCCATAAATATGAGTCTCAGGATCATAACCCACTACTGACTGCACACCAGCATCTTGGATCATCTGTTTCTGCAAGAACATCTCTGTGTGTGCACATGCAGGTACAATGTCTATGTGTGCAAATATTTATTTCATGCTTCTTTAGAATAGGAGTTGTAATCATTTTAACAAGAGGGCACTCAACAAGAGAAAGTTTTGAAGCACAATAAATTAGACCCTGGAAATAGTTGCAAACAATTTAAACATGAGAGTAGACACAAAAAGCAAACACACATACACACACACAAAACAAAAAAGAACCCCGAAAGAGTGCCAGTGAACAAGATCCTCTTTCTTGTTAGAGAATCTTAAAATTGAATAAACAAATTCTACAAGTATGATGACAAAAATAGGGGATTCATAGTGTAACCAAGCTACAAGAAGAAGGCAGAAAGTATTAAATTCACTTGGAATCTTATCCACATAACAAAATACTTTACTGATTCCGTTATCAAATAACCATCTAAGACCAGATATTCAGAGAGAGGGAGCAAAACGATTCGATCTGGTCAGACTCTAAATCATATAGAACATTGTTTTCTGGTAAGAAAGCATGATTTATCACTGCCTTCAGATTGGAGTAGGATTTACATAAGTGGGTTTTCTTGGATCTCCGATGACCATTTGGAAAATCAAGAAAGCTGGAAGTCTCTCTGCTGAACAAAGGACTATGATTGGCCAAGTCTCATTTCTCTTATCTCTAGTTGTATTGCACAGAGATTCTTCTGTTTATATGCTTGGCCAGTTGGTCTACAACCATCTCACAGTAGGGCAAAAATTAATTTGCCATTGTTTTAGTCGACGTGATAATTAAAACTTGCAGATATGTGCTTTTACTAGCAAAGAATATAGACATTACAGTTGGGAGTTACATAAGTGATAAGTGTTTTCAAAAGAGTGCAAACAGAGACCTTCTCTCAGCAGAGTGCACAATCTATGTATTCATCAAAATGATGTGAAATTGTGAATATTTAATTTGGCAGCAGCCGTGAATCATTTTGCTACCTTTTGCATAGTAAGTAGCAATGAAAAAGTGAACTCTACAGACATCAATGCTCATAGAAATATAACTATATAAGTATAAATAGATCTATTGGAAATATACCTCCTTGCAAGTGCCTTGATGCATTGCCAGAAGGTTATCATATTTCAATTGCAAATCAGCTTTTTCTGCTAGTAACTTTTCATATTCTGCCAATGTTGGACCACCTAAACTATGCTTGATAAACCTGTAAAGGATTTTCAGCAATTGTGCCAAAGCTTCAGAAGCAATACCGAACCAATAAACCTATTTAACTATTTTTGATAATACAAGAACAGACCAAGATTATAATCTTATAAAAAATATATATTGTTCAATAAGAATCTTCAACAATATCAAGAAAAGGGCCCACACAAATTGACACAGCAAATATCAAAGTTACGGCAAGAGGATGTCAATAACAATAGCAAAAACACATTACAGATTAGTAGTCAGCCCTACCAGAGACAAGAGATGACTTGACGGGCCCAATCAATAGATGACAAAAACAGAGGACGATTCCTGGTAATGACATAGAAAAGCATGTTGACCGCATTATCAGTCATCCAGTTAGCATTCTAACCATAGGTTCATGTGTCAATTGTTCTATTGATTGGAGTTATATCTTAGTAGAACAATGTAGGAAATGATGGCCATAAAAGTTGGATTCTAAGTAATCAAACATGCATACAAAACTTTGGCACATCTAAAGCCATGTTGATTAAAATGATCGACCTTGTTTACAAGTGTGCAAGAAAAGGATTGTGTTTGTCAGTGGAAGGATGAAATCAAGTTACCCTAACTGGCATAAAATTGCTATGGGACCCGAACAACCTGCCTTCCATTCTTGCACACAATCTCATCAAGTTGAATTTTGCTTTCATTGTCAACCCTAAATATTGCCATTGATACAGGTTAATGACTTTCCTTTCCCGAAAACTCTTGTATCAATGGGCAGATTTAGACATTGGAAAATGCTCAAGAAATGGAAGCTTCAAGTTGAACGTGGTGTCAGTGTCAAGCACTGAAAATTCATTTATGAGCCACTGCTGGAGTAGTCAGAAACATTATACCTTTAGATCAAACTGGGGCAGGTAATCCAAAAGGAACCACTTGCACAAGCTAACTTGAAACAAAGGGGAATGTCCAGTCAACCGTTGCACACTACATTTTGCAACGAGGAAGAAGTTGAATACCATTTTATTTCGTGCTCATTTCATCCAAAGCTCATCAATTTGATCCCATCACATTGTTTACTAAATCAGCTGATCTAAGGGTCCTGTCCTATGCTTTGACAACTTTGACCAGGCAAAAGAAACGAAATGAATAGCTACATGGATATACTGGCTGGTTCAATCATGGCAAGTGGTCTGCCTAGATAATAATGAGAAACTTTCAAGGCTAAGAGTAGAAAGAAGAAATATATGTTCAGTCATTTAAATTTAAGCAAGACAATAACGTTGAAATAGCCAAATAGGTACTATAATGTTAATGAAACTGCCAGGGAGGCAAGAATATATAAAAAAAAGTGACACGATATCTAAACCTTATGTAAGAAACAAAATCATGTTAAGAGTCTCAATAACAGAGAAAAGCACACAATAGATAGTAACTTACTCGATTGCAGACACCGGTTTCTCATTCTCTTCATATAGAGCAACAAGGACTGTAAAACGTTTCACGTTCAAACAGTTAATGGACTACAACAGCTAGGGCTCATTACGAAACCAGCTAGACATTCTCTCGTGAATCCATAGAACCATAAACACAAAAGGAAAAGGAAAATACCTTTTGTTAAAGCATCAAGAACTCCACTAGATTCCAGATATTTCCTAAATGCTTCTTTCTTCTCTTCCTTGGCCTATACGAAGACGAAAGAAAGTTGAAACGCCCATCCCACAAAATAATTGTAACTCTTTTTAAGTGATGCAAAATCAACCAATAAATGTGGAAGAAGAGAAATCGGTCATCTTATTGACGCAATGTTGGCTGCATTTGCTCCATTAGAGGCATAAGCGAACCGGCATACTGAAAAGTGTGGAATACCAAAATCGGGAAAGTTTATAAACCTCATATGTAGCTCGTCAATAGTTTATCGAATAACCCTTGCATTCAACAGGCGACTAGGAAATTAATGTTGATTCCAGAAAAATGCTCGGCAAACTTAATCGAATGCCCCAAGTCACCAACAATTCCACAGAAGACAGCATATTTCCTCTTGAACAAACTAATTTTTCTAGAAACCAACAAGAAAAGTGAAAACCAGAACCCTCCTCCTTAACAGTCTCCCCCGTCTTTCCTAACCATGAACCGTTGCATGGATTTTATAACACAAGCATCGGCCAGACAAAAGGAAAAGTGTAACAAGAATTTCCTAACTTTAAAAAACGAAGACATAGCAAATCAGGAAACCTTCAACAGAGAACACCAGAGAGGGGGAGATAGAGAGATACCATGTTTACTCGGATGCAGCCGATAAATGGTGAAGCGGCTCACAGAGAGAGAGAGAGAGGGCAAAATGGCAACGATGAACGAGCTGAGTGGACTCGTTAACGAGTACGAGCGTCGTATGACTAGTTCATTAAATTAGTGAAGAAATTTTCTGATCCAGTACAGCTTCTACTTCATTTTTCCTGTCAGGCCGAATATTTTAAAACTTCCAATAGCAGACCTCAAATTTTCAACTCATCCATCTGTGACAGTTACGGAGTGAAAAAGCAAAGAAATTGACTTCAGCGCAATGGAATACATGGCCTCTGATTTCAACTGAATCCAAGTCATGATACAATACCAAAATTCTGCGCCATTATCTACTGGCAGGAAAGTCGCTGGATCGTATTTCAGTTCTTCAAATAAATAAGATATGAAAATCAAATTCAATCTTAAGAATTGACATCCAATTAAATTCGGATTCAGATGCAGATTCAGTTTTAAAAAAGTATCCAATCCAATAATAAACATGAGCATCAAGCCAGCCCGCTGGCTGGCCCATAAAATCATGATTAAACAGGTAATGGGCCAAACCCTATCTCCAACACCCGCTCGTATACATGTTTAGTAATAAAATCATGATTATTAATTAAATAATAATTTAATTTAATGTTTTATAATCTCCGGTCCTGTTTCAAAGAACAAATGAAAATCTTGAAAGAAACTGTGAAAAGAGAAGAAGAACACCTAAAAAAATGACTAAAAAAGCCTTCGAACCCTTTGTTGGGAAGGCTGGTTGCCAGTTCTTAACCATAAATTAGATCTTAAACTAAATTTAATTACACCTCTGACAGGAAATGTACAAGCTGATATATGATATTTACCTTTCTTCGCATGCGTGTGGGTTAATATTTAATCATACAGTAAACCGGATATAATAAAACGTACGTCAACGTCAGGCTTAACTAGTGACAACCTAGTTTCCGCTCATTGCCAGCGTCTCAATTCTCTCAACCAACTCAATGCTTGGAACCACAAGCAAGAGAGAAGATGGAAACCAGGAGAAATGTTACTGAGGTGCATGCGAAGTCTTTGGTTCGTTAAATCGTCAGCTTGGGATGTGAATGTTCATCGAAGGTTACTCTTTTGTTAGATGAGCCAATCAGCGGTCCGTTGCTTGGAGCATTTCTCACCCTTTCAGGAAACGCCAGAGAGGTACTGTGAAAAGAAATTGGCCACAGAGGCATGTTGTTCTACGAGTTCAGAGTACACAAACAACTGTCACTTCTTTCCTTGCTAGACCAACTAAAAATGCAGATACAACCTGCACATTGGCAGGTCCCAATCGGTATAAAAGGGTTTGATTACTGTAGTTGCCTACCGACAAGCTTTCTGACAGACTGAGCTTTAGCACGACCACAACTATAGAAGAACATTCAAGAGCTCAAAACATTTGTTCACACAGCAACCATTTGAAAAAATGAACTAATCTACAGAAGTGCAGGTCTCCGATTCAATTTGTGAATTTGTCGACATCTCGAGCAAGTTTTCCCTTCCGAAAACCAAAGACTTTTAAACTATTCAGTAAACTTTACATTGTCGGAAACCTAGAGGATACACCATTTACTACATACAACTTGACTGTTGGGCAACAGCAGGAAAAAACTTCACTATTTTTAGGAACGGAAGCATGCTTGGACCATCCACAGACCATCCCTAATACAGAAAACAAAAACTAAGAAAACTATATTACAATCATGAGGATCCCAGCTGAAATGATTCAGCCCCCTTTCCGAGCTTCCATCAGCCCAACGTCTTCAAGATTGTCCATAATATCTCTGAGCCAAAACAAAAACTAGGAAACTATATTCCAATCATGAGGAACCCAGCTGAAATGATTCAGCCCCCTTTCCTAGCTTCCATCAGCCCAACGTCTTCAAGAGTGTCCATAATATCTCTGAGACAAATATGCCCATTCCTCGGATTGCTGTCAGGGATATTCCTTTTTCCTGCGCATTATTAATGACAAAAACGAAAGAACATGATGTGACTTGTCCTATTAGGCATGTGACAGCAAACCTGTATACATGCCCTTCGAAGCATGAAAAGGATCTGCCGCCAACTTTTCTTACCAAAATTGGAAAGATCGAACATATTGACTGGCTATTAACATAAACATAAAGCTTGAACAAAGCGCTCACCTTTTCAAACTGAGCTAACATACTACAGACCAAACAAAATCACAGAAGAGCATGACAAGCTTGCATTCTCTCGCTTGAATCAGCTAACCAATCAAGTGGATGAGAACAAACATTCCAGGACATGATCCCAATTGTTTGACGCCTGTCCTCCAAAAGACATGATCTCAACTTGTTTGAAGCCAGATTAGAGAGATCCAAAATATCACCTTTCAAGTGGCCTAGAAAGCCAGAAAGAAACCATAGTCAGAGCAAAGCAAAACTGGAAATTATAAAGATAACTAAAAAACAATAAGCAGCACATTTCTTATCAACCAGCAATCAGACATGTATTATGTCGCTATTGATGCGTAATGACATTGAAGAGGGACCTTCCAGGCGCAAGAAACCTGGAAAGAGATCAATGTAGGAGAATCACGAAGCTCATAAGAGCTGCTCTGCACTCAATGTGCAAAAGAGCACTGCCAAGAGATGAAAAATCAACTTTTACTGATAATAATAATAATAATGTTTTAAATCCAAAAAGAAGTAAATGAAACAAGGGACGGCAATCCCATGTTTCTATATATATATGTATATTGACTGAATGGTGACTCCAAAGCCCATTCCAAATCTTACATCAAAACAGGACCATCCATCTAGACAAAGATGCATGGTCCTTATTTTAAATTTCCTTTTAAATCTTGCTCTTCTCCCCATCGGTGGCTGCCGGATCTCTGCCAGAAGGAAGGGGGAGGTCCAGCATCTCTCCCCGTTACGTCGCCGACCCGGCAGAGCCCCAGTGAACCTGCCAGCAGGGGAAGCTTGCCGCTGCTCCCCTCTTCCCTCCACCCACGATAGGTGGAGACTTCCCCTTCAGCTATCGTGGGTGGAGGTGGAAGCAATGGGGCCGCCAGCAGTCAGGGAGGAAGAGAGGCAAAGAGAGAAAAAGAGAGAATCAATCTGAGCCATCAGATTTGGTGTCCCCTAATTTCCATGTAAATATGGAGTTAGGGTTCAGCTTTCCTGTATCTATATACACTTGCACACACAAGGAGCAGCCCGTCACTGCTATAGCTACCAACAGCTAGGAATCTAGCTGTTCGAACACCCTAAGAGCTAAAGAAAGCTATACAAATTACGCAAAATAAAAAAACACAAATACAAAGCTATAAAGAAATAAACACTAGACCAAAGAATACAGATGCATAAAGACATATACTCATCTTTCCAAAGCCCAAGGCTACATGAAGAAATGCTTTAAATCAAAGCACTCAAACAATTTCAAGCTAAACCAATTTCTACAAGTCTGAATGTCCTTATGGCAAAGATATTAGACCGAAGCAATCCGTCCAAATCAAGCATTTTCTGAAGGAAAATAACAGTTTCTTTGTTTTATTTGATAAAAAAAGTCAAACACAATAATAACATTAAAAATTTAAAATTTTTGCAAGCAGCTAGCAATACAAAAAATGCACAAACAATTTTATGTACCAAAAAAGGAATACATAACTAAGTGTAAACTGTAAAGTAAGGTGTGGAGCGTATCACAAAAGCACAATATGCATTAATGCATGGACAAACACTATACAGAAGGCAAAGAAAGTAATGATCCCAGCATATAGCATTAAGTAACCTATCACGAAATAAATGGTCCACTCATAAAGCCTTATAAGTACTTACCTACTGGAAGCATCATTCCAGCAAGAAAGATCAATGCTATCCAAAAATTGCCAAGATGCTTTCTTTGAGCTTGCTTTCTCCATCCCAAACTGCAAAACTTCATTTACCCATTTTATTTTGTTGATGAGCTCCTCTATAGCCAACATAGATGATTCCACAGTGTCAGGATATATTGTAAGATTGAGTTCTTCTGTCCTCCATATTGTAGATCTATTTGAGAGATCTTTAAAATCAGAATTGTTTTTTGTACAGGAACCCTTTTCTGGAACATCATTGGCTTCTCTTCTTTCTTCATGTAAAATAGGATGACCAACAATGACACTAGATTTACTAGTTGTATGATCTTGTGGTATTTCTGAAATACCATTTCTCACTCGTTTCTTTGGTAGAATTAATTTATCATGGTCAATTATCTCCATCTTCTGGCCAGCTGTTGGGATAGCCACATCATGACCAATTTTACCATCCTTGAATCTCGCTTGTGCACCTTCTTTTCCTAGAAGTTTCTCTTCAACATTTTCCTTAGTGTAGCCAATTATCTCCATCTTCTGGCCAGCTGTTGGGATAGCCACATCATGACCAATTTTACCATCCTTGAATCTCGCTTGTGCACCTTCTTTTCCTAGAAGTTTCTCTTCAACATTTTCTTTAGTGTAGCTTGCTTGCTCTAATGGCTCCACCTTCCGAAGATTATCCTGGAGCATTTGATGGAGGGGCCCAATTTTAGCTGAAGGGCTCAAAGAAACAGTCATGTTCATCGTGCAAGTCTGTTTCTTTTTTTCATCTTCCTCTAGCCCGTCAACACCTGCAACCAAAAGAAAAAATCATCACACCAATGTTCATAGTGGTATCATGGTCAATTATCTCCATCTTCTGGCCAGCTGTTGGGATAGCCACATCATGACCAATATTACCATCCTTGAATCTCGCTTGTGCACCTTCTTTTCCTGGAAGTTTCTCTTCAACATTTTCTTTAGTGTAGCTTGCTTGCTCTAATGGCTCCACCTTCCGAAGATTATCCTGGAGCATTTGATGGAGGGGCCCAATTTTAGCTGAAGGGCTCAAAGAAACAGTCATGTTCATCGTGCAAGACTGTTTCTTTTTTTCATCTTCCTCTAGCCCGTCAACACCTGCAACCAAAAGAAAAAATCATCACACCAACCGTAGACAATGTTCATAGTGATCTATTGAATAAATAACAAATGTTTCCATAAACTAAACATAAAAATAAAAAAACATCAACTTAAACAAACCCTTAGCAATCTGGCCTGAAGGAAACTTATGCCAAATCAAATAAGTGATTAAAACTTAGTGTGAAAAGAAAATGACCTTACACTATTGGATTTCTGATGACAATCTAAAAGTACCCTAATGAACTCCTCATTATGTCATGACCTCGCTCTTCTGCCATGTTTGATAACCCTGGGCTTGGATCTCAGATCCAAAGGTCTTAAATCTGGATTTTGAGAACCTTCAAGGCTCTCAAACCCTGATCTCTCTCATTCCAAGACCGCCATGGCAGTCGAGGTTCCTCTTCCTCCCATTGTTAAGATTGTACGAATTGGATCGGGTCTGCCTAGACCATCTTGCCCATACAACCAAACATAATGGGAGGTGGCATACTTGTAAATACTTGTTGTTTTCTGCATTTACTTGTTACATACAATAGGTTATATTAATGACAAGGAGGAAGGGCCACAGTTGCTGCCCTCTTTTTTTCCCCTCTCTATTGCACGTGCAGTCACCTCCTCTTCTTTTCTCGCATCTACAAAGGATTCCATCCAGTGGTTTGGCGTAATATCTCAAAATCTTACATGGTATCAGAGCAAGGTTGTTGCCACTGAGATTGTCCAATAAGAAGTCTCATTCTCTGCCCTAATTTCTGTTTTCTGCCCTAACCCTAAAATCTTTGCCCTAAATTTTGTTTTTCTTCCCTAACCCTAAAATCCTTGATCTCTGCCCTATCCTAAAATCTCTATCCTAATTTCTGTTTTTCTGCCCTAACCCTAAAATCCTTGATCTCTGCCCTTGTTCTTGACGTCTGCCCTAAAATTCCTTGTTTTTCTGGTTGCTATCGTCTACCCTGGTACCTACCGTAAGCCTTCATCCTTATACGTTTAGCCTCAAAATCAACCATGGACCATCACAACCACAATTCTTCCATATTGTCATCTAATTTTCTCTCTCAACTCATCTCCCAAAAGCTGAATCACACAAACTATTTGACTTGAAAACGTCAAATAGTCCCTTTCATCAAGAGTCACCATCTCTATGGGCATCTCAATGGCACCACACCTGCGCCACCCGATTGGATCATGCGAGAGGTGAAGAATGCTGCTGGGCAAAATCAAGAAACCGTTGCTGAAATTGGTCTTGAATATGAAACGTGGATGGCACATGATCAATCCCTTGTTGCATATATCACCTCCACATTGTCGGAAGAAATTCTGGCGGGCATTGATGGATGATCTTTCAGTATCGGAGTTGTGGAATGTACTCGCTACCACTTATTCTCAAGTATCGGAAGCAAGATTTCTACAACTCAAGAGGCAATTTCAGGATATCAAGCGAGGAACACGTTTAGTTTTGGAATACATACATGAAATAAAAAATGTCAGTGACCAACTTGCAATCATCAGGCACTCAGTCATTGACAAGGACTAGGTACAACAGGCTCTGAGTGGTTTGGGGTCAGATTTTGATGTTTTTTGCACTGCTTTAGAGGTATTACCTGTTCTTCCCTCTTTCGAAGACCTGAAAGCAAAATTGATTCAACATAAAGCAAGTCGTATACAACGACAAGAATTATTTCCTTCTGGCAGTCACAATGTGTTAGTCACTGGGACCCATGCTTTGCAAGGAAGCCGTCCTCGGGTTTGGAACTCACAGGCAGGCATGGGGAGAAGTATTCTTCCAACACCAAATACAAATGCCCAGGCAAATGTACCAAGAAGGATAACTACTTGCTTTTATTGCAATAAGAGTCAGAATGTTGGCACAACCCTCAAAACAAGGGAAAACAAGTCAGGCGTGACAATAAGGCAGCAAGGTCAGTTGTATCGAACACGATTGCAGCATCAAACATTCCTACTGATGTGCAACATATTTTAATGATAGTCTTGTCTAAAGTCAATATTAAGCAAAATGAAGAAAGACAATGGTATGTGGATTTTGGTGTTGCAGCCCATGTGACCGGTGACGCATGTAAGCTTTCTAGTGCTTATTGATGATACTCATTCCTCTGTTGAGTTTACTCTTGCTTTTGTTTATGTCAAGGATGCTCGAACCAAGAAGACATTCGTTGAGGGTGTTCGTAAAGGAGACATGTACGTCATTGAAAAAGCTCCAAAGGTGCCCAAGTCTTGTCTTTCATATTCATCTTTTCCCAGTCATAGTGAAGTCAATATAGCAGAGTACGATAAGCCATCCATTTGGCATGGTCGTTTAGCACATTGTAGTCAGTCTTTCATTCAAAGTCTTGTTGCAGACAGACTATTACAAAAGCCTAGTCTAAGTCCAGTAAATGAGTCTAGCATGTGCTCAAGTTATCATATTTATAAGAGCCATGCTCTCCCTTTTGAGTCAATAAATAAGTGAGCTTCAAAGTTATTTGATACCATATATTCTGCTGTTTGGGGGCCTACTCCTATTTCTTCTTCTTCCGGGAGTAGATATTATGTTGTTTTTATTGATTCTTATTCTCGTTACACTTGGATTCATTTCATGAAAAAAAAATCAGAGGTTTTCCGCTTGTTCACTCAATTCCATGCCTTGCTCCAAAACAAATACTCTAATAATACCGTGCATTTCCAATGTGATGGTGGTGGTGAGTTTATTTCAAATGATTTTACTTATTTACTAAATCATGGGATCACTAGACAAATTTCATATCCACATACACCACAACAGAATGACATTGCTGAAAGAAAACATAGACACATAGTTGAAAGTGCACTAAGTATGATGCATGACACAGATCTGCCCATGAATTTGTGGACTGAAGCTTCTCATACTGTTGTTCATGTCATTAATCGACTGCCATTATCTCTACTTGAAGGAAAATCCTCTTTCTTTATTTTACACCAAGAAGAGCCAAATTATAATGAACTACGTGTTTTTTGGTGTGTCTGTTATGTACATGTTGATGTTTCCTTGAGAAATAAGTTTCAAGATCAAGTTGTTATGTGCAAATTTGTGAGTTGTGCAGAAAATTATAAGGGCTGTAAATGTTACAATCCAAAGACTGGGCGCGTGTATATTTCATGACATGTTGTTTTTGATGAGCTCAGGTTGAAGGATTTAAAGGAGCCACAGGCAACACTTAATGTAAGACATGATGTATATGATTCATGGCTGAATGCTGAAATATTAGGCCAAGGGGCTGATACATTCCACAAAGTGACAAAATTATTGATGAGTTTGAGACAGCCACAGCTACTCAGTTGGACAGCACACCTTCATCTACTCAGACCAAGAACATGTCTTCACCTACTCGGTTTTCAGGAGTAGTGTATACTCGACAATCAGTTCCAACAACTGCTCCAGAAACCGTCACTGCTTGTCCACGTAGATCGGAACGTGTGCGGCACCCTATTGATAGATGGGTAAGTTATGATAATTTCTCTTTGGATTTTCAGCTTTTTAAGCTAGAATTGAGCAAAAAGGTGGAGCCAAAATGCTATGCGCATGCATGCAAAAGCAAATATTGGGTGGAGGCCATGACCGAAGAAATGGCTGCCTTGAATGAATGTCAAACTTGGAAGATTGTTCCTCGTCCAAATGGTAAGAATGTAGTGGGCTCAAAATGGGTTTCCAAACTCAAGTACAAACCCGATGGCAGCATTGACAGATATAAGGCTCGTCTTGTGGCTAGAGGCTTCACTCAACAATATGGGGAAGATTACGATGAGACTTTTAGTCCAGTCATCAAGATAGGAACGATCCGTGTTATCATCTCTCTTGCAGTCTCACATGAATGGACTTTATATCAGTAGGAAGTTAAAAATGTTTTCCTTCATGGCTTTCTAAAGGAAGAGGTATACATGGAACAACCCCCATGTCATATATCTCATGTTAAGGAGGTATTGAAACAAGAATTCAAGATGAAGGATCTCGGCAACCTATGGTATTTTTTGGGTGTTGAGCTTGATAGAAAAGGTGACACATTAACTCTTACGCAGCATTAATATACTCTTCATATTCTGGATAGAGCAGGTATGACAAATTGCAAGCCCATAAATGCTCCTAGTGTTCTCAACACAAAATTGAATGCCTCTGATGGGAGTGATGCATACTCAAATCCTAGTTTCTATCGGAGTATAGTTGGCATGCTATAATATCTCACCATTACACGTCCAGACATAGTGTATGCAGTGAATCAAGTATCTCAGTTTATGCATGCACCCACAGAAGGGCATATGGATGTTACCAAACGCATTTTGCGTTACTGTAAGGCTACTCTTGGGGATGGACTCGTTTACACTAAACAGTCAACTATTTTGAATGGACATAACATTTCCACCTACACTGATGCAGATTGGGCAGGTGATCCAGACGATAGACGATCAATTTCGGGTTATTGTCTATTCCTTGATTCCAATCTTATTTGTTGGAGTAGCAGGAAACAGCGTGCAGTTGTCAGATCCAGCACTGAGGCAAAATATAGGGCAATCACTACAGGCACAGCTGAAGCCTCATGGTTACGTCATCTGCTTGGGGAACTCTCCCTTCTCATTGCTCAGTCATCTTTATTCTGTGACAACCAAAGTGCGATCAAGATTGCTTTCAATCCTGTTTTACATAATCGCACTAAGTATATAGAGATTGATCAACACTTCATTCGTCAAAAGGTCGAGGAAACCGAGATTGTTCCTACTTATATAGTCACGTCTCAACAAGTAACTGATCTTTTTACCAAGGGGCTCATAACCATTTCTGGGAATTGAAGAACAAGTTGTGCATGATCAAACCTACCTCATGCACAACTTGAGGGGGGCTGTTAAGATTGTACAAATTGGATCAGGTCTGCCTAGACCTGATCCATCTTGCCCATACACCAAAACATAATGGGTGGTGGCATACTTGTAAATACTTGTTGTTTTCTGTATTTACTTGTAACATACATTAGGTCATATTAATGACAAGGAGGAAGAGCCACAGTTGCTGCCCTCTTTTCTTTTCTCTCTATCTCTATTGCACGTGCAGTCACCTCCTCTGCTTCTTCTTCTCTCGCATCTACAAAGGATTCCATCCAGTGGTTTGGCGTAATATCTCAAAATCTTACACCCATTTCAAGGTTCCTCTCCCTCTCCCTCATTGTGCCATAGGTCAGGACTTGCAGGAAGCATGCGCTAGCCAGTGCCAGTTTTCATTGGTGACTTGTCACATGGGTATTAGTACAAGCGCCAATGCAAACAAGGGAAGTTTCACTTCTCTCTCTCTCTCTTGTTTTTGTTTGCTTTCAGTTCTCCGCATAGATGGTGAGCAAAGATTTTTCTTTTCTTAAAGTTTAAGAAACTTACATTCTACGGTTTAGATTGGGTCTAACCCAGACCTCATCTAAGCTGCACCCAATTGGCATGGCACATAGCCACGTGGATGAACCCACATACTGATGCACGTGCCCAAAGCAAATCTAGTACCCATGTGACATAGTTGGTGACCTAATGAGTTGTCTCTCTCTCTCTTTGTGTGCACACACGTGTGTGTATAGGATGCAGTCAGACGAGGGTTTCCAACAATACATAGCTTTTTTAAGCCATTTCCTAGAGTCATTTTCAAAAATCAGTCTTCACAAAACGTTGGCTTTCAATTTTCACATAATTAACTCTGCTGAGGTCCTTGGAAGTTGGTTACTTGTAAGTAAATGACCAATCCACAAAAAAAATCACAACAATACTCTCTTTACCTTGAATTTGAAGCATGTTGTTAGAAGCATCCTTGCTATCTTTCTTAAATGGTATAACCAAGAGAGCACAGGGAGCAGTGGCTTCATTTTCTTCCTGTACAAATTGGAGAAATTACACACATGTATAATACAGCAAATTTTTTACCTCATCCCCCAACCCAAAACCACCCATTTGATATGAAAGAAGGAAGGAGAGAGAGAAAGAGATATGCACTTGTTCATTCAACAGATAAAAGAAAGAAAATTTAACCACACATGTAACATGTAAATGGAGAAGACAAGATATAAGAAGTGACTGCTATATGACTGAAAGTTCAAAAGAGAGAGGAAGGTTTTCGCATGATCATGGGAAGCAAGTGGAGATGTTCTATTCAAGAGTAAACGATGGCCAAAGTCAACAATGTCAACAAATGAGTTCAGAAAGAAATTAACCAAGCTGAAAGCATCGAATGACGAGAACACAAATAAATAAAAATTTTCAGGCTAATATTAGTATTACCATTCTTGTTAATTATTACAACCGAGAAGCATTTTATTGAAAATGGGCTATATATGCTTTTTAGTTTTTAGAGACAACTTTCCAGAGAAGTTGCTCCATGGATAATGAATGAATGGAGCAGATTGCGCAAATATTTCCTAAGACATCTAACTTGGCTCGTCTCATAGACGAGTTTCAGAGATAATAGTTTACTTGTTCCACATACAAAATTTGAAAGATCATTACTATGTCAATAATTCAAACGATACATCAAATATGTAAAAGTTACTGCCACTATACGTAATTGAAAGCATATTCAAAAAGGACCGTGGATGTAAGTGTAACATTTTGTATATGAGGACGATTTAGCAGTAATTTCACATATCTAGCAAATTCTCAATAGATGATATCCTCATGTGCTTAAAACCTAACAGTTATCTTCCATTCTAATTTCAAGTCCTTCTGGGTGTTAAATGAAAGCAAGCAATATCACTGGTCAGACCCACCAAAACATTTTAGGATGGTTCTCCTCAAATTCAAGACAGAGGCATATCCAATTCCTAGACTTAAGGTCTGCAAGAGTATGAAGTCTGAAGAAGAGTTAATCAGTAATAACTTGTGCATGAGAACAACAGAAATAATTCCACATCTGCAAGATCTAGTGGTCTCCATGAATTTCCACACATAACTGCCTTATGTTCTGGTTTGTGCTCCTTTTAGGAGCCAAACTTGAGCAAGCTACAAATGTTGGGATCTGCCAGACTGGATGTTCGCGTCTCTTGAAGACAAGTGTTCATATATGATAAGAAACAATCTTCAGTTTTGAACTTAGATCCCAACAGGCAAAGGAGCGCATTCTTAACGGGGATTTGTTCATAACATATATGTGACAATGACTTGAAAATACCCTGTACTGAATGATATCCATAGGCATACATATAGGAATCTAACTGCTGTCTTACATGTAGATTAACCTTTGATGCTCAATCAACAGAAGCTGCAGACATAGGTTTGAGTTCACCAAACCAGGTACAAAAGATGGTATTGGAATGGGTGTTACAAATGGTATCAAAGCATGCTTAGGGTTGGGGCTGCCAACTGGATCAGGTTCATCCAATATCCGACTGACTTATTATTCATTCAGGTGGCTATAGTAAACAAATAAGATCAACTACTAATTGCATCCATATTAGTTTTGAATCCAACTGCAAAGACTGATAGAAAGTCAACCTGATTACTTTATTCTACATGTAGAAACTTGAACCTTAAGGTACTTAGACCTGGAATTGGTTTTCAAAATTTCATTCCAGGCCTGTTCTTGAGTCAGAACATGACTACAACAAATACAATTGGATCAAACACAAGGAAGTTGAAGTCCAACCAAACATGCAACCTGTGAAGGTTCCTACCTAAGGTCCAACATGTGTGTTTTCTTTAAGAGGAAAAGAACGTAGTTGACAATTTATATGCAGGATTAGAGTATTCTTATATCTACTATACTTGTAGGAAATAGATTACAAAAATACCTATGCCACTACCTTGTTCTGGATCTTTTCAGGTTTTGAACGAAAGCAGCTTATGGGGCAAACTTCAATCTATCAAATCAATGCTGTCATTTGGTTTAAATAGAGGTGTTATTGCAAATGGTGCCAAGCCATATTCAACTCTTGAATTTGATGTTTAATGCACAGACACTTGTTTCTAAATGGTTTATTACATATATCCACAGACTGGGAATCCTCTTGTACCTACCTCATCCATAATGAATTAATATAATGTCTGACCCAAACCACTATTTACATCACGGTATATAACACTCTTAAATGTCAAAAAGAAAAAAAACTTAAAAGGCAGGTCATTTTTCCAGATTTAATGTTTAAATGTCACATCTCAAGCAGGAAGACTCAGATACAGCATTTTTAGCATTCAACTATTGAATCAAGAGTTACTTGGCAAAGCATGTTCCCAAAGGGGGATAACGATAGCATCTTAAATGTGGAAATGACTTGAGAAAAGCCACATCTTGAAGATTTTGAGCTAAGACAAATGGGTATGGGTACAGGTACGGCAAAGCAGGTCCAAGTCTGGCGATTTTAGAAAATCTAGTTACGGGGTACGACAGAGTATTCAAATATATCCAAAAATTCTCAAAATTAAAGAAAAATGAGAAGAAAACATAGAATCTAGGTAGAAGGGAAATAAAAAAGAAAGGAAAAATCAAACTTAAATAAAAAAATCTAAACTTGAAAAATATAAAATTAAGTTTTAAAATACAGTCGTACCCACATACCCGTGTTACCGTACCCACATACGAACGGGTGTAATTGGCAGATCACAAGTATCCGTGCGACATACATTTTGAGAAAGACTGACAGTTATGTGCACTTAAGCCTGGTATTTCAGTTTATAGTGTTTGAAGCATGAATGAAGCAAGTCCTGGTGGTAAGGTTGAGATCTACCAAACCACAAATTTGAGCTAGCTTCGGATTTAGTCATTACAAGATCACCTCCAAACTCTCAAGTCATATAAGGAATTCCTAATGTTCTTCATGGTTGGACAATGAAAAATCTAATCTTCTAGATTTGTTAGCTTCAAGAAGTATCACAATGTGAAAGATAGATCTCATGTGTGTGAAAAGAATCTTGAATCCACAAAAAATAATTATTTAGAGCAGTGTTGTACGTATCGTACGATACAACCCCGTATCGTAAATAGGGAGTGTATCGTTCCTGTATCGCACGTATCGTGCGATACAGGCCCCGTATCGTACAATACGAGGCGATACACCCCGTATCGTACGATACAAGAATATTTCGCAAAAGGGGGCCCGAGACCTACTTATTCAACTTTTTTTTTGAAAAATACCCTCCGTTCTTCATTTCTCACGCTTGGATACTGCAGTCAAGGAGGGAGATCGTCCATTTTCACCATCAAAAAGTTGATTTTCACCGTGAAATCGAAGATTAAGGGGTCGATTTGTGCGTGGGTGGTTGATTTTCGTTGGGAGGAAAGGGGTTTTCTTCATTTCTTCTTCGTAAGGTATGAAATCTCATGTTTTTACCATATATTCATAATTTTTTACCGTACATTGAAAGATTTTGAATGTTTTTCATTAAGTTTACCATAGGATTTCTTTTTTTTTTTTTAAGATATGGATCCTACATGGGAATGGTGCGAAAGGGTGAAGGAGAATAACCGCTTGTAGCTCAAATGTAGCTTTTGTGGGAATACATTTTCAAGAGGAATCAGTAGAATGAAACACCATTTGGCAGGGACCTCCAAAGATGCGTCCCCTTGTGTTGGAGGACCAAACAAATCTTTGCCTCCATTTGTGCGTCAGCAATGTTTAGATATGCTTCATGCTTTACGTCAAAAGAGGATACAAGAAGAAATTGAAGAGGCAAATGTAGGCTATAATGAGCCTTTGGAAGATGAAGAAGAAGAGGAAGAAGCTTATGAATGTGATGATGAAGATGATAGCAGTCTAAGAACAGATTTGGAGACCTCAAGAGGTAGAGATCGTAAAGGAGGTTGATCTGGCATAACGAGAAGGAAGAGAAGAGGCACAACAGATATTAGGGTCAGGCGTGGTATCGACCACCTAGTGGTAGAGTTCCTACTGTAGGTCCAGTGTTGGTTCTATTAAGAGTTTTTTCCCTACATATACTAGCCCAGGTGGTCAACCGCAGATTCGTGTTGCTATGACATCTAAAGATATGTTATATCATGCACAAAGATGGTAGGGAAATGGTTTTATGATGCATGTATTCCATTTAATGCAGCTAATTATTTTCAATTCCAAGTCATGGCAGATGCAATTGCTTCTATAGGCCCCGGATTCAAAATGTCATCATATCATCAGTTGAAGGGCAAAATTCTTCAGGATACGGTCAAAGGAGTGTCTGAACATTGCGATGAGTTGAAATTATGTTGGAAGGAAATAGGTTGCTCTATTATGTCAGATGGATGGACTGATACAAGGTCAAAAACACTTGTAAATTTTCTTGTTTATTGTCCTAAAGGTACAATGTTCTTGAAACCTCTTGACTTGTTTGATGTTCCTAAGACTGTTGAGATTTTGTTTCATGTTTTTTATAATGCCGTACAAGAAGTTGGACCTGCGAACATAGTACAGTTTATTACAGATAATGTTGCAAATTATAGAGCTGCATGAGATTTGTTATTTCAAAAGTATAGAACATTTTATTGGAGTCCATGTGCCACTCATTGTATTAATCTAATGCTTCAAGATCTTAATGAGATGCATGATATGAAATCAACCATTGACCAATGTCAAGAGGTAACAAAATTTATCTATAATCATGCATATGTAATGAGTTTGATGAGAAAGTTTACAAAAAGAGTTGAATTAATACGACTTGCACAAACTAGATTTGCCACAAATGTATTGACTGTGCAGAGTGTGGTGAAACAAAGAACTCCTTTGAGGTAGATGTTTGCCAGTGAAGAATGGGCTACATATCCACATGCTCATAAAAGAAATGCTTCTTTAGTTGTGGATATTGTATTCAATAACGTATTTTGGGAATCATGTGTAAAGCTATTGAAGGTTTGTATTCCATTAGTTAAAGTTCTCAGGTTAGCTGACAGCGAGGATAGACCTTCCATAGGGTACTTATATGAGGCTATGGACAAAGCAATAGAGGCAATTCGAGACAAATTAAAAGAAAAAAAAAAAGTTATATATGCCCATATAGAAGATTATAGATAAAAGGTGGATTGGACAACTTCATCAACATCTTCTTGCAGCAACTTACTATCTAAATCCTGCAATTCAATTTTCTCCTACAATGAGTTGGATCTATATGAGTTGTTTTCGGAACATGAGACTACCTGCCGCCGTTCGAGCCAGGTATGGGTTGGATTGTCCAAACCTAGCACGTTTTGCAGTCAAAGTCCTCAGCCAAACATGCAATGCTAGTGGATGTGAAAGGAACTAGAGTGTGTTCCAACATATCCATAGCAAAAAAAGGAATAGGCTCGAACATAAAAGGTTGAATGACCTTGTCTTTGTTCGATATAATATGAGGTTGAAACAAAGGTAATATTGGTATATAGCTTAATCATAATGTTTACATGTTTTGTACAATATATTTATATGAAATTATATACTAACAAATTTTCTCTTATTTAACGTAGAGAATTAGAAAAACCATTAGCAAGGAAGCACACATCTCAGTTCGATCCTATCAGCTTGGAAAATTTTGACGATCTAGAGCCATAGATTGAGGAAGAACCAACTACAATATTTGATGATGAAGATCTTGAATGCTTCAACCTTGAAGCTGAAGCAACAAAAGGCTTTGTTGATGAAGGAGAGTCTGCTACTACTGGTACTGGTGCTGAATATGTTGGTGAGGATCTTCCAATTCTTGACGAGGAAGATGAAGATGAAGATGAAGATGATGAAGATTATGAATGATAAATCATGAATGAGAGTCAAGTCAAGTGTGCTTTCATTTTATATGTATCGAACGACTTAAGAGTTATGAATCTATGGTTGTTGAACACTAGAATGTTTTATCACTTTATGGCTGTTGGAAAGTGAAACGAAGAAGAACGATGGACGAACACAGATTTAACGTGGAAAACCCCTCAACTAGAGAGAAAAAACCACGGGTGACGAGGACTAGTGCCCACTAGCAACCAGACCCTCTCTCTCTTAGAGATTTCATTCACACCCAAAAATTAGGGTTACAAAGACTTAAGTAAGGCCCAACGAGGGCTACAATCTGGATCAGGTCCATATCCAGACCCGGTCCTGAGACCCATACTTATATGCTTCAACACCCCCCCTCAAGTTGGGCATACATATCAACCATGCCCAACTTGGATACATTCCTCTCAAATTGAGACAAAGGTGCATCTCTTGGGCTCCAAGAGAGATCGACACGAGACGCCAGAACTTCATGGCACCCAGCAGACGCTCGAACTCGAACAGCGGCAGGGAGCAACACATGGTACGAGCGACTGCAACTTCACCGGAACATCACGGTGACACAAGGGAGCAACTGCAACTTCACCGGAACATCACGGTGACACAAGGGAGCAACTGCAACTTCACCGGAACATCACGGTGACACAAGGGAGCAACTGCAACTTCACCGGAACATCACGGTGATCCATGCAGGTAACAGGCGTCGCTGGAACTTCACAGCGGCATCCGATCACCACTCCAACGGACGGCAGGGAGCTTGAAGATGTCGCACTTGTAGGAGCACTCCTTGAAGCTCTNGCCGGAAACGTCGATTTCGCCGGGAAATGCCCGCCTCGCCAGAAAAACGGCAGAACTCGCCTGAGTACTTCAAATCGCTATTCCAGACTCATTTCTGAGCCAAATTTAGCGTTCTTGGGCTCGTTTTGTTCGGAAACTCGCCAGGAATCTTCTGGAATGATCATCAACACATTTTGGAGCAAGAATCGGCTGGATTTGATGCCGGAATGCTCGGTGGTCACCGGAAAAGTGACAGAAAATTTCGATCTGCTTCAAATCGATGTATCTTCCTCGAATCTGATCGGAATCCGATGATCTTGGGCTCTTTGGATGCGAAAATCTGTTAGGAATCTACCCAGATGATCATCTACACGAATTTATCAACCTTCTGCCCTGGATTGAAGCTGGATTGCACGCTGGTTGTCGAAATTGGGGAAGAACTCGCCTGAAAACCCGCGGTTGTTCTAAAATCGATTCCTCCTCATCCACAGCACCAAAAATCCTGAAATTTCGCTGGGAGATGCTTGAGACACAAACGAATCCAACGGTTGATTGCTCTACCAGCAAATCCTCCCAGAAAATTAACGCCAGCTGATTTTCTTCACTCTTTTTTTTCTGCCTTCGTCCAAGAACAGAACGCAGGATGGCGGCGGAAACACGACGGAGGCAGAGATACCACGACAGACGCAGGACGGCGGCGGCTGAGCGGGACGACGTCGCTGGTGGCGGCGGCGGTAATGATCTCAGGCGATGCAGAAGAAGACGCCGGAACTTCAACGGCGTCGGGCGATGACTGCGTCCGTCGAGCGTCGGGCGGTACGATGAACAGTGACGGGAGAGGAGCCTGGTGCGTGCGATGATGAACAGTGCCGGCGATGACTCCTCCAACACGAACCAAAAGACTAATACCCAACCAAAAACACCGGAACTTCACGGCGGCAGATACACAGTGGTGGAGGCAACAACGGCAGAAGCGAGAGATAGAGAAATTAGGGTTGGAACTTCACAAACCCTAGAAAAACAATTTTCTCCAAGTTCGACGGCTCTGATACCATGTTGGAAAGTGAAACGAAGAAGAACGATGGACGAACACAGATTTAACGTGGAAAACCCCTCAACTAGAGAGAAAAAACCACGGGTGACGAGGACTGGTGCCCACTAGCAACCAGACCCTCTCTCTCTTAGAGATTTCATTCACACCCAAAAATTAGGGTTACAAAGACTTAAGTAAGGCCCAACGAGGGCTACAATCTGGATCGGGTGCATATCCAGACCCGGTCCTAAGACCCATACTTATATGCTTCAACAATGGCTTATGCTTTGTTGAATGATATAGTTATGAATTTTCAAATTTGATGTTTATGAATGATGAACGCGTAAGTTTATAGCAATAATAAGTCTTATCATTATCTCAAACATGTTTTCTATGAAGAATTTATTATTTTTAATTTTTTCTGATTTTTTATGAATTTTCCGATTTTTTTTTATTTTTTCTGATTTATTAATAATTTTTTTTAAAAAATTACGATACGGTTACGATACATTACGATACGGCGTATCTTAAAGCCCGACCGATACGGCTTACGATACGCGTTTTACAACATTGATTTAGAGAACTAATGGAATCAAAGATGAGTGACTGAAAACAGACTAAAGACAAAGAGGATTAGAAAGCATGTTCAAAATAATAAAATAAATGCAAAGAAGATAGGGAAAACATATTGATTTAATGCTTCAACGAAATATCGTGCTTACTTTGGCTTTGGGCACTGTCCAGCCATCATCAGGAGACCAATCTAACGAAGGCCTCAAGTCCTTGCACAGTGCTTCATATGAGCCGCCTTCTCCAAGTGGAGGTTCAAGTAAAGCAACCTACCAAAGGGACAAAATACACATGAACTAATCAGTTGTAGTGACTGCAGAATAATTGTAACTTGCAACCAAATGGTGATTCCTTCTATTTAAACAAATCAAATGCAACCAAGGACAAAATTCAATTTGGATCAAAGGTGGAAAAACCTATAGTGATAAAGTAGCAACTTTGACAAGAAAATACCAAAACTCAGAATGCAAGGAAAGTTGTGCATGTCAGTCAAAGCCTGTTCTTATTTTTAAGAGATGAAATAGCATTAAATAAATGTAAAAAAACTACGATATAACAGCAAAATTTAATTTCCTCGGGTAAAGGTAGAAAAAAGGCAGGATCTACTATTAAATTCATCTATAGTCCACTTTTATTTACCAAAGTTGCAGATTGTATGTTCAATGTTGCTTGCAAATTAACAGGTATCATAAAAGATATCACACTAATAACCCCCTTGACCATGTCAACCACATGCCTCACCACACACACAAACAAGTGAAGCACCGCAAGTGCCTACTAAATAGGAACATGGTCTCATGAAGACTTTACACTTTCATGGACCATAACATCAATCCTGCACAAGCAAGTACCTAACATCAATCATCTGGGAAAGCTACAATTTATGAACGGTCCATCTTAGAGGGACCATAATTGGCTATCCAAGAGTCCTACCATGTAAAATGAAAACAACAACAAAAATCACACTTGACCATGTTAAATGGACAAGAGAAAAAGAAAAATACAGCTGAGCCACTTAGAATCAGCTTATAATTCCCTTCAGAGGCTCACTGATCTGTTTGGTGCAACCGAAGAGCAGAACCCCAGCCTCAAACACATAATTGCACACCTGCTATTGGCTCCCGCCTGAAGCTCATCCAATAATAAGTAAACTCAAGCACATGAGGTACAGCAATCAGCAATTCAGGTGATGTGATGTGTAGTTGTTGTTTTATTGGTTTGGGTCTGGATCCTTTATTTGGACGTAATCTGTTTTTCTTATTGTATATACGTGGTTGTAAATACCCACTATATTTATGGGTATTTACTATTTAGTAAAGATGTCCATAAGCGTGTCTCCCTTGAATATAAATAATTCATCCTACCCACACCAAGAAAGCCTGTGACATGCAGCTCGTCATCTTTATCCTCTTCCTACTCCCTGTCTTTCTGCAGTAATTATTTCTGGAGATTCTCACATTTGTTCAGAGCACGTATGGGCCTTGGACTGAATTGGAATCTAAAAGGTGTGTCCTTGGAGTTCCAATAACTCTTTCTGATCTTCTTTCTCCCTTGACTTTTGTTCTTTAATCTCAATCTGGTTGCTATCTCTTCTATTCATCACATTTGCCCTAATTTATTGCTCACATGACGGTCATCACCTACTTCTGGTTTCCATCCTGTTGATTTACCTTTACATCCCTTGGATGCCATCCTGGCTCCTGACCCAGTCTCTCCTTTGGTTGTCGTAAAAAAAAAAATCTGTTCAGCAATAAAACATAACTCAGTGCAGATCTGCTTGTTTAATCTATTGGATTGAATCCCCTTTTATCTTATCATGAGTGCACAACCCTAGAAATAAGAGTTACTCAATTCGATTGAAACAGAAAAAGGCTGTGGCATTCATATGACAGGTTTTTCAAATGGTCTAATTAAACATTGACTGAAATAGGCAGATCATTAATGTACGGAAAGCATAATTCTGAAGTGGACATAAATGCTCAGCAACTGAACCTTATGGTCTTGGGAGGTAAAATTCTCAAATAAAAGGTTTGCCAGGTAAACCCAAAAGATCATTTAATCATGCAAGTGCTTCAATCACTTGTCATCATCTTGATCACCATAAATAACGTGCACAAAGTTATTATGACTAGACATGCACCTGAACTTTGTCACTCCCAATCAAGTCAGTAATTTGAGCAGTCCAATAACAACCTTCATACCACCAATCAACATGATCTCCCACTTTCCATGTGTCTCTATAAACGACCACCACTTCTGAAATATTATCCAGATTTGGTGCTTCGCTTTCAAGATAAGATTTAGGGAAGCATGGTCGAATCATCAATTGTAATTTGTTTTGTTGGAGACCACCCTTAGCTATGTGAGGCTTTTCATATAGTCTCATCCAACCAACCTCTGCAACACCAACACACATAATGACTCTAGACATTAGACCAATTAGATATATAACATTATAACTTCAAATATAAACTTGAAAAAGGCAATCAAAGATAATCACGGAATCATTATGCCCATTGGAATTCCAGAAGATAAATTACATAGCCCAAAAACTATTTTCACTACCAAACCCAAGTTGATACTGAGGTCAATATAGATGAACCCAAAACTATAAAATCCAAAAGTTGGAACCAGACATACTCTCATCAGGGAAATCAAAATACTCCATAGCATATGATGCATGTCCTTGTCTTACACCACTATCTTTGATCTGAAGAACAAGAAAGTTAAAAGGAAAAATAAATAGTAGAAAAAGTGAATGCCAATCTAAACATACAGGTTTCAGAGACCAAATTATTTATTAGTATCAAAGAAACACAGAGACATGATACTACAACTAATGCATGCCAATATGGCATCAATATAATGATACATTATAAAAAATTGCAAGACCTAAAATGAAAACAACCTGACAACGAAACCATGCACCACGATATCCTTTCATGAAAGACTTTGATTCTGCTAGCTGCCCAATTTCAAATGGAAGATCACGATATGAGCCCATAAAGCCAAAATTGATGGAGCGAGATAACGGTCCTGTCAACACATGAATAGGACTTTCAGAAATCTCGATTATAATAGTACTACAAAATCAAAAGAAAATATCTGCAAGAACACAGAGACATTCAATTACAATAATAAAGAAAAACCAAAAAAAGAGAAACTTCCTTGATTCGGAACATATAAATATTTTAAAATGATGTCAAATACCCATGCAAGTAATACATGCCACTTACTAAAGAGAGAGAAAGAGCTCCTTCCCCGAATATGATGCATGTGAAAGAGAAACAGGACAAACCATGCAGGTTTCAATCAAACTATTTCATTCACAAAAAAGAAGGAAATTAACTGTTGCAATTGAAATGTGCAGCCCATACAGCTATATATCCCATGTTGCAGGTGATGTTAGCAAGCTCCTAAATCCTAATACGTATTATGGCAGAAATAGTATAGCCACTAGAAACATCTTGTTGCTCATATGGAAAATTTCATTGTTCCTCTGCAAAATTCCACTTTCAAACTCTCCAATGTTCACCTTCCTAATATTAAGGAAAACATTGTTTTTATTTCAAGTTTATTGATGATAATGATGTTTCAATCGAATTTACACCTCCTCTATTTATGTCAAGGATCTTCACATGAGAGAAACATATATGTGTTTCAAAAAATCCTTTTACTTGCCCTCATTATATTTGTCTCACTGCAAAGCCTTTACCAACCCAGCATCTCTTTTGTTCCATAATGCCAAAGTAGAGTTTGATACTAGTTGGACACTACAATTGGTGTGAATGAGCAGTGCAGTAAAGAGCCGTAAACAATAAGGGTATTCTTCTATGGTCGTTGACACTGTTGCAGCAGTGCTTGATTTGTCTAGTGTCATACTTCCGTCAAGTGCTTCTACAATGCTTCAGTCGATCGATCAATCAAAACCTTTTACCAGTTTGTCAAAGTAATCTCCAATCTCCAACATTCTTTGAATATCCTCTTAGTGCCTTTAAATGTGATAAGTCAAATCTTTGGCATAGTTGGTTAAGACATTGCAGTAGCCATTTCATTGAAAAGCTTGTTTCCAATTATCTCATCCCTAAGAATAACTTGCTTGATTGTGGACTGTCAAAAATGTTTCAGCCATCAATTATGTAAAAGTCATGTTGTATAAATCAAGTCTATTAATCAAAGAGTTGGGAAGCCTTTTGATATTACCAATTCTAACACAGCACCTACCCCAATTACCTCTAGTTCTCAAAGCATATATTATTCTATTTTTTATAGTTATTCTAATTAAATGTAGATTTAATCCAATTCTATTAATCAAAGGGTTTGGAGTACTTTTGAGATTATAAGTTCTATGTCCTAACATAATGGGGGACCTACCCCAATTACTTGTAGGTCTCAAAGTATGCATTATCTTACCTTTTATAGTTGTTCTCACATGGGAAAGGCTTAACTTTTAAGAGGAGAACTTCTGTCGAGGTTGAGGCATTCATAGATGCAGATTTTGTTGAAGACAAAAAGTCTACCTTTGGTTTATGTGTTTTTGTTGGAGAACTTAGTACCATGGAGAAACAAGAAGCGAACTGTTGTTGGCAGATCTAGTGCTGAATCTAAGTACAGGGTTATGGCTCATGGTTCAGACTGTAGCAAAGATGACTTGGATCAAATTCATACTTATTAGCCTAAGAGTGACTGTCTCTCTGCTTATAAAGATGTATTATGACAACAAAGCAGTCACTCACATAGCCAATAATCCAGTGTTTCACGAGAGGACGAAGCATATAGAGGTAGATTGTCACTATATTAGGGAGATGGTACAATTTGTGATCATTTTTTCCACACATGTGACTTCTGAGAAACAAGTAAATAATATGTTCACAGTTCACTTAATCATTGCCTATTATTAAGTTTGCTACTCATTGTAACAAACAGCGCATGACAGTAACATTTAAAGTATATTTAAAGTCATTTGCCAAGAGTCTCTCTTTGTCATTTTTAACATTTTATGGACTATACTGTAACAGTGGTTGCCGCCCTTCTTACCCTAACCATATATATTGTAGAATTAAAGGATAATGAATTAGATTGATTTCCTTTTATCCTAACCCTAGTTTCAACATCCTCATTAAATATGGATCCTTTAAATGGTTGTTTGTTCGCATACCCCACCATAATGAGATTACTAAAAGCAAGCATCTGTTGAAAGTGCAATAAGCATGACGCATGATATTAATCTACCTATTTCTATGCAAACAAAGGCCTTCTAATCTACAGCCAAACAAGCTGCCCACAACTATTTTGGAGAACAAAACTCTTTATTTTACACCATTTTAGAGTTTCTCTTGATATCATGGACTTTGTGTGTTTGAGACTTTGAGTACATTGTCATGTGCATATTTTATAATTCATTACTACATGAGCTTCAAGACAAGAACTTGAAGAGCAGGTTTGTAAGAAATGCAAAAGATTACAAGGACTACTACTTCTATAAGCAGACATGTCATGATATTGAAGAATGTCATTTTTTATGAACTAAACCTTGATCATCAGCCCAACTCCACAAATACACTGAGCTCCATAGTTCAGGCTCACTACCCATGGTTGACTTTAGAGTTTTTTTTTTTCTAGTAGTGACAATAGTTGTCTCCCATTATCATATTTCAGGTGAGGTTCAAAGAAAAAAAAAAGGACAGGTTGACTCTCACATGACACAAGTGCTCACAACATTCCCAAAAAGCAAGTATAATCGACTGCAAACCCTTGGAAACTCTAAACAATGTTTATCAAAAATCAATTTCCCACGACAGAAACTTGTAAAAGACCCATAAGATATTGCCTAGATGCTATATTCTAACACCTTGCCTTTACTTGATTTAACATAATATATTCAACCAATTATCTTAGTTCATACATGAGCCACATCCAAGATATACACAAGTTGTTTACAGGATATGTAGGAATTCTAAGTGAACAATTGGGATGGCCTTTTGCACAAACAAAATACATCAAGGTAAAATGCACATAGTTTTTTTATAGTAATACAAATTGGGCAAGAGAACTTGATGAACAACGATTAGTTTCAAGAAAATTTTATTTGGACAATCTTGATATCCTGAAATAATATAAAACAAAAAAGCAACCATTATTCTTAATGGAATATAAATCCATAACAACGGTAACTATTAATGTTATTTGCTTTATTTTCCCCATCTTAAAAAGTTCCCTAACTCCTCGTCTTTCTTCTTCTTCTTCTTGTAGGTATTTAAAAATATTTCTTCTTATAATTTAGTTACAACCAAGAATAGGAACAAAACATTTGTTTCTAATTATGTTTGGATAAATGAGAAAAGAGAGAAAATCAAGCGAAAAATCAAGTAGATTGCATTTGGTGTCAAATCATATAAGAAAGAAAGGAAAAATTAAACAGAATTGTTTTTATATAGAAGTAAAAGAAAATGTAATGAAAGAAAAAATCTACGTATTTCCAATCCATCCAAAAATAATGAGGTTGAGAATTAAATAAATGTGTTTTAAAAGAGACAAGTTTTTCCTTCATTTTCTCTTCTTTTTCATTTTTTAATATCATTTTTTCATCCAAGTATAAGAAAACAATTGAACAAAAAAATTTGTGTGCACGATCTTATGAGTAAACATGAAATAAAATCATTTGTAACATTTTTTTCAAACAATTCAAACACATCTCCAATTCTATTCTACACCATCTTATGAGTAAACATGAAATAAAATCATTTGCAACATTTTTTTCAAACAATTCAAACACATCTCGAATTCTATTCTACACCATCTTATGAGTAAACATGAAATAAAATCATTTGCAACATTTTTTTCAAACAATTCAAACACATCTCCAATTCTATTCTACTATAGGTTATGATGGCAATAAAACCACGTTAGTCAAATCCCAAAATCCCTTGCTTTTGAACAAGTGAAATTGTTGATCAATGTTTCTTAAACAAAATAATTGCTAACTTAGACATAAGAGAAAGCTTACCTTTAATACAGCTTCCAAAGGTTACTTTATTTTTTGCCAAAAAGAATCCACACACTTCCATCATTGAACACCATGATACATCAACAACAAAGTTTAGAGAAAAAGGTCTACTTAACAAAAGATTATGCTATAAACAAACCTTTTTTCATTACCTTTCAATAACATATAATTGTCATTTGGTATACAAAACACTTTGTTAGTGTTTCATGAATCTACTCTAAATCCTAAAATTTGAATCAGATTTATAAAACACTTAAACTACAACTATTGTTCTATAAATCTGGGATTAAAGCAGATTTATGAGATACTCACAAATGTATTTATTGCCTAAAAACCTTTAAGGTGGTTTTATGGCACTTACAAATAATAGTGACACCCCATCTAAGATAACCTAACAATACATCTTATTTTCTTGTTACAGAGACTTACATATTGTAACAACTCGACCCACTCTTGGGTTCAGGCCCTCGGTTAGGTGGATCCCAACCCACCAAAACATCTTATTTTCTTGTTACAGAGACTTACATATTGTAACAACTCGACCCACTCCTGGGTTCAGGACCTTGGTTCGGTGGATCCCACCCCGCTCCCTAGCAGTTTCGGTTCTAACCCCAAAAAAGCTAGGAACCAAGATAATCATCTCATGAATGACCTTTTTTATAAGTCCTTGAAGATCTCGCAATCTTCAATTCAATATAGGACTAAATTTTTGGGGTGTTACACATATGGTAGCAAAAGCACATCTGAAATACCTCATTAGTGTGTATCATTTTTTGTTACACTTTTTAATGAAATAGAAATGAAGACACATTGACATGTAGATTGATAAATAATATTTTCATAAACCAAAACCATGTCACAAACACTTTTCTTGTAAAAAAAAGCTTAACAAAAAATATCATAGGTATAAATAAGTCAAAGAAAACAAATAATAAATTGACAAATAATCAAACCAAAAAACTCTTGACAAGAGAGAGAAAAAGATAGAAAGAGAGAGATGAAAAAAACCGAGAAAATAAAAATGCATAACAAAATTTGAAAACAAGATGTCAGACCAAAAGAGAGATAGAGAAAGAGAGATGAACCAGCATGAGAGAACCGAATCGCCCCTCTAAACTTGCTGCCTTTTGCCCTGCCCCTTGCCTTTACATCCAAATTTATAGACGCAAGACGAGGATGAAAAGAGAAGAAACCCTAACGGCCAACATCGACCCTCGCTACGAAATGCCTCCAATCCCGATTTCGAGACAACTACTGGCACCCAAAAGCATCATGAAACGGCGCTTTGATAGACGGAAAGGTTCGTCTAATCACTTAATTTACCATTTTAACCTTGTGATACGTTCACCCAAAAAATAAAACTCCGTTCTCCTGAACCCAACTCTACATCTTCTCAACTGCCCGCCTGTTTGCCAAACGATGCAATGCAAGAGCCAAACTTCGCACCGCTCTCTCTTCTCAGTTTTGCATGGATAATCAGCATTTACTTTTTCCCCCTCTTCGGCGAGCATTAGTTTCAGATCTCCATGCCCGTAAAAGCTATATACGGATCGCCCATCTTTCAGACTCTTCCCTTGCTTCGCCTAGTGGTCGACCACAGAGCGCCAAGGCTGGCCTCTTCAGCAGCGTGTGTCTTTAAAATCATTCTCCTGTAAGAGAGAGACCAGGAGACAGAAAGATACAAAGAATGAAGAGCGGGAATAGAAAGCGAAAGCAATGAATCAAGCTGAATGGCAAAATTAAAATTTTCTGATATTAAAGGGCTAAATTGTCTTTCTTTTACTGCGTTGTTAAGGAAGCGGCAGACGGCGGTTTCTTGGTGCGTTACGCCGTAAATAAAGCTTTAAACCGCCTTTTCAATGGAAGCCACGTGTCTCGATTCTCCACAATAATCCGGCGAAGAAAATTGCACTTTTTTAGTGACATTTAATTGCATATGTGAATTTTAGAAAGTTTTAAAGATGAATTAAAAACTTTATCAAATAAAGTAGGAAATTGAGTTTCCCAAACACGCCAAAGGTACGCATGAACAATTGTTTAAAAAGTAAATAAATTATTTAGCTAATTAATAGATCAGTCCATCTAATTAATATTATTCAAGTACTTTTTAAGAATAATTGATCAAATTATCAAATCCCACACCCTTTCTTGATCTAGATCTATTTTATTAAAAAAAAAATATGATGAGCTGCTGATTCAACAAATCGTTACCAAGTTTAATTTAATCGGTTTTGAATAGGTAAAATTATAAAAAGATTTTATTCATAAAAATGAAAAAAAAAACATATTAAAATAAGCAGCAATGCAGCAATCTGTAAAATTGTTAAGATATCGTGACTTCAGATGTGCATAATCACAAAAACTGCTCTATCTTTTGAAGATGAAAATTATATTTTCATCATACTACTGGGATTTAAAGGCTTGGATGCTGGAGATTGGTGGAATTAATTAATGAGGCGACCATTTTCTAAATTAACGCATGCTTATTGATGTACAAAATAATTTTTCTTTTTTATTGTTTTAAACAAAAAATTTTGATTCTATAATGATAGTTAATTCATGAATCATTCCATATTTAGGGTTCTATCATGAGGAGAGGAAATAGGGTTATAGAATTTTATAATTTTTTTTCGGTTGAAAACACATGCCATGATGGTTTTATTTCATCACTTTCAAAAGCCATTTTAAATTCTAAAATCACAATTTCATTTTAATTTTAGAACCAAGATTAGCCAATCGAGACCCGGCCGGTTCCTAACCAGATCGAGCCGGGCCGATGAAGTATCGGGCCTTGGGCTGTAATCCCGCGCGAAGCCCTCCAACCCACCACCGGCGGATTTTCTTCCCCAACTCGTTTCTCTTTCCTCCGCTGCAAAAATATTTTCCATGCCTTGTCAAAAGGCTTCCAACATTGCTTGTCCGAGGATTTTAGGGATCGGCGGCGGCAGATTCGGGCGATCGTGCACTCCTCCGGTAAGTGCTTTTTCCTCCTTCATGTGTTGCTTTGTAGGAAGCTGGAGATCCCGACGGCCGTTCACCATTGATGTTAATGGAATGGGAGGCCATTGGGCTATCCCCACTACAGCAATTTTGGGCGTGAACCTTCATTTTTAATGAAAAAGGGCACAGGCAGCATATGTCGGCAATCAGGCACGGAAGGGAGGGTTTGAGAGGGAGAGAAAGGGAGCGGGCGCTGGACATTTTTTATCGAGCAATCTGCGGAAGCTTCGAGAGGGGGAGCAAGGGAGAGGATGTGGATTTAGGGGGGTTGCAGCGAGGGATTGGAAGAGATTGATCGGCAGGCGAAGGAGAACCAGCAATATCCTTGTCCTTGACAAGGTCAGCAGAAGTAAGGTGATGCCGAGGCAGCGATAATGACGGTCGACGGGGAGAACGAAATGAAAGTTGAAACAATGAAAAGCCCTAACCTGGACTTCTCGGACCGTCGACGGTTGCATATTCAAGCCCGAGCCGGACCAGATAAATTAAGGCGGGGCCGAGTAGTGGGGTACCCTGCTGCGGCCTGGCCGGGTGCCCAGGCTTCCTGTAGAGTGTGATCAAATGTACATCACTCCTTTCCTTTGGAGTTAAACGTTGAATCAAAGAGTTATATTCCCAATTATCTACCGATAATCTCATATCATCCTTCCTTAGGCCCCGTTTGATGTGGAGATTTCTTCAAGGAAGAAAATGCAAGATAAGTGTACAGTAAGGAAAAATTCTCTTTTTTTCAAATCTAGGCCATCAACATCCATATTTGCTGGACACAAAAAAAAAATTGTGGATAAAATTTTTGACCGTTGCATTGAACTATTTGACCGTTGCGTTTAATTATATGTCTAGAATTTTGAAAAACATATAAAAAAAATCAAATATGTAAAAAAAACGGAGCGTGTTCTTGTCTGATCAACATCCACATGCCCAATGAGTTTTGGAATCCAGAAGAACTCCAAGAATGAAAAAAGAAGAAAAAAAAATCAGATCCATCAATGGGGCATCTTCATTCCAAGTAATTTTTAAAAAGAAGAATCTACTTTGTTTCCCTTCTTTTCTTACTTTGAGCTTGTCTCCTTCAAATGCCGGTGCTGCTATGTTGCGTTGATGGACCCATACTTCACCATTGGCCATAAATAAGCCTTTCCCAATGAAGTGCTTCGCCCCTTGCCTCTGGAGCTATGATTTTCTATAAAGTTAGCCGAAAGCAGCTGTTTGAAATGGCAATGACATATACAAAATAATTAGCAGGCTGTCCCAGATTAAGCAAATCACCCGTGCTTATGCAAATGCAAGAGCAAATTATCGTTGGAATCAAGTGATTAAAAGAAGAATATAATTGGCACGGACAACCTTTAATGTTTCACATTAAAACAAACAAAATTCAGTCCTTGTAACTTTAAACAAACACTAACTAATTGTTGTTTAGCTGTTTGGATTTCAGATCAGCTGCTAAGAAAGTACTGCAACAGTGTTTGCATCTTCACTGGTCGTAGTTAACCTGATAAAAGTGATATATTGCGTATATGAAACAAAACTTAGCTCACCTTAGCATAAAAATTGATAGATCACAATTATAGGTCGCTATTGTGGACTTGTAGTACCTTTCTGCATCAAAGCACAAATGTGCATCACGAGTGGGTTGTTAGAACAGTTATTTTAACCATGAGGATTTTGTAGAAACACTTGACTACGCCAATAAACATAAATATTGTTGTCACTCACAGCTAGAAGAAGCCATTATTCTATCAAGGTAATCACAACATAGAGAAGCATGGGAAAAGAAACGGACAAGCAGGACAAAATTTTGCAAGTGATTTCATGACTGCTACCACATTTTTCCAAAACAAACTCATATCACTAATCAATCTGAAACAAAAAGCCCCATCAATTAAAGTCTTTCTCTCGAACTGTGGAGGATGTAAGAAACAAAAGGAAACTTGTAGCGTAGTAGATGAATGGAGAAAACAAACCAGATCAAGAAATTCTTCGTAGAAAACTGTACAAAAACCGTAAATTCCACCCGATGCACAATAATATCTATGCGCAACGGGGCCTTATTGACCAGCTAATGAGAGCTCGTATATGGTACTAGCTCTTTCTCCCTCCCATAGGGCTATGTTTGAGTGTCTGCATTCCAATGTAGGATTGGAACTAAAATTTAAAATTTCAGAAAAATACTGCAGTAAAACAAATATGGAGTTATAATGCCAGACGCTTTCTGAAAGAGGCGCCATTTTAAAAATCACTTAAACCGGTGAAACTTATAAAGTGCGTTTGGCTACCCGCTCAAGACGTGGTTTTGAAGGTAAAACATCGTTTTACCTCTAAAACTACTTCTTCCATACGTTTGGCTACCCACTAGAAACCCAGTTTCATGAAAACCACTTCTTCAGTATGTTTGGCTGCCCACGAGAGACCCAGTTTCGTGTGAAAACTTGTTGAAAAACAGGTTTTGTAGAAGCAAATGGGTTGTGCTGGTGTTGATATTGACAGTTAACAACACGAAGGGTGGTCGTTTTGGGCAGCATAGTGCGCCCTCCAGATGATCGAGCATGGTGACGCATCAAAGAGACTGCCAGTAATTGCTTATGAGTTATGACTATGCAAGGTATGGCCTCTCTCTCTCTCTCTCTCTCTCTCTTTTCCTCAGGCAAGAAGGGGGATGGACGACAGTGCTGCTGGAAAACCCCCTTTCTGCATAAGGCTGCATTCCTGCTTGATGGGATTCTTATTCAGTTCATTACAATATTTACAAACATATTTCCGCTTAATGGAGTCAACTTCATGCTCATTCATGTAATTTCTTGAACTGTCTGCTGGTTGGAAGATTATTTTTAATATGTTTCATTTTTTTCTCTTTTACTATTTTCCTACAACTTTTGTGCTTGTTTAAGGAAATAGTCTAAACGCTAGTTGCTGATAACATGTTCATCATACTTCTTCAATGTTCACATTCTATTCTGCAAATTAGCATATGCATGTAAATTTCTATGATTTATTTTCAGTTCTAAATTCGGTGGATTGTCCAACTCAATGTGTTATGTAGTTGTTGACAGGGCACGTTTAATGGAGGTAGCGATGGATGAAAGTGAGAGACATGGCACTATCTTCATGGGGCCCTTGGCCCAGAGGATGTGAAGCACTTGCGCTGCTTGGCTCGTTCTTCTCATTCTCTTGTAGTTGTACGAGATATTCCACCCTTTTCATCTTTTGTATGGCTCAATAACAAAGTGAACTTCCTGTGGGGAGTAATCTTCTAACTTTAGTCCCCAACGGAGTTCACGCCCTTGAGCACAAGAAAGATTCATCAATTTTGTGCTTACTGATAAATTCTAATTCATTTTCGACATGTCTTTGAATCTTAGAGCCACGGTAGACCTTCAGGCAGGGCAAAGACCAAAGAGAAATTTTGTATTCGTTAGGAACCTCAAATCTGCTCCTCTTCTATGTTGTATGCATAAAGCTGGAATTCAGTACTCATATATATTTGTTTCTGCTCTCTGCACATTGATAGACAGTTTTCTACCAATATCAGTTCCCAAGTGACGATGTAAAGGTAGTGCTGAACTTTTCTTTGGATGTACCTTATCAAGCAAGTCTAAGAACCTGATCCTACAATCTTATTGGTTGAAAATTGTTCTGAACTGTATAAGTTCTGTGGTAGAACAGGTGGCTCAAGTGGGTACCAATTGATTCCTCTCAAGCCATAACCACCTGTACTCCTTTTGATAGAAAGGCAGTTGAGCAACGTTAGAAAAATATTACCTTCATATTTCCGTACCAATTAAAACTATCCTGAGAGGGTGCCATCCAGGCCTGGCTATACTCACTAGGCACAAGGCTACTGCCTAGGGGTGTCTAAGGGGATCCACTTTCCATTTGTGGTTCGTTTAAATATTTAAAACAGTATTGCTATGTTTCGGCATTTTGCTTTTACTTATGTGAGTTTTCGTCATTCATTTAAAATTCTTTAAGCTAATGGTTTAATAGTAGCTGGAAGCCTGGACCCTGATTTTTTCTTTTCTAAACTTCTTTTGCTCTTGACATATAGACACCCTAGAACTTTTGATTACTTGGTGTATAATTCCGAGGAACAAGGTCAGTTCAATCTTCATACCAATATTTGCTATCCCATTGACTTGTTAAGCACATTCCAACCTTGAGATTTTAATTTAAGAGACCATGCACCTTATGGGCAAAGAGAAACATGTGGAGTATACACATGGAAATCTCAGTTATGTGCCTTGACATTCAAATAATAAATTTGCATGGAAAAATGTTCTTGAATTCACATAATTAGTGCAAGTTGTAGCAAATTTGTGTGTGTATATATATATGTGTGTGTGTGTATGTACGCTAACTCATTTGTGTCAACACCTTGGGACTAAAAGAAGACTTCTGGTGGGCAGTAACACCTTCTGAGTGCCATGACCTTTTTAAGCAAGTCACGTGCATTTCATAATTTTCTTTTCAAGCCAGCGACCTCAAAAGACAAATTGGTTGATTGAATTACCAATAGTCTTTTAATCTAGTGACCTGGTAGGCCTATCTTCAGCAACTTGATCTTCCTCTCTTAATTAAAGCCTCCCCTTCTCCATTGAGTCAACCTTTGGGCATTGTTTTAAGTTTCTTTGTAGCTGCTTCATCAAAGTCTTCATCACCCATTTGAAATCCATCAATTTTATTGGATCTGATGAAGAATGTAGATCTTGATCTGCACAAGTTGTAACATGGATCCTAAATTGATTTGAGGAATAATTTTGCTAAAGGGCAGGCATGCCCTTATGGGCCACTTGGCTCAGTTTTTTCAGTCAATTTCCAATGATGCCATAACATTTTTTTATTTTGGAGGGAATAAATGTAATATTTTGAATACTTCTTTGCAAATTTTCTTTCTTTTGGATATCCATCATATATTCCCTCATCAGAGTGCTTCTGAATTGAGCGCTTCAGTTTCCTCTTCTGTTTTGTCTTTCTAGTTTCTATGAATCTCACAACTAACACTGCCTTTTTCCATAACAATCGTGTATAAGCAAGAGCTTCATGACCAACTTCTTATTCGGAAACTAGCTGCATCTGTGCTATTTGGCATTTCTCATTTCAGAAGTTTGGAATTTTTTGTAGCTGCTAAATGCAGGATTTTCTTAGAATAGTGGCCGTTTTTGGTGAAGATATACTGAACAGGGGGTCTGATTCTCGCTTCACTCGAACTCGTTTCGAAAGGACGTTTTTGACTGTCGACTTCTTTTGGTTTTTTGATTTGCACCTTGAATCTGAAAGGATAAAGGTTCCAACGAGGAACTGATATCTTTCCCAGCCCCGTCTCCCTAGGTTTGTCCCACTAATCGATCGGGTTCGTCTTCACTTGGAGTCTTCCTATTGGCTGGTACGTGTTGACTAGGGGCATAATTGTGTTAAGAACTCAGAACAGAGAACCTTCAATCAACCATGCCTTGAGTTAGATGTGAGCAAGAAACACCCGGTAAACTTTTCCTCCTTTCAAGAGGGAAGCTTACCTATTTATTAGTTGTGATTAGAAACCTACCAAGTACCAATGGGCATGATCGTTGTAAATAACTCGTATTTTATTTTACAATTCCTTTTTAGTCAAGTCAATTTTCTGATTTCAAGAACTCTAAAAAGCGATGACTTGTTTGAAATTATTTTTTTAAATTCCTTTTTTAGTCTTATAATTTCTTTCATAGCTATGATGCTTTTCAGTTTTCATCAATGCTGTTATAGCTTGTGTTTTCTTCTTTATAAACCAGTATTTTGTAGCTTGTACCAGTGAACGGGCTCATACGAATATTCTTCTACTTTTTAATGCCAGATTTCAATTTCTGCATGACATGATGTTTGCCTGAATTTATAAGCCAGTATCATTCATCATCATAGCATCATGTTGCTTATGCTTATTTTTTGACTTTTGTGATAAAAAATGAAGATCATTTTAGCACGATCGTTACAAAAGTGCAGGCAAGCATGGATGTTTTGTGGTGCATCAAAGTAATAGGATTGCACAATTGCTATTTTCATTTTTAATTTTTTATAGCATTAGCTTTGAACATGATATAGGTGCACTCACATGAGTATTGGTTGAAAGCTTTAGCAGGGAACTTTGTGGTTCGCCTGTTGCATGTTACATGTTTCATGCAAGTGAGAAGAATTAAGAGTTATTATTTGCATTGTCATTCATTCTTATTCCATGTGGGACTGTTTTTTACTTTTTTTTTTTTGTCTTGAAAAGGTCTTGACAGTAGTGACATGCACGGCCTCCATTTGGACATTCATGACATTTATGCAAGCGTGTTCAAGACTTGTGCCTTTTTGTTGTGCGGCGGCGAGGCGGAGAACAAGCTTATTACAAAATTTAAAATGATTTGCCGTTTTCCCTATAATATTTTTGAAAGTACTTTTCCCTTTTCTATTGCAGGATACTTTTCTTCCTTGTAATCCTTCTTAGAAGACCCTTGTCTATGACAAGACCGAAATCTTCAATGTGAATTTGCTGTTTCACCTGCACTGCGGTTGCCAAACCTACTTTATTGGCATTGTTCGGTTGGCCAACTTGAACTTCTATTATGCTGATATTTTGCAATATATGTGCTACTAACTGTCTTTCATTGCATGTACATCACATGAAAGAGAATATACTTTGCTTGAGACACTTGTGGTAAACATCTAACTGGCTGATCAAATATATAACTAAGTTATATTATGAATATTTAAGTTGACCTTCACAATGTGAAAGAAAAACTGTCCTCCAAACATATCGAAGATGTCCAAGATAAAGTAATGGTTTCTCATGCTGCAAGTCTAGTATCTGGAAATGCAGATGAAAATGCTGCATGTTCTAGCATATTGGATGTTAGGCATGAACATCACAAGGACCTAAGGCTAAGCAGTGAAGCACTAGGGTTCTCTAATAGTTATTCAAGTCTTTCCGAATGTGCTGATAATGTAGACAGTTCTGAAACTACACTTGAAGAGAGAAACCATCTTATCAACAACAACAATCTTAAGGGAGAAAACTGTCTTGAAAAGATGTTAATAATGAACACTCTTAAATATTTGTTTGAGATTAGACCCCAGCTTTTCTTTTGACCTTTTCCATATGAAAATTATTCATTTTGGCATTTGTGCTATAGGGTTTGGAAAACATAAATCAGGTTTTCTATTTAGAAAACGTGGTTTTTGTTGATATTACCCAATCAGTAAAACCAGGTTTCCAAAACTCTTTTAAAGAAATGGGTTTACAAAACCAGGTTTTGACAAAACCCATTTTTTGAAGGGGTGTATCCAATCAAGGCCTTAGGACGTGTTTGGATACACGCTGAAAATCTGGTTTCGGAGGCAAAACGCCTCCAAACCTATTTTTGGAAGCGTTTGGATATCGACGAAACTGGGTTTTTGTTGAAAACCCAGTCTTATTAAGAATTTGTTTTCATCCAGGTTTGAAATAACCTGGGAGGGGAGTCTTTTTTTCATCCCAAAACGTCGTTTTGGATTGAAAAAAATTGCAACTGACAACAAGTGAAAAAATGCAAGCGACAGGATAGCTGCTTCCTCCGACGCCGATTCGAAGCAACGCACTCACTCTGGATCCCTTTCCCAGCGAAAGATGCCAAGCCTTCCGACAATTAGCTGGCCGGAGTACACCGCCGAGGAGCTGAAGAACGCCCCCATCCTTCCCTCCGTCCTCTCGCTGTCTTCTCTGCACCTCGCCCTAGAGTCCATCCTCCCTCCATTCCTTCTTCAATCCCCTCGTCCCACCCTCCCTTCGTCCTCAGCCTCGTGCTTTAGGAACTAGATAAGGAAAATGAATCCATGAAACTAATGTTATAAGCATTTTTTATTCATGAAATTAACGTGACAAGCATTTCTAGGGAGAGATAATAGGAGATATAACTGACAAAAAAAAAGAAAAGAAACTGAATTCCTTACTCACATATGTTCACCATGGTTTTAGTGACCCGTATGTTTCTTTGTGGTGAATTATTTACAATACACTCATTCTGAAGCTATGATGTCATTCTCAAAATCTTGCTCACTTTTCTTGTATTTTCAGTAGGATATCGTTGTGATTTTTGTCATGTTACCCAAACACTAGAACCAAAACCAAGTTTCAAAACTCATTAAAAAATGATTTTTAAAAAACCAGATTTTGGCAAAAAATCATGTTTTAAAATTATTCATCCAAACACGACCTTAATGTCGAGCACTTTCTGCTGCCCGTTACTTTTTTTTAAAGATCGTACAATGTTTTATTCCCTTTTACAATCAATATTTTGTTAATAGATGGAATTATAGCTCCATGCGTATCCAAAACGTGAAATAAAATGCTTGGAACAACAGGATGGATTTTGTAGCGGTCGCATGGCTGGCGGTTGGACAGTCTTGGCCTAGCATCCATTACAGGTTTGTCTTCCAAAAGCTAAGATCCCAATCGTCGATGATTAAAAATCCTAAATTTTTCATAATAGAAAATGAAAGATTCACGCAAATGGTCGACGTATTAAAAATCCACTAGCTGATATATATATATATTCAGCTAATGGATATATATTGGCAAGCGTGCACATTGTGCACTTAAGTCGCGTCAGATAACCAGAGGTGCCAAGACTAAACTCTTTTTATCTGCCAAAAAGCAAAAGTAGCTTCTCCAAAGAAATACACTTTGTTACATTATTGTATTCCAACTAATAAGAATATACAACGCCAAGAAGGCAACTTTCTCATTTTTTTGCACATAACCTGACATAAATGCCCTGTGCCTTCGGATACAAAACAAAAAACTCTAGAAAGACCTCCATCTCAATGTTCACATGTTCTTCCACTAATTTGATAAAATTGAGGTTCAGCATTTGCCAACTCTGGGAACTAATAAATTCAGGCTCTCATGATCCATAGATGCAATTGTCTCAACAGCGGCTTGAATAACAAACAACTCCAGCATGATGCTAATCCCAAGAAAATAAACCATATTTAATAATAACGACACTAGCTGAGACTAGAGAAAGCAGAGGGTGAGAAATCATACCAGTACCACAAAAATGGCTACAAACTGCTCGTACCACCACTAGCTGAGGATCGATGCGCCTCCACGATTTTTTCAGCAGCAGGCCCCATCTCTTTTACCCATTGAACAGATTCTGACAATCTATTGAGAAGGTTCAGCAAAGCAATTACTTCATTTCGCTGTAGCTGAAGCTGTGGCATGTAACATGAACACTTAATTAGTTCATGGTAGAAATAAAAACAATTAGGAAGCTGGCAGACATATTTATAAACATATGAGAATTCATCGAAAGCTTGAACCCAATGATGGTACATCAATTCTCTTACAGGCTGATCTACGCGGTCACCACCATCAACAGAGAAAAGGATCTTCAATGCTGTACCAAGCCCAAGAATTTGAAGTTTTCCCCAGAGACGACATTTCTCACACCCAACACAATCCATAATTGAGCTGTTAAAAAGTATCATTGTAAGGACGAAGGTGAAAAAAAAACCATAATGAAAATAATATGCCTTCAACAATCTAGAGGTCTCAAGCAAAACCTTATATTCCTAAACTGTTTCTGAATCTCATGCTTTAAGTTGGGTCCATTCTGGCCCTTCCATAACTTTGCTTCATCGAAAGGTAGTGGGCATGCAGCTTGTAGCTTAGGGTTGAAGACCAGCTGCTTTACAAGGGACTGTGTCTTGAGGTCGTCAGCAGGGTTGCCAGTGTCATATTCAGCCTGCTCAAGATAATCAGCTGCCTGGAACACACAAAGCAGATTGACTTCACAAACAAATGCCATCAAAAAGCTACAGTCACTTTGATCAAGTACACATTGATAGTAAGTGACCTAACCAACAGAAGAGAGCATAATAATTTACATGCAGACATAACACATTTTGACCATAAGATGGCACTGAGAAAGAAAAAAAGGAAGTCCTCAGAACTGCTTGTACTTATGTAATAGGAAGGGAAAGCCTTAGTACCAAGATGTTCTAAACATTCTTAATGACAATAGATAGTAAATTTCACCACACTTCTCCAGACTAAAACTACACAAAATAAGGAAAGAATCACATTTCCAAAGATGTCGCCACAAACTGTTATTATAAAATCTTCCGATTTATTGCAACGAGAATAGCTAACCAATGACCATTCTTAATACTATTCATGATGTGGATATGCTTGACCAACGTGGACACAAACCTGACTCGTACAACACATTGTCTATCATGCTAATTATGTTAAAGATGAAACCAGTAGCCTTGTTAGATTCTAAACAATCTATGGAAAGGTCACTGCTGTCCATGTATGGTTTGAGCTAGTGTGACGGACTAAGTGTCGGCTTTTTAGGGTGCATAAGGGATCTTCCATAATAAGAACATTATTGCCCACATCTTTATAACCTTTCAGAGCACATTTACAAATAGAGAGAGAGAGGTGATAGAACGATCACTTTTTCTTCCTGAACCAAATAGGCATCAATACTTTATTTATAACTCATCAGTGCCTTACTCCTCAAAGTTGGCCAAAATCAGCACTTAAAGAAGAAAATTTATCTCCATCAAATTTTAAAATACTTTCACAAGATTCTCTGATGAATAAACAAAACAATGATGACAAACATGTGAAAAAATGTACAAGGATGTTATGAAAAACCAAAAGCACATACCCCAGTAAAAGTATACCAAATAAAACATTACCTTAGTTACTGCCCGAAGGACGAACAGAAAAGTGAAATACAAATTCCTGACACGCTCTGGGTATCTCAGCACGCGGTCATATAGTAATTCAAGGTTTTGTCCCCACTACATGCAATAAAAAGTAATATAGAAAATATCACACTTACATGAATTTCGCACTAACAAACACCAGTATTAATGTATTAGAAACATGCTGCGAGGAAAGTAGGAACAGTACCAGATTGGTAGCTTCATCAAGGAGATACTCAGCAGCAATATGAACTGAAATGGAAGAATGTAACCCAGACACCAACTTGTATAGAACCTTCCGCTCTTGAAAAGAATCAGATGGCAAGTCTAGAGAGGTTGGAAGTTAAAAAAGGGGAAAAAAGAGGATGAGTAAAGAAGAAGAAATCAGTACTAGTCCTAATCAGGGAAGAAGTCGATCTAAGATATTCCTAATACATGCCCAAAAAGAGTATCCAATTGCAAGGTTTAGAATTTCAACCATGGGTTTTTCAATTTCTCTGAAAACACTAAGCAAATTTTTTAAAAGAAAAAGATTGTCTACTCTAAAAAAATTTCTCCAGGCATGTAAAACTCAGCAAACTAACATTAATAGCAATCTTCTGTACAAAAAGCACCATACTGTTTGAGCGCAGAAGCCTCTCTCTTTCACAAATGACTATTGTTGTCATGATGTACATGAAAAGAATGAAAAGTAGCAAACGACAAGAAACACTTCTGTTGCAAGGAAGAGGAGCAAAAAGATGACAAGTGCCTGAACGTGCTACTTAGGTATTTAATATTACCTGATTCACTTCAGCAGTAAGAATGAAGGTTCTCATAATACTAGGGGAATCTAATCATTATATTGCACTCTTTGACCCTCTGACTATGCAAGTGCCTTTATGTATTATTTTTCTCCATATAAACATGAACATCCACAATCATATTTGCTTGGATAAAGATATCTTCTGCTACAATCCACTACGTTTTGAAGTTCGAAACCTAATTTTCTTACATCGATCCATTAGAGACACAAAATGAAGATGATCCCACAACATTTCAGGGTTGTTACATGAAATTACTCCTGGAGAAACACATAGACTGTGATTCCACATGAGACACAACTTGTTAGAATGTATGTATACATATATATATTTATATATATCTATCACATATATTAGTCATCTAATATATGTCTTATATGTATATATTATATATATTTGGATACTTAGGACTCTATGTATTTTTTCATTTCTTTTGTATTTTTATCTTTTTCCTTTTTACCCATTTAATTTTTGGTATTTCCAGAAAGGGACTAGTCCC